>CM060252.1:52565027-52930416 GCA_030684275.1 Acipenser oxyrinchus oxyrinchus
TGTGTATATTGTATGTTACGTGTTGTGTGTAAATGTTGGTGTATAGGCATTGGTACACGGGATATAAGCGGGTCTGTGTTTCACGTGTATTTAAAAATGTAGATTTTTATTTAGGCACGAGGATGGCACAAATCACATCACGTGCATTTAAAGTATTAGTATGTGAACACAGGAAAGTGCACTTTAATTTATTCACGTGCAGTTGTACCGAGATTCCAATTGAATGATTGACTAGCAATCGAGTCTCGGTACAACTGCATAAAAGCAGCATGTTTTCACTCACTCAGGGTTGTGTGTTCGGTGAGTGGAGAACGGGTGTGGAGAGGAGAAGGAAAGTAAATTGACGGAAAGAATAAGTGTTTTCACTCACCATGTTTGTTTGTCTGTGTAGTCCGTTTTTGTTTACCTGTTTATTTTGGCCACAAGTGCCGTGTCCTGTGTTTTTGTGTTCTGTTTAAACCTTTTACTTTGTTAATAAACGCTGAGTGCTACCATTTGCACTCAGCTTCTCATCACCACCATCTGTCTGTGTGTTTCTCTCTCTGGTCTGAGTTCCTCCCTGCAGCCAGCCTGTCACAGTTGTATATAAAAAATAAGAATTACAGTGCAATTAAGATCAAGATACAAAATACAACGACTTTAGTCCTAATAAGAGCAAATAGAAAACACAGTACGATTTGATATCAGGGCAGTTCAAGAGCAGGTAACAGTGTTGATAGTTAAATCAGGGATAGATACAAGTGAAATACAAAATACTACAGATTGGGTTCAGTGCAAGATTAAATACAGTAAACTAGGGAGCAGATAAGTGCAAGTTAAAGTGCATTAAAGGCAGAGTGCTATATTGTCCAGAAGGGAAGAGTTGAGTTTTGCAGGTGTTGTCTGAAGAGGTGAGTCTTGAGGAGGCACCAGAAGGTGTTCAGGGACTGGGCAGTCCTGACATCCATAGGAAGGTCGTTCCACCACTGCGGGGCGAGGGTGGAGAAGGAGCGGGCTCTGGAGGCAGGGGAGCGTAGCGGAGGTACAGCCAGTCTTCTAGTGCAGGAGGAGCGGAGAGGTTGGGTGGGGGTGTAGGGAGAGATGAGGGTCTGGAGGTAGCTGTGTGCAGTCTGGTCAAGGCATTGGTAGGAGTACAAGAGTCTTGAACTGGATGCGAGCGATTATCGGGAGCCAGTGGAGTGACCGGAGCAGTGGAGTAGCATGGGAGAAGTGAGGCAGAGAGAACACCAGGCGAGCAGCAGAGTGCTGGTTGAGCTGGAGCAGACGGGTGGTGGATGCAGGGGAGGCCGCCAGGGGGAGATGCAGTAGTCTAGGCGGGAGAGTACCAGGACCTGGATGAGGAGTTGCATGGAGTAGTTGGTGAGGAAGGGTCGGATGTTGCTCAGGAAGAAATGGCAGGTGCGTGCTAGAGTGGAGATGTGCTAAATAAAGACTGTTTGTTTATTTAACAGTTGTCTGTGACTCCAAAGCCATGTTTTACTAGACATGCTTGTTTTTTTTGCAAATCTGTTTTTAAATATTTCATAAATCACATAAGTTCAAGACCTAATACGGATAATACATTGATTGAATATTTAAAGTAATATAGATTATACAGTAATTGTCTCAAATCATTATTAAGTTCTTAGTTTAAACAATTTGATTTAGCATAGACTGATGTATTCAATATAAGATACATTTATATAAAAACAGGAAAGAATGTATGAATCATCCAAAGTTAATTATACTAGCATTTAATGACATGGATTTATTTATTATTATTATTATTATTATTATTATTATTATTATTATTATTATTATTATTATCATCATTATTATTATTTATTTCTTAGAAGACACCCTTATCCAGGGCGACTTACAATTGTTACAAGATATCACGTTATTTTTACATACAATCACCCATTTATACAGTTGGGTTTTTACTGGAGCAATCTAGGTAAAGTACCTTGCTCAAGGGTACAGCAGCAGTGTCCCCCACCTGGGATTGAACCCATGACCCTCCAGTCAAGTCCAGAGCCCTAACTACTACCCCACACTGCTGTTGTTTGTATATAAATTTATGAGATTTATTTACAATTTATCTAAAATTCACCCAATTTGTATTTCAATAAAAAGTATTATTATATCACATAAATTGGGTTCAGTCTTTCTATTGCTGTAATGCAGCAATGTTTTCTTCATTCTTGCAATTAGACAGGCCTTTTAAGATTTTAGCCAATGTGTTTAGTTGTTCCTCGGTTAAGTTTTTGTAATCAAAGTTTAAAGAAAGTTGTAGTTGCCACATAGTTTAGTAGTCTTCACTACTGAAGAAAGTTCCTCATGGTGTTAGGAAGATGACAATCGAGGATGATGTCTACACATGTAGTCACTGGTATGCAGCTCAGCAGAAATGCTTGGTGGAAGGCAAAGGCATTGTGCTTCTGAACCGGGCTGTTAAAAATGATCTGGTTGAGTTTAAACCAGAAATGTCTCTTGTATCCTGTCACAGTGTGGTGAGATGCTCCCTGGTCACCTTTTGGCTTCTTGAGGTGGTTTGTCAAATGCAGCTGTGCTTGAGCAACTGTATGAAACCACACTGTGTATTACAATACCACAAACACCAGAGCTTTAGTTAAATTAAAACAAAACAATACATGGTTTTAAGTAAAATAAAACCATTTTAATGTCTGACATACTTGCTGTTCTGTTATTGCTGTACATCGGAGAGCAGTCTCTCACTTTGTATACTACAATGTATTTGGTAACTACTAAGTATTTATTAATAACTATACAGTGATAAAGAAATGATATATTTGAGCTTATAATTCATTAGACTTTGAATCTGTTGGATTAAGTAGTGATAACATAATGGTACTTACTACTGCCACCTGGTAATGTGTGAGAATGTGCCCTCAATTCAAAAGCTGACCCTTTACCTTCAATTACTAGTTACAGTTACCAATTAATACTAAAACAAACATTTATGCATCCTGAATTTAGCAGGATGTCTTGTTGCAATGCTGCCAGAACATTTGTTTGTAGCCTGGCACATCATTAGTCTGTGATATGTTGAAGTGACATCACTAACACATATCAAAGTAGAAATTGATATTAAAGGAAATACTTCAAGCAAAATTGTCTCTTAACCACAGTGAATCCAGCCCCCAAAGTCCACAAACATGTCATTAATTTATAATAAAATTGTAACAAAGGAGCTGGCTGTGGGACTGTGTTATTGTGTTCTGCAGAGCTGTGTGCAGGACTGGGTTGCACAAACCCACAGCTGTGCTCCCTGTTTGTAGTCCTATTCCCCACTCTGAGACTATACATGTAACTCTGCACCAGTTATGACCCTGCCAAGCACTGGAAAGGCGCCTCGGGGATCACTGGACACACCTGGCAGGATGCGGGGGGCGGGGGGTGCGTGCTGGCAGTCCTCTGATTGGTCAGGACTCCTTCTGGTTTTTACATTGTTGCAGGGTTGGGAATATAAAAGAGTTGCCTTTATGGTAGTAGCGGTGGAGTGTGGAGTGCTTTGGAGAGTACATGCTGAATTGCTGTTTGACCCTTTAATGCAAAATAAAAGAGAAGCAGCTTTGGAAGATACTTGCTTCTACACTTCTTTCTTTCTTCTTCATTTAGTTTTGGCACTGAAAAAGGAAATGTTGGTTGTGCAAATAATGTACATTTTTTTAAAGGATTTATGCAAAGCAGTAATAACTTAGGAGAAAAGCTTGAAGTGTTAAAATTGGTGTTAACTTAATACTTAACTTAATACAGTGGTTACTTCAAGCTGTTGCTGTTAACTTTAATAACACATAGAATTTTAATTTTAAATCATACATTATTATAGGGTATTGCTCTATGAATATGCAATAAAGACCTAACAATTCTTGAAAATCAGTATTTTAGGTCTTCCCTTGAGACATGTCACCTCTAATGTTTGTGTGTCTTTGTGTTTGTCGTGTTGAGTTGCACAAGAAAGAAAAACACATCTACAGAGTAAATTCAACCTTTAAATGAAGCTGTAACCAAGCTTGTATATTCATTAGAGGAGAAAAAATATTTTCTGAGCAGTTCAAATTGTTTATTGATTTTCATTTCTGTGTTCAAGTGAAGCTTGAGTAAGTCTGTCTGGCTGGTCCTCTGGGGCAACAGACCCAACAACTGCATCGCATTTCAACTGCTGTGAACAGTTAGCAGAAAAACAGGAAACATTTCTTATTAAATTGGTATCCTCAAAACTGCCCTGTTCAATAAACAGCCCATCGACATTTTGCTACAACTGTTTCCGAAGATGATTTAATACAGTAGAATAACACCACATCTTTTTTATTTTGTTTCTCTCTTTTATATCAAAGTCGCAGGGAACTGCAGTGTAGAATTCCAATCATTAAAGTAATTAAAAAAAAAAGATATATACTGTATATTATATATATATATAATAGATGGGCTTCAGTGATTTACAGGAAAATAATTACATCTAGGGTTTCTGTGACGTCATAAATTACGAGACGAGTAATGTAAGGTCGAGTAATTTATTAACTGTCACAGAAACCAGAAATTAAATTGTTTTCATGTAACTCACTGAAGAGGCTCATCTATTATTTTTTATAATACATGGATACCCTTGTGATGCTAGTATTAAAGAAGGTGAGTTTCAGCAGTACAGTTCCGTTTTTTTAAACGTAGTGTTTCAGTGCTGTACAGACGTTCTGTGTCGTTATCCGTTAGTGATTCAGCTTTATTTGGATGATTGCTACCTTGTTACATCATTTTTTTAACATATTTTCATTTTGTTGATCATTAATGAACACTTCTGTACTGTGGGTGTTGTCGAGGTATTGAAAACAAGACATTTTGTGTTTCAATTGAAAGTGATGGTCTTGAGGAGTCGAATGTGTCAAAGTTCAAGTATATTTTCCTCTAGTGGAGGAAGTGTGGATAGTGTACCTTATCCACGTCCCTAGAAACGAGGGTTACTCACATGTAACCGTAGTTCTAGGAGTGGTATATGATGCACATCAAACAACCCACCAACCTCCCCTCTGACATCACAGGCCTGTGCCGAGGAGGATACCACCCGGGTGGGTATGAGGAGCAAGCTAAAAGACCTTCTGGCCAGAATTAAAGGGGAAAAAGAATATTATCTACATGTCGTTCAGGCCTCTCCAAAGCAGTCAACCCACCAGTGCTATGCCTTCAAATTGAAGAGATTTTCTATTTGGTGTCAGGGCATGGAGCTAGACCCCCTGTCCTGCCCAGTGAAGAACATCCTGTATCTGGTCCCTCCCACTCGGGCCTACAGTTGACGACCCTCAAAGTGCACTTGGCAGCCATCTCTTCATACCAGGCATGGACTGCAAATGTAGTTCTATTTTTGTAAAGTTGATACGGTTCTGCAGCCTGAAGTGAGTGTGTATGTGTTGAAGTGTACATGTATATCCATTGCTACAGCACCGGTGGACCATGATAATGGATGTCTCTTGTGTCATCTGGAAAGAGTTGCATGTTCTATGTCTTACCTGATGACGGCAGTCTGCGGTTGCTTGTGTTGTCTGGTTCCTTTGGATGCTTGTGTGGGGGTGGGAATGGCGAGTTAGGGTTAAAAACCTTAATGCCACATTTCCTTGATTTTGTGGTGATGAGTTCAACCCTAACTGCTGCATTAACATAGTTTTTTGCAATTAAGTTCCTTGCTTTTTGGGGAGACCTGTTTTTATTTATTATAAATAGGGCTTCTGATTTTTGGTTTTAACCGATAAAACCTGATAAAACACCCCCAATTAAAAAATCAATTAAATCAGTGGATAGCCATAAACACCAGAAAACACAGTAAAACCTGTGGAAATGGTTAATCTGTTCACGTTGACTTTACCATTTTCACATTAAAAAAAATAAAACCTACTACAAAAATAATAATAAATAGATTTACCAGTTTAAACCCGCCCCAAATATGCTCGTCTGTTCCTGCTAAAAACAGGTGAATCATCCTACACTTAGGATATATATATATATATATATATATATATATATATATATATATATATATATATATATATATATATATATATATATTATAATTATTTTGTTTTGCTATAACTTAGTTCTATTCAATTTTCTGAGACTTTGGAAAAAAAAAAAAAAAAACTTCTGTTGTCTGTGCGCGTCCCTGCAACAATTTCTTTGGCCACTTGGCACATCCTTACACACCTGTGCTACATAACCCACACTCTGTGTACCACTTCAATAAGACATATAACAGACGGCATTAACACACCACATACAACATATAACACAAACTACACACAGGGGCGGGGTGGCTTAGTGGTGACGTCAGGCCAGAAGCAGGAACAAGACAAAGGCAGTACTGCAGGTGCAAAGGCGCTTGTGCCGTTTTATTTTAACAAAAATAAAATAAAAGGTTTTAACAAAAAACAGTTTGCTCACAGAGCAAAAATAAAAGTTTAAATAAAACAAATCACGAACACAAAACACAGGTCAGGCTGGGCAGATTGCTTTCACTGATCCTATGTTTATTTTAATCTCTGTTTCTTTCTCCTCTTGTTCGCTCTCGTTCCTCCTCTTGAACACCCACCCAGAGTGCAGAGAGCTGCAGGCTTTTATGCAGGTGACCACCTTCTACACAAGGTTTTTAATTGTGGATGGGGCTTCCCATCCACGCTGCCAAACAAAAGCTATGGCTTCTCGCCGTCATATTTACTAAATACACAAATAAACAATTTACACATAATAATAATAATCCATATATATAATCTAATAGATGACATTGTTTGCTGTAGCCCATGTGCTGGTACACTCATCTTTGTCTCTATAACCTAGACATATTCCATCTGCCATTACTCATGATGGTAGACTTTTTATCTGTTATTGTAAACATTACATTTCAAGTGGGATATAAAACTGAAAGCATTAAGTAAATGTCCAGAAGATATTTTGTAGTACAGTACTAAAACTAGAATTTGGAGCAATTTAGACAAACATATTGCTGAGAGAATGAGACATAATTTATCAGTGTCTGTTTTTTTGGGAACAGGAAGCATAAACACTCATCTGAAGCTGCAGACATGACAGACTAGAGCGAGCATTGCCGGTACTTGCTACTTTCTTCTATTTTATATTGTCTATTCTAGGCAGACATTTATCTTGGTAAATGCTAATAAGGGGCATGAAAAGTACACTTGTCTTATAATATATTACAGTTTAATTCATATGATAAGTATTTGTTTCATACTGTATTACCCTCTATATTAACTTGAAATGTGTCCTTGTGGCAGGCTGGCTCGCAGTGGTGAGTGTGATGACGTCACGGACCAGGAAGAAACTGAAACCACAACAATGGATGGGCGGGCGAAACTGAACGCAACGGCGTTCAGTTGATTTTATTAATAAACAAACAAAACAAAAGATTTAAACAAAACAACAAAACAAAAGGGCACGAGGGCCAAACGAATAAACAGACAAACAAGTAAGTGGCGTGCTGGCTAAACCAGCACGTTTTAGCAATTGTTTTAGCAATTGTTTTATGTCGTCTCTCCGCTCTCTCTCCGCTCTCTACTCCAAAACTCCACCAACGCAGAAAAGACAGCTGCAGGTTCTTATACTCTGGCCGAGGGGTTAACTAGCTGTTAATTATCTTATTACCCCTCGGCCACAGTCTGCACGCGTTTGGTAAGGATGCATGACTGTCAGCTAGTTAAATAATCAGTAGCTGATCAGTCATGCATCCTCACGAGGTTTTTAAATATAAATAATAATAAATACGCGGCGCTGTTATCCGCCGCAAACAATAATACAAATAATAATAATGGGGGGGACACTCCGCCACACATGCCCCCATGCGCAGCACACATGGCCTTTTCGCCACCTCCCCTTATTCCCTAAAGTCCCGCTAGCAGTCCTGGCCCAGGAACAGGGGAAGCAAGGTGTCTCCGGGCGGCCACGGCGGGATGTCCTCCTCCCACCCCAACAACTGTAGCGTCCCTAGTGGACCACGCACAGGCCGGCTCCTCTGGCCAGAAAAATTTTGGGGTGGTCTCCAGACCTGCCCCCTTCTTCATGGCGGCAGCTCCCTCCGTGGGGCTCCGGCCACAGTATTTCCTGCAGCGAAATTGCTGCGGGGAGCTGGTCTCCTGACCTCCCCCTTCTTCATGGCTGGCAGCTGCCCTTCATGGGGCTCCAGCCACAGTATTTCCTGCAGCGAAAGTGCGGCTGGGGAAGCTGGTCTCCTGACCTCCCCTTTTCCGTGGCTGGCAGCTCCCTTCATGGGGCTCCAGCCACAGTATTTCCTGCCGCATGGCAGGACTGGTAGCGACCCCAGGCAAAACAGGACCCTCGGGAGGAGACGGCAGCAGCAGCGGACCCTTGGGAGGCGACGGCAGCAGCAGCGGACCCTCGGGAGGCGACGGCAGCAGCAGCGGACCCTCGGGAGGCGACGGCAGCAGCAGCAGTAGCGGACCCTCGGGAGGCGACGGCAGCAGCAGCAGTAGCGGACCCTCCGGAGGCGAACTCTGGAGGGGAGCCGCTGGCCATGGAGGCGGCAGCGGAGCTCCACTTCTCCCTCGCACCCTATAACTGGTGGCTCTCCAGGCGATGCGGAGCAACAGGCAGCCCCAGGCGACGCGGAGCAACAGGCAGCCTTGGGCGATGCGAGGCAGGCATCCTTGGGCGGTGCGAGGCAGGCATCCTTGCGGTGCGAGGCAGGCATCCTTGGGCGGTGCGAGGTAGGGCAGGAGCAGTCCTTCCCATGACAGTGGAGGTGGAACCAGCAGGCATTCACCCTCTGCTGGTGGAGGTGGGAGGGAAAGCAGTCCTCCCACGGCGGCTGAGGCGGAACCAGCAGGCATTCACCCTCTGCTGGTGGAGGTGGGAGGGGCAAGCAATCCTCCCACAGCGGTTGAGGCGGAACCAGCAGGAATTCACCCTCTGCTGGTGGAGCTGGGAGCGGTAAGCAGTCCTCCCACGGCGCTTGAGACGGAACCAGCAGGTATTCACCCTCTGCTGGTGTATGTGGGAGGGGCAAGCAGTCCTCCCACGGCGGCTGAGGCAGAACCAGCAGGCATTCACCCTCTGCTGGTGGAGCTGGGAGCGTTAAGCAGTACTCCCACGGCGCTTGAGACGGAACCAGCAGGCATTCACCCTCTGCTGGTGGAGGTGGCGGAGGCAGAGGCAGCTCTTGCTGCTCTGCTCCTGACGGTGGTGGAGACAGAGGCAGCTCCTGCTGCTCTGCTCCTGGTGGTGGTGGAGACAGAGGCAGCTCCTGCTGCTCTGCTCCTGGTGGTGGTGGAGACAGAGGCAGCTCCTGCTGCTCTGCTCCTGGTGGTGGTGGAGACAGAGGCAGCTCCTGCTGCTCTGCTCCTGGTGGTGGTAGAGACAGAGGCAGCTCCTGCTGCTCTGCTCCTACTGGAAGCGGTGGAGGTGGGGACAGCGTGTAGTCTCCGCCTATTGCAGGGAATCGGTGCTTCTCCTTGTCCTCCTCTTCCTGGAGAATGGGGCAGTTGACCACAAAGTGGCCCCATTCAATGGGGCAGTTGACCACAAAGTGGCCCCATTCCCCACAGGCAGTGCACCAGTTCATGGCCTCAAGTGCGCTGAGGTATGCTTCCCAGCTGCCCTTCGATCGTCCCTTCTCCTCCTCTCCAGGGCGGGGGCAGTTGACGACGGAGTGACCCCCCTTCCCACAGGAAGGGCACCAACTTGAGGCCTCGACCAGGCGAAGGTAGCCATCCCAGCGTCCACTCTTGAGCTTCCTCTCTTGGGCTCTTGACGCTCAGGCTCTACCTTCATGGGCGCGGGATGCACGGGCTCCCCCTCCGGCGCTGGATGCACGGGCTCCCCTCCGGCGCTGGATGCACGGGCTCCCCCTCCGGCGCTGGATGCACGGGCTCCCCTCCGGGCGCTGGATGCACGGGCTCCCTCCTCCGGCGCTGGATGCACGCGCCCCCTCCGGCGCTGGATGCACGCGCCCCCTTCTGGGTGCTGTATGCTCGCGCTCCCCTTCTGGGCGCTGGATGCTCGCTCCCCTTCTGGGCGCTGGATGCTCGGCTCCCCTCAGGCGCTGGAGCCTGCTTCTTTGCCTTCTTGGCACCGCCCCTCCTTCCCTTCTTCGGGACCAGCAGTTCCACCTCCTGCCATGGAGGGGTTGGTCAGGTGGTTTGTGCCCGACCTTGCCGACGGCAAAGCACCACTCCTCCCCTTTGAGGCAGGTGAGGCAGGTTTCCTGATCCACCTGCGGCGATGGTATGGCCTTTAGGTGGATCCACTCCTCCGCAGTCTCCACCTCACCTCGATCAAAGGCCTGCACAAAGAGGGGGTCTTCATATGGGCACACCTCAGGGAGGTGCCCATACTCCAGGCAGGCGAGGCACCATGTAGCCCCTCCTTCTTTCAACTCCCTCTGATGCTCATGCCACCTCTTCATGTAGGCATCAACTTTATCCATTTTTTTTTTTTTTCAAACACAAAAAAACACTATTTGAAAAAGAACAACAAAAAAAAACGTCCTTTCCTTTCCTGGTCCGGCTGTTGGAGGCGTTGTTTGTCCCACGCAGGACACCATATGTGGCAGGCTGGCTCGCAGTGGTGAGTGTGATGACGTCACGGACCAGGAAGAAACTGAAACCACAACAATGGATGGCGGGCTTAAACTGAACGCAACGGCGTTCAGTTGATTTTATTAATAAACAAACAAAACAAAAGATTTAAACAAAACAACAAAACAAAAGGGCACGAGGGCCAAACGAATAAACAGACAAACAAGTAAGTGGCGTGCTGGCTAAACCAGCACGTTTTAGCAATTGTTTTAGCAATTGTTTTATGTCGTCTCTCCGCTCTCTCTCCACTCTCTACTCCAAAACTCCACCAACGCAGAACAGACAGCTGCAGGTTCTTATACTCTGGCCGAGGGGTTAACTAGCTGTTAATTATCTTATTACCCCTCGGCCACAGTCTGCACGCGTTTGGTAAGGATGCATGACTGTCAGCTAGTTAAATAATCAGTAGCTGATCAGTCATGCATCCTCACGAGGTTTTTAAATATAAATAATAATAAATACACGGCGCTGTTATCCGCGCCGCAAACAATAATACAAATAATAATAATGGGGCGGGACACTCCGCCACAGTCCTGCATACTTCAATAACAATGCATGAAAAACATGTTAATAAATACATCTTAATTACAGAATTAAAGAAAAGCCTAGTGTGTGCACATTCATTTAATGTATGGCATGTACCTGTAACCTTTATATCTAAGAGTTATAGCCACAAATCTAACAACAGTAAAAAAAAAAACAGGCGATTTCAATAATTTGTACACTCAGGAAATCGCAATGCACATTTGTGACAGGATGGCTTAGTGGTGATGTCAGCCCAGACGCAGAAAGAAAACACACACGGCAGTACTGCAGTATTTAAATAACAAACATAAAATAAATATTTAAACAAAAACACTGCTCACAGAGCAAAATGAAGGTTTTAACAAAAACAAAAATCACGAACACAAAACACCAAACAAATGATTCAGATCAGGCTGGGCAATTCTGTTTCGTTTAGTTTCTTTCTCCTCTCTTTCTCTCACTCCGTTCTCTCCTCTGAACAACCCACCCAGAGCAGGGAGAACTGCAGGCTTATAGGCAGGTCACCATCTCCCGATTAGCAACAAATTAATCACTTAATTAATTTGGGAGATGGCCACCTTCTTGGTTTTTAGACTCTGGATGGGGCTTCCCATCCACGCTGCCAAACAAAACCTACGGCTCTTCGCCGTCACATTTAATAAATAAATCAATCATAACAGTAACAAAAATAATAATAATAATAATAATAATAATAATAATAATAATAATAATAATACAACAAAACAAATACAAAATAATAAATTGCACAGGGGCGGAGGGGTACCCTGTTCTAAAAATAAACAATACATTTATGGCAGGGCTTTGCCCCGCCCGCTTTTCATGTGCAGGGCTCCTCGCCCTGCCACAACGTTGTATGAACTTTTTGTCCTGTATATAGTGAGGCCCTGTATATGGAGATATGACATCTCAGGTGACATCACTTTTGTTCTGAGGCTTTGCACGCACATACAGATTCAGTGTTGTCAGAGTGTTGCTTAAGTGTAAACGGGTGACTCGAATGATTAGAATATTTTAATCCAATCGACTCTAAACCAGCTCCAGTCTCAGTTTTAAGTGTAAACGGACCATGTGTCACACAGTCACCCAGTAACAGAGAAACCTGGGGTTTTCTATGGGATTCATTTCAAACCCTGTTTATGGCCTCTTCACAACTGTCTTTTTAGACAAAACCTTGAACTCAGTCTGTTTCCTCTTTGTTTCCTACTGTTATCGGTGTTAATGAAGGGGCTACAGGCTATAAAACACGTATCGGTGGCAGTATTGTTTGAACTACCGAGGCGCAGCTCTGAATTTCAGCAGAACACCTGAATTTCAGCAGAACACCACTGGATAGGAATGTAAGGAAAGACACATTCAAAACTAATCTGGTAAGTATGTTATCCCACTTATGTTATCCGACTCCCACTGAAATGGAATAACAAAAATGTATCCCAAGCTATACCCTTCGGATCTCCTGAGCTGTGTGGGGAATTGCAGCGGTGAGGAGAAAACATAAATAAAACGTAAATAAATAAGAAAAGAACAGTCTTTTGGCCATGTACAAAAAGCCAGAACATTGAAAAAAATATCTTCATAAATATAAATAAGAAATATTGTTAACTGGAATGATAAAAGTGCTTCTCTGACTTCATTACAAATCCATTACAAATCCCGACTAATCCAGCACAGATTTAGGCACCTTTTGATCTGGAAGGGTCACTTGCATCCCTGAAATGATTTCTAAAAGAGAAGGATGTCTGAGGGTGGAACAACTGTAGTTAACACACTTAAAATATTTAAAACAATATGTGAATATAGAGAGGCCCTCCTTTCACCAGACCCCACTTGCTTTATTATATTTTCATTGCAATGTGATGAAGCACATCTTATGCAGCAATGCATGATCAGTTAGCTCTCTATATAATTCTGCTAATCTCAAAATTCACATTGTGTGCCATCCGGCTGGGAAACAGGCATGAGTGTTGCATAAGCCACAGTCTAGCCAAATATTTGCTTTCAGTTCCACCCCCTGTACCAAAATGTGGATTGCCAGTAGATGCACACTCACTAATCCCAGTAATAACCAACAGCTCCACAATGCAGTACTTTTCCACTTGCAGCATTTTCCATAAGTATTTTAGAATGTTTTATTGTAATGCTAGTCAAGATATTCAGTGATTTTTGCAATATGAAATAATAAAAAACAACTGAATAAAGTTGGGGTGTGCCGAATAACAAGTATACATTAATATTCATAACAATGATAGTGGATTTTCTGAGAATTGGTGATACACTGGAATAAAGACTATTACCAATACAAGTTTTAAAGGCTTCCAGTTTTAGCCCTGACCACTTCCAGTGGTAAAAAAATAGACATTTGTACTTCAAAAAGATTAAAATAGTTGTCTAAGTAAGGTATAACCTGGTCACTGTCTCAGTGACATAAATGCAGCCCCTCCTAACTCCCTAATACAATCTGAGTAGCCATATGAGCAATGGCTTCTGTGCACAGCACTTGAACAAATTTAATACTACTGTGGCCAACGATTTTGTAGTTACTGATGCGTTACTATGTTACTTTTTTATGAGGACCAGGCCAATGTTTTATAATATTGTTGTTGTGCAGAAAATTATAAAGGTATATGCTATAATAATACAGAGAATGTTTTTCATGTTTTGTCATCAGACATAGCTGAGCTCAGTTATCACAGTGAAACCAGCTGCTATGAGACTTTCGGAAACTAAACGCTCTTTATTCTAGGGCAATACTTGGTGCTGATAGGTTGAAACAATAAGCACCCGCTCTCACATGGCAATGCTTACTGCTAATTGGTTGAAACACTAAATTGGTCGAAACAGTTGATTCAAGGCAGTATTACAGGCAGTGCAGATCAATAATGTTCACTGCTCATATGTTAACAAGAGAACAGTTGTACGGTTGAATCCACTCACTTGCAATGCATGTTTGTGACTGGTGAATAAGCACCGTCTTAGCAACCTAACCTACCAATTTACCTCTCTGTCAACCACATTTCTGGAAGGTAAATACCCACTGGGGTGGGTTAAAATGTGTAATATACCCTCAGTAGACCAAATCCAGGGTGCTAATTTTGAACCCTGTAACTCCTCCAAAAGAGATTATAGTAATCAATTATATAGTAATTACAGTCATTCAGGGACATAATGTACCTAAATGTTTATTTTTAAACAAATGTTAAATGATTAAGTACACGCGTTTCAATATGAAATTTTGCTGAACATATCATCTAATATCAGCAAAGAACAACTAAGTCTACTAGTCTAGTCTTTAATGAAAAAATAATTGTAGCCAACTTTTTCGCTATAGTAAAATCAGGCTGCTGAGTTTTTGAAATGCCACTATTTTATATATTTACTACTGCTTAATCTAAGTTAAAATATAAAAGATTTTGGTGGGATTGAACTTGAACTTGTTCATGGCCCCGTGGCAACATTAACCTGTTAACTTGCTATTTAATTTTTCATAACGGTCTGATACTCTCTCTTCCTTATCGTAAGATATTTTTGGGATTAATAAAAAATAAATTAAATATTAATACTTAAATATAGACATAGAGTTGTCTCTCGTGACTGCCTGCTGACTTCACATTCACTTCAAGTTTTTTTCTTATTGTTAGCTAACGTTAGCCACGGTGCAGACCTTGGGGATGTTCATTTAGGGAGAATTTATTGTGACTGTTTATAAATGTCCTATCCTCTGAATACTTTTTTTCATTTTTATTTCCATTGTTTATTTTATAATAAACGAAAAAATGGAGGGGCAAAATATATAGTTTGACCACCCCATATTCAAAGTGAGGGGGCACGTGCCTGTTCTGCCCTATGCGTTAGGCGCCTACAGTCATAGCATTTTGCTAGGTATAAACCTGTATCAATGTAGGTTTATTTATGTATAGTCAGATAATGGCCTATAGCATGCAAAAGGTTATAATTTGATTTCTAATAGATTTTCTCTTTTGGTTTTCTTTTCAACTCTTTTTTTAGTCCTGTATACAAGCCCATGTACTCATCTCACGTCTTACAAGATACAAAAACTAAAATCGGACTAAAAACATGAGTTAAAGCTTTGCAAATAATGCCATTTGTACTGCTTTTATTAATCTAGTTTGTTATTTGGAATTGCATTTACGGGTACATAGTGGTGTAGCCAGAAGACATTCTTAGAGTAAAAACAAATTGGTGACTACTACATATTGGCGACTATCTACGTATATATATATATATATATATATATATATATATATATATATATATATATATATAGTTGTAGTCAAAAGTTTACATACCCCAATGGAAATGTATAAGTAATAGAAATTTCTCAAACAAAAAAATTTAAGGAAAATGTTTTGCAGCAAAAGTTTTGCTTTTGTGGATGAGGAAAAAAAAATTACAACTGGATGTCCCAACACGACAACGATCCAAAGCACACATCAAAATCTACTTCAGAATGGTTAAAGAAGAATAAAATCAAGGTTCTGGAATGGCCTAGTCAAAGTCCCGATCTAAATCCAATTGACAATCTTTGGTATGAGTTGAAGAAGGCTGTGCACAAGATAAGTCATCGGAATGAATGAACTGGAACAATTTAGCATTGAAGAATGATAAAAAATCACAAAAGAATCATGCCAAAATCTCATTGACAAATATCCTAATCATTTAAAAGATATTATTATTGCTAAAGGTGCCTCAACTAGCTATTCATTTAATTTTCCTTGTCAGGGTATAGATACTTTTGAATAAGCATTTTTTGAGTTTGCAAAAAAAATTGCTGAAAAATTGTAGAGATCGATTTTCTTGTAACTTTTATCTTCATCCACAAAAGCAAAACTTTTGCTACAAAACATTTGTCCTATAATTATTTCCATATATATATATGGAAATATATAGTGTTTTGACCACAGTTCGGGCCTCCACACAAGTTTTAGGAATGAAAAAAAATCTTGCCTTGGGATTTTCTATCGCACTGCAATGTCATTTCACATGCAGCGTTTGAGTCAAGCAGCACGATAGGCCAGGGAACTGCAGGTACTTATAGCGACTGGATAACACATTAAAGGCTCTAAAAACTGTTGAACTTGGCTGTTGTTTTTCTTCCTGCGTCCTCATCTGGTCTACATTCATTAAGGTAGAGAAGTTTCAGTTAAAAAAAACAAAAAAACACAACCATTTCATTGAGCTCTTGAGCATCAAGCTGTTGAGTATAAACCTCAAACCACTAAAAAGCTTGTGCAGTTCTACTTAGAAATAGCATTACAACAAGTTAAAACAAGTTAAGTTAAACAATTGTAAATACATTCAAACAATAGTATAATCACCAAGTACATAACACATTGATAGAATAATATAGCAGTGACTTACAGTTTCTCATCTCAAACAAATTCTAGTCCAAGTCAGAAGATTATATTAATACAGGTAGCTCTATAGCCATTTTTGAGACACCAGACACCACGGCAGAATATAGGCTTAGGCTTTGGCTTTAATAGGTAGTTGACAGCCTATTTGGTGGCATTTGCTGTCATCAAACAATAAGTAGTGATTTTCCACTCTGATGCACTTAGGAATGAAGCACTGTTTCCAAACAGTGTAAATGCTTTATTTTCACTGGCCACTATGGCAGAATTCCCATATTTTTCCTATAATTAGCATTCCAATTAGATTAAGTACTTTAAATACTAATCATTGTTGGCTTCCATGATATGGGCTGTGTGATATCACAAATAATCTGTTAACCACAGCCAACACAGTCATTTTCTATGTGATTGAATTTGATTGGTGTATGGAAAGAATTATGAATAAAAAAAAAACTAAATACATCATAACATGTAATATGTAGTAAATATGGACTGGAGAGGGGGGTCATAGAGGAAAATGATTGCCCCGAAGGAAGATTATTGTTACCGACAGGGGGCTATAGGCTGAGGGAATTGCACCCTGGAGGTAACAATAGTCTTCCCGAGGGGCATTTAATTTTCCACTATTTGCTGAGTCTGCAGTACATATTTAATATATGAATCAGTCAAGAAAATAAGTGAGGCAAGGTTGGATAGTAAATATCACTTTATATATTGTGTTTAAATATTGCTGATACAGCATAAGTAAATACATAAATAACACATAAATAACAAAAAATGTATTAAGTTAATACAGCATAGTTCTCAAAGTCTTTTTGGCATACAGCTCTCTATCCGGCTTTTCCTGACTGCTGCAAAATACTCAGTAGTACGTTTAGATCCTGACCATCATTTGTTTACATCAGTAGTTCAATCTATTTTTGCTCATTTGATGAGGTTTTAACCAATAACCAATCTAATATACATATATATATATATATATATATATATATATATATATATACAGGCAAACCCCGAAACTGGACGATTTGCGAATTGCCTGGGCAAAGTCCGAAATGTGTCTCAAAGATCTTTCATTTGATGTTTTCAGGGGACAGAGACAGAGCTACGATTGAAGAGCTTGTTTGACCCGCCTCACTCATCTCATTCATAAACTGGAAGTTCGGTTTCAGAAAATAGGCATATATTTAAAAATCTATTTAAAAATCTATTTTTTTTTGACGACTTGACTATATCGGACCGTATTTTGGACCCTTCTCCCGGGACAGATTTTTCTCCTGTATTTTGCTCAAAACTCTTATGTCAGCAAACCTTTAATGTCTGCAAAAGTCATGGCTGGTGTGTGGTTACTGCAATCCCCGTCTGTACCTGGCAGGGTTTAGGACCCAGAGGAGCCCTGCGGCAGGCATTCATTCAGTGCGTGTGGCAAGTTCACATACAGTACTTAGCCAATATGTATTACGTACTTAACTTACACTCTCAGTCACTCCGCTGAGTACGCTCTCCAACTGCTTGTCATAAACACTGTCAAACGTGAATCAGCTAATCATTCATGTTCCACCCAGTAACTGCATCCATCTCTCTGATTGGACAGTTCAATATTATTTTCTTTTTATATGCTTTCACTGTTATTCTGATGACACGTAAAACCTGGTGACTCCACTGCTATTTCAGTCTTACTACAGTGTCTTGCTGACATCAAAAGTTGGATGTCTAAAAAAACTTTGCAATTTAACTCAGAGACAAGTTTTGCTGTTAGGTTCTCAGAGCATGCAAACTCCCTAAAAAATGATTTGGGCAACCTGACCTCTAATATAAAACCTGATGTGAGAAACTTGGGTGTTATATTTGATTCTGATTTGACCTTTTTTTTTCTTTCTTTTTTTAAATGTAGTGTGACGGGTGGGGTGACCAGGAGTAACCATATTAAACCTGCTTGTAGAATTGTAATGACTACGCCACCTTGGGTTTGGCAAGGACAAGGACCTTGATGACCGAGTAGATAATAATTTCCCCTATGCAGGTTCTTTTTATCCCCGGGTTCCAATATACACACACTGGAGCTTGGATAGGTTAAAACAATTTTCATTGTTTCTCAACAGGGTTAAAATAGAATATTAAAAACAACACAGCAACACATTTAAAAAAAACAAAAGATAGGGAAAGCCACAAAAAATAAAAACCACACCAGGCAGTCCCCTCCTGTTGGTAATTCGACTGGCCAACACCTGTGATGAACCTGGAAAGGAGGGGGGCAGAGAAAATGGCCGTCAGGAAACGTACACTCAGGTAAGTAGAATTACCACCTCTACCCAGGGGTTCTGGTTACTTCCCTTTAGCCTATCTTTAAACCCGCGTGTCTCCTTTCTCTCTCGCCTCCATTCCTGGAGCCCCGACGTGGCACGCTGGAGACCGGCGCTGGACCTCGACCCTCCACATTTAGCTTTAATGCACCGAGGCTGTAGAACTCTTTGCCTCCCTCTATTAGAGGTGCTGCTTCGGTCAGTATTTTTAAATGAAGATTAAAGATTCAAATTTATAGATTAGCTTTTTTAACCTAACTTAAATATAAAGTTGCTGGTACCTATTTTTATTTACAAAATGTTCTATTTTATCTATCATTCTTATTTATTTCCTTGTATTTTTTTACTTATTTCCTGTGTTTTTATAATTGTCTTATCTAGATATGTGCCATGTTATTTATTGCTATTAATGTTAACTTTTGTGAAATTCAGGGGGCGTGAACCAGGACTAATTTCACCTGTCTATCATCATTGACTCCCTATTTAGACCCAGTCACAGCTCAGCTCTTTCTCTTGCGCTAGCTTTTTTGCATACGTTGCAGGAAACCTCCCTGCCGGATTCTCCTCAAAATATCTCATTCATTTCTCTATCGCATTCATTTCTCCGATGGAAGCTCAGTACTGTCTACTTCTAATGCAGACCTCTACCCAGCAACCAGACCTGCTGCCCCGGCACTACGGAGAACAAAACGCTCCGACCAGCAGGCTCAGCCTCCGGAGCAGCTATTTTATAAGAATCGGCAACTCGCTAAATTATTAAAAACCCTGCACGACAACAATATCAACATCCCGGCTGGAAGCGAGCGTATGGCGTTGCTCAATAATAATTGTACCTTTATATCTGCTACATACACGTTGCCTCCTTCTCACAAATGTGTTTCCGCAAACTCGCTTGTAGCATTAGCTACATGAATGCAGCATAAGTAATTTGCTGCCTGCTGCTCTTAACTGAGTATCAGAATACCTGGCCAGGTTAAGTTAATTCTCTATTCAATTGCTAAATAAGTAATTTTGTCCTCGTTTCTAAAATGGGCCTTTCAGATTCATAAGGTAAAATTAGGTGAAGCTATATCAATTTACTGTCAGTTTTGGTAAGGGGTTTATCTCTGCACTGGTCTCTCTCTTGTTGTTTTAACTGTATGATCTTTTCCTTAATTTCCACATGGAAGTTCTAATTAGATTCAGGTGTTTTGCTAATTGCCTTGGCATAGGGCTTATTGAGCTTGATTTATCATTGTCTAAGTATCTTAATTGGGAGCTCTTTAAATAAGGCTATTACTTCCTGGGAAGGGTGTGGTTCCTTTTTCTGGGGGTGATTTTTTTTCGGCTGTCGTTTTTTGTGGATGCAGAGTGTTTGGAGGAAGGAGCAGGGTTTTTTTTGAAGAAGCTTGCTGGTCTGTAAAGGAGAAACCGGGAAGCAATAATCTTTTGGTTGTTAGAAACAGTGTATTTTTTCTAATCTTCCATTTTCTAGTTTGAAAGTAACCAGTTATTTAATCTCCTGCCCAATTGAAACTGTCCACATCATTCAAATGGTTTATTGTTATCCCTAAGGGCAACAACGGTGACTAATCCATTTATTATTCAAATCATCACTTTTTGTCTCCTTACCTGGTTGGAAACTCGAAGCTCGACAGAACCAAGGAAGAACTGGGTGAGATCCCCTCATGGGGAAGAATCTTATTTTTTGCTGCTGGTTTGTTCTGACTGTTTGGGATTTTTTAATTTTTTTTTATTTATCGGAGTTTAACAAGCACCCCGTTCAGAAGTCTCATTTTGTTTTTTTTGTTTTATATTTAAACTGTTCTGGCTCAACTGCATTTTCAATATGGACCTGATATAACAGCTTGGGACTTTTAAAGTATTGGTTGTTGTTGTTTCATGGACATTTTTTTCTATAAGGACTGCCGGATGGACTCATTGGTAAACATTTTGACTGGTCCAAATACTGTCTGATTAAAACTCATGCACACCAAATGTTTGATACAGCTATCTACCAGTATAATATTCCACGCATATTCAATAACATCTGCTATTTGAATTCTGGTGTTGCCTTCTGTTTTCATTTTCTTCCTAGTTTCTATGTGTTGTAAACAATCCTGACTTACCCAGCAATTTTTCTTGGTTCTGTCGGTCAATCCTAATGCTTTGGAGAATTTATATTGTTCGGGGTAGTTTATTTGTATTTCCGTCACAAAATACTAGTTATTGGTCGTTGCTTAAGGATTGGGTTTGTTACACGCTCCCTGACAAAGCTGGATTTTTCACTCGAGCCCCTGCTTTGCTCAGCAGCACCAGCAGAGCCTGGTCATCTTTTAGATGGCATAGTCAAGCACCTCCTTCAGCCTCTTGTGCCAATCTCCGCCCCCTCTTTCATTACATCTTCTGTTTCAGCGGCTCCATTGCTCGCCCCAACCCAGGCAGCTCCGGCCCCGCCCCCATCTATCAGCATTCCAGTGTACAACCTGGTTACAGCATCTGCTTCAGACTCCCAATCAGCAGCCGTCATCCGACGTCACGCCCTCTCCCCGTTGATCCAATGGCAATTAATACAAGAAAGCCAAGTTCCACACACGACACACACATACACGCCGCACTGCCCCACGGTCACACACGCATACGCTCCGCACCGCCCCCCCGGTCACAGCCACACATCCGCACCACCCCACGGTCACAGACACACATACACTCTGCACCATCCCCGCGGTCACAGACATACATACACTCCGGACCGCCCCCGCAGTCACAGACACACATACACTCCGCACCGCCCCGCGGTCACAGACACACATACACTCCGCACCACCCCCGCGGTCACAGACACACATACACTCTGCACCACCCCCGCGGTCACAGACACACATACACTCCGGACCACCCCGCGGTCACAGACACACATACACTCTGCACCACCCCTGCGGTCACAGACACACATACACTCCGGACCACCCCGCGGTCACAGACACACATACACTCTGCACCACCCCCGCGGTCACAGACACACATATACTCCGCACCGCCCCGCGGTCACAGACACACATACACTCCGCACCGCCCCGCGGTCACAGACACACATACACTCCGCACCGCCCCGCGGTCACAGACACACATACACTCCGCACCGCCCCGCGGTCACAGACACACATACACTCCGCACTGCCCCGCGGTCACAGACACACATACACTCCGGACCACCCCGCGGTCACAGACACACATACACTCTGCACCACCCCCGCGGTCACAGACACACATACACTCCGGACCACCCCGCGGTCACAGACACACATACACTCTGCACCGGGATTAGCCCCATTGGAATAGTGACCCGCACAATATTGGGGAAAGCGCCTAATCATTGATCTTTGCGTCCTGAGAGGCAGTTCCACTCCAGTCTCAACGCCCTAATTCCCCACGATCAATTCTTCCTTTGTTACATTACATCTTCTGACGGAGTTAAATCCATCAAAGCAGCAGCCCACGGTGCCCAATAAAGCAAAAGCGAATATTTTAGACGCTTTTAAATCATTCATCCCTCCCTCTACCACCTGCTCGGGATCTGCAGGGAAGACAACTTTCTCCTTATATCCCCACCTTCGGACCCCCTTGCTCAAGCAATCTTCAATCTTCTCGCTCTCACCTCAACTGCAGAAACCTGGATTCTCACGTAAAAATATCTTTCAGAAGCATAAAACCCTCTTCCAGAGCTCCCAACGCTCCAACTTTCCCCCAATACACAGATTGTGGCAGCCATTTCTGTAGTCAAGGTTACTTCAACGTTTCCTGTTTAAATAGGGTTATTACGATTAAGAGGTTGTGTAGCAGTAGTACGAAGTACAGTACTCTCTGGCTAAGAGAACACCCCTCATGAAGCAAGCGAAGTGTTCTTATAGCTGAAGTGTTCTAATAAGACAGAGCTAGCCACCAAACACAATATGAATCAATAAATAAATATGTAATACACATGTGCATCAGCATATGAAATTAACTGATTAAGTAAAAGCAAAACAATAGGCAAGTGTATGTTAATAAACTATAATAATAATAAAGTAACAGACAAACTAACGTTCCTAAAACTAAAGCAAAACAACACGGTCAAAAAGCTTAAATCGCTATGTACTATGAAATTAGCTACCGGGTGTGTTTCGGGCAATCACAATGGCAGAGGCAAAAATAATGGGTGTTACTTTTTTTTTTTTTTTTTTTTAATTTAGTCGTTGCCAATTTTTTTTTTTTCATCCTGCACTCTAGCGACTGCTTTTACTGGATGCGCCACTCGGGAGCCCATAATGGGTGTTACTTAGGGTTAACTTACCGTTAATAAACTAACTGTCAAACTAAATTAACACAGCACCCCTACACACGTTACAAAATGCAGCAGCGATATACAAGACGTGCACTTTATTTTACAGAGTGGTGAAGCAACTCACCAGAACAGGAAACACCAAATTGCTCGACGTGTCTGATTCAGGTTTTTTTCAAGCGCTCGAACAATTTCCAACTCTGTATAGCAAGAGAAACAGTGGCGCATTTTGACGTTTGTTTACATTCCATTTTGTAGCGATGAGATGCACTCTTGGAAATCAGAATACAAAATAATTCAATGATATGATGGCGGTTCTGGAAAGATTTAATAAATCAATCGGTGTCCCTCAAGGCACTCTCACGATGACAAGTCACTTTTTTTACAAAACAGTACTGTATCCATTGAGAAAGAATCGCTGTCATTGCCAAGATTGTGTTTTTTTTTTTTTAATGCAAAGTTCCTGTTCCTTTAGCCGGAACATTTCCAATGGGGAAAAATCAGTTTCACCACAAGAATGGTCCCTTATGTGAAGTGTTCTCTTAGGAGATGTCCCTATACATGGAGACTACTGTATACACTAATCTGAGATCTAAAATATATACAAGGGCCAGAAGGACTTTCCATTAAACTTGCAGGGGTGTCAAACTCAGTTCCTGGAGGGCCACAGTGTCTTCTGGCTTTCGTTCCACACAAGCTCTCAATTACTTAATTTGTCTAATTATTTGATTAACTGGACACATTTAACACTTCTCTTCAGGCCTCAAAATGTTTCATAGGTAGTGTACCTTGAATCAAGTACATTTTTAAAACCATTAACTGTAAAAGACCTTGAAAAATATTAAATGTCAAATTCAACAAATAATTAGATCAATTATGTTAATTGAGAGCTTAAGTTGGAATGAAAACCAGAAGACCCTGTGGCCCTCGAGACTGGAGGACTGGAGTTTGACACCCCTGCATTAAAGGATTGTATTTTATTTTCAGATGCATTAAAAATATCAGATCACAAAAGTATTGTGGAATACAGCACTTATTAATATTAATAAGTATGGTCTTCATTTTACACAACATTGTTTGACAGGTGCACGCTTTTACCTTTTTGAGACGCGATTGGCAGAGTTTTAGCTTATTATGTGAGTTAGTGTATATATCCTTTTAAAGCATAAAGTGTTATATCTTTTTGAAAAGCATAAAGTGTTATATCTTTTGAAAAGCTGAGTGTCTGTAGAACCTGAAAATACCAAGGGACATAGCAACGGCTACACTCTGACATTAAGTAAAATCTAAATTTACCCAAGTAGAAAGCAAAAACAAAAGTAAAAAAAACATGCACAATTTTGTCTTTTTTTAAATTGCTTTAAAAATATTTTTAATTCATAACAAATATCATCAGTATACTTATGTACATACATATGCTAAAAATGCCTGAGCAACAGCAAACATATAAAAAAAAACTAAATCAGATTTAATTTTTTTCTGAAAAATGCTTAAAGTGCACTTTGTCCATAACATATTTAAACAAAAACACCTTTTCAATATAAATAAATGTATACATATTAAATACTACATAATAATAACGAATTAATAGCTATATAAGTAATATACTACACTAGACCAAATTCATAAATGGCGAAAAGAAAAAGGAACCAATAATGTAAAAAAGGGGTAACACTAACAACAGCAAAGTTAGATGCATTATTCTTTCAGAGATGAAAAATCTTCGCTAATTGGCGTTTTTCCGCTTTTACTCAGTGCCCCGAGGCTATTAATGTGATCAATGCAGATTCGGGGGTAGAAAGAATGTTCCCGATGTTTTTTTTTTTTTTTTAATCTTTCATTTTTTTTAAAGCTATTAATTTCATTAAGGTGGTTGTTTTTACATTACGTACCCCATTGGTACTTGCAGACGCTCCACAAACAAATTCTATGAATTTAACAGTTATGGTGCAGTTCTACAGTTCACATTGCAGAAAATAATGGAACGAAAGGAAGGTGCTGGTGAATAAATAAGATACATACTTGGTATTTCTCTTCTGTTTCAGTTGTGCAGCGAGCGACGGTGTAGGGAGGTGGTTGGTCGCGGACATTGTTGACGAAGCCTGTAGACCCCCACTCTCCTGGAATAATCCATAAATTAGTCATGTATAGCTCACCATCAAACCGGGAGCATCGTCTATCTGCCTTTATTATAAATGCTTTCCTGTTAAAATATACTGACTGTATGCTTGCGTCTTATACAACAATAAATAAGTCCGCATTTTTTTTATTGGTCCGCATGCGTACCTGCATACCAGTTATATGAACCCCTGATTATGGATAAAGAGGATACAAGACATTGGAAAGCCATATTCTCTGCAGAAAACATGTGGACATAATAAATACTTATCGTAGTAACTACAGCCTGTCGTCTGCATTTTCTTTGTGACCTGATGATGATGGAGACAAACATGGTGATCCAGCGAATTATAAAATACACCCCATGTTTAACAAGCAAATTTTGAAAAACAAGAAGTTGCCAGACATTTGATTCCCACAGACAGAGTGAAAAATCAATAGGTCATTTAAAACTTTTAGGCTTATTATTATTATTATTATTATTATTAAAGCTCAAAAAGAACAATTGAAAGTGTACATAGTTCTTTGTTAACCTTTAACAATTAAAACGGAGTGAATTTCTGATCCAAAGGACTCCTGAAATTTTTCGGCTTTTTTTTAGTTCTCACTTTCATCTCTGACTAGTTTACACTAAACAATTGTACAATTTACTATGTATATACACATTAGTATATTTATAACCAGTCCTTATTTCACATAAATAACATCTATTGAAAACTAAACAAGCAAAACTGCAATGTTCCAGGCTCATCTACTTCAGAATCTTCACTGTAAGAAGTTTGTAATCCCTGAGATATACTTCTCCTTCTTTTATTCATTCCAACAACATCTTCTATAAAAATCATTATATTTCTTTTGGATCAGTAAGCATTCTGAGTCTTGCAAAATGATTTAGAAAGCTCTCCGATAAAGTATTGTGCTTTGATGTAAACATATACACACAGGGGCGCCACCTGTCCAACAGTCTCGTCATAGTCCTGAGCCAGGAACAGAGACATCAATGGGACCACGGGCGGCTGGCAGAGGAAATGCTGCCATTGGCAATGCCTTCAGCGAAAGTGCTGACAGCGCCAAGGCTCAAATGTTGTTGTTTTTCATACTTTAACAAATGGCTGTATTTCAATATTTAATTAAATGTGTTTTCAGCAAAAAAATAAATATATATAATTAAACAATTTGTTTACATTGTGAGGGTGAGATTGAGGTATATATTTTTTCCCCTAAATATATGTATTAGATATCCTAATCCTAGGAGGCTGTGTGGTCTAGTGGTTAAAGAAAAGGGCTTGTAACCAGGAGGTCCCCAGTTCCAATCCCACCTCAGCCACTGACTCATTGTGTGACCCTGAGCAAGTCACTTGACCTCCTTGTGCTCTGTCTTTCGGGTGAGACGTAGTTGTAAGTGACTCTGCAGCTGAAGCATAGTTCACACACCCTAGTCTCTGTAAGTCTAAATAAACAAACAAATCCTGATGGCATTTGAGCGGCAGATTTGCAAAAATAACATTTTTATAAGCACTTCTACCTTTTTTGGATTGTTCAGCAACCATGTGGCAAAGCAAAATATTAAAGAAAAAAAAACTTGAGGATCTGATTAACTTTTAATGTCAAACTTTTCATGTCGGGTTGATCTGGAATAAAAGATTAGTTTGGGATTCTTGCATGTTGGATTAAGATTTGGTGCACTTTTATGTCAGATTGATTTTGAATAAAAGTTCATCTTCAATTCAGGGTTTGTGCTTTTTGTACTGTGTTTTAATTATTATTACTTATTTCTTAGCAGACACCCTTATCCAGGACAACTTACAATTGTTACAAGATATCACAATATTTTATATACAATTTACATTTTTTTTTCACATTATTTTTTTACATACTACCCATTTATACAGTTGTGTTTTTACTGGAGCAATCTAGGTGAAGTACCTTGCTCAAGGGTACAGCAGCAGTGTCCCCCACCTGGGAGTGAACCTACAACCCCCCCCCCTCTTCCTCAATAGTCCAGAGCCCTAACCACTACTCCACACTGCTGCCCCTAATTCTTTAACAAATAGGATAAAACAAAGGTAGAATACTGCATACATGAGAGAGATAGGTACATGTAATTCTACTTTTATTCACAATCTAATCTCATTAATTTACTCCAACAGTGTGTTGTTCATTTTGATAATCCTTTCGCTGTAACAAACCCCTCGATATAACGAACAAAAGGCCAACATGTTTGTCATAGGCAGGTAGATGTTTTTTTATTATTATTTTTATTAGGCTTAAGAGGTTGTGTAGCCTATTGTTTCTGTTAGATTTTTATTTTTAGGCTTTCCAGCCATTCTGGCTGGGAAACCTATTGTTTCTGTTAGGACTTTTATTTTTTTCTTCCTCTCTTTAAAAAATCTCTAAAATCAACACTGTTGCACGAGAACTCACGAAACTTGGTAGGGTGGTAGGCACTTAAGGCAAGTTGTGTCAGAGCGAAAATGAAGATCATGGGTCACATGGTGTGGCTGCCATGTTGGATTTCTTGAGAATTTTGGACAATTTTAAAAAATCTGAAACCGCTTATTGCAGAGGTGTGAAACTTGTTGCAATAGACTACCATCCGATTTAGGGTTGTTCAAGAGAAGTCGATTGGTCACATGGTTCAGCAGCCATATTGGATTTGTCAAAAATATTCAAACCTCTTTTTATCTGAACTGTTATGCCGATTTAAGCGAAACTTTGCATACATAGCCTTGGCAAAGTTGTCTATTTTGTGCAAAGCAACTCGCTACATAAAAAAACATGGCCGCCGTGAGCCAATCAAATTTCAGCTATGGTAAAATTGCAGATATTACCTTGCTAAAGCTCAAATGAAAAACCTGTTTCGCCCTTTGAGTAGTACGAACGTACCGCTACGTTCACTGCTCTCTGGTCCCCAGGGAGTATGATCATACTGGTACGTTCTGCAACCTTAAACTTGAATTACCAAGCCTACAAAACTTCTGATAACAAGATATTGTAACACTAGGTTTCTGTAACGCCTTTTATTGGTCTCTTGCACCCTCTTCTAGATATTGACTGAATTACATATAATAAACCATCACAAAAATGTCAACAGTGTTTGAAAACTGGCAAAAATTGCTCAGTGAGAAAGAAGTATTAGAAATAATACTTAATTCAGATTCCAATTTAAATTTAAATACATACAATTCTTCCACTGAATCGGATGTCAACGAGTGTGTCAGTGAAGAATATTTACCATCAACATCAAGCGACAGCGCCAAGCTCTGTACTTTGCTCCATGCAAGGAGTATCATACGCTGAAGCATTAGACACTCTCACTCCCTCCGCTCCCACAACCTGTTTACCCGGATATGATTTATTTGTGTCTCTCTCCCTTTAGTTCAGCCTTTTTTTTTGTTAGGCTGTGTTGTTGTGGTTGTTCCACCCCGTTGTTTATTGTCTACCTGTTATTTTTTTTTGTCAAATCCTTTCCCTATGACAAAATAAAACATTATATTTATTTGTTTTATTTATTTACTGTAAAAATTATTTGTCTGTATTTCGTCAGTGTTCATTATATACATACAAACATATAGCTTTCAGCTTGTTTGTAAGCTGTACTCGTAATAATCAAGTAATCAAGTGCATGCAGTAGACAGAAAAAAAAAAAAACTCACTCCCGTAGGACCGGCTGTGCATTTTAGAACTCACTACTTAAAGGATTAGAACTCCTTTGAGAGTTTAGACAGTGTCATAGTTACTACAGAATACACAAATGAACCCATATATGCTCGATTCAAAAATGAACTTGACCTTGACCTTTGACCTGTCCTTAAGGTCAAATGCAAAACTAGCTTATAACTCCTTACTGAGTACAGATAGGGTAATAGTTACTATGGAACACATATAGGAACCCATATATGCTCTATTCAAAAAATGCCTTGACTGTGACCTCCGACCTCTCCTTAAGGTAAAATGCAAAACTAGCTTATAACTCCTTAGAAAGTGCAGATAGGGTCATGGTTATTATGGAACACCTTAGAAGCCGTCAAGTTGCTTGCAATAATAATATTAATTATGTTATTATTATTATTAATCTAAAAGACACAACTGTATAAATTTTTTTTATCTTTCGTTCATAAAAAAATAAAGACTCAATAATGAGATGGCACCACATAAGATGGCACAGTTAGAATTCTGGACCACTTCACTTGTCTGTAGTCAAAATATATTTGTAAGAGAGAGGGGGAATTCAAATTACACTGAGGGCTGTCATAAGCAGTGTACATGAGAAGACTTGGATAATATGCATTACATATTGATGCCTATCAGCTCAAAGAGTGGAGCCATGTTTTATTCCACAGGACTTTTGTAAGTGTGGCAGCAATGGCACCCAGTTAAAGCATAATCATATTAATTTATGCCCCCTATCAATTATGCATTCAGATTCTCCCGATAGCTTGTCAGTTTGTATCCATTATTTTCCCAAAAATACGCCCATTACAGTTTCAGAGCAAACAGTGACTCTGTCAGTTTCTGAGATTTAAAGAATATTACTTGAAAGGGGTGGGTTTCTTTAATTTATAAACCTTGTATAATACCTTGCCACGTTTGTTAATTTTAAAGTAGGTGGCACGCTTCAGAGGGAGATGTCACATTAAGGACCTTGTAAGGAAGATGAAGTCTTCCAAGAGTGACATTTTAACCATTATCAAAGCAAGACAAACCTTAGTTCTACTAAGGCATCTTTAATTTAAACAAAAAGATGGTATTGATTGTCAGGGCATTACATTAAGGACAGCTCTCAGACATGATTCTCCCTCCTTAGCTCTAGCAGCAGTTAATATTTGTATGGCAGTCTATTGCTCTTCAAAGGTCATATTGTAAGTTCTACCCGGCTTGACGACAATAGTGAATGCATTATATATATATAAAAATATACAGTATATATAAAATGTAAGCAAAAAGACCCTCCATATCAGGCAATACCAGGCATTATGGACCGTTTAGGTAATGGGGCCCGAGACAAAGTATTAAAAACAAACGGTCCATATGCCTGGTAATGCCCGATGTGAAGGGTCTTATTGCCTTTATAATTCAATGTTAAAGCTCAATTAATTACAATTTGGATTTGTTTTAACTGTATTATTTTTTTGTTTTTTTACATACCTTTCCACATAAGCACTCTAAAATGAATGTTCTACAAAATATAGTCTGCCATTACAATGATGCCTATGAGATTCTTTATACCATTTCTGCCATTAAAGTATACCACATATTTTTCTCACTCACATTGGTTGGATCTAGTCCGGTTCGTATAGATAGAAAGCTGGCGGATTCTTTGGACATTTTTCATTTTACTCCCGACTTAATTTTATTATGCCAACATTTTCAAATGTCTGTAAAATCAACACGTTTGCACAAAAAGTCACGAAACTTGGTACAGTGGTAGAGGCCTAAGGGAAGTTGTGTCACAACGAAAAAGAAGGTCATCGGTCACATGGTGTGACAGCCATATTGGACCTTTCAAGAATTTTGGCCAATTTAAAAAAAAAAAATTCTTCTCCGAAAGCGTTTACAGCAGAGATCTGAAACTTGGTGCACTTACTCCCATCATGGCCTACATTCAGATTTGTTTGCGACCCTGTAGCGTAGTTTGGCGGCCATATTGAATTTGTCAAAAATATTAAAACGTCTTCTCTGAAATGGTTATGTCGGTTGAAGCGAAACTTTGCATACGTAGCCTTGGTAAGGTTGTCTATTAAGTTAGTTAAAAGCAAGTCGCTACATAAAAAAACATGGCTGCCGTGAGCCAATCAAATTTCAGATATGGTCAGTTTGCATATATTGCAGTGTTTCTCTATGGTAGAATGCGGTAGAATGGTTAAACTTCATGCAATAGTAGAGGCCTGTGGGGAATTAATGTCAACGAAAAAATGAAGTTGATTGGTCACATCGTTTGGAAGCCATATTGAATTTTTCGAGCCACATTTTCATATGTCCGTAAAATTACCACTGTTGCACAAAAAGTCTGGAAACTTGGTAGGATGGTAGAGGCCTATGGACTGTTGTGTCAGAGCAAAAACAAAGATCATAGGTCACATGGTGTGGCAGCCATATTGGATTTTTCAAGAATTTTGGCCAATTTAAAAAAATCTTCTTGTCCAAAACCACTTAAAATCCGTCTGCAAAATCCTCCTAGAGCTTTCCTATTGCGTCCAGGACCACCAACAGCTCAGACCCTGGAGGAGAGGCCATGCCCGCGGGCCCAGCAGAAGGAACAGGGACGTCATTCCCAGAACACAGTTCAGCAAGCTGGTTACGTTTTGCCTTCGTTTTCGACATTGTCTCAATGTTAAGCACAGATTAATAAAAATGTGTGGCAAAAAATACACTATACCGTATTCACTCTAGTAAAATCCGGCCTTGTGTAAAGTCAACCCCCCCATTGTGAGGGCGAGATCTGGGAATACATTTTTTTCCCCCCTAAATATATGTATTATATATCCTGACAGCATTTTTTTTTACAAAAATAACAATTTTATAAGCACTTCTACCTAGAACCGCAGACGCGTCATTTTGACACATATTACAATACAGTACATGTTGTTTTTTTTTGTATAGCCTACAATAGTATTATTTTAATATACAAGCCCCACCCCGACTTCCTTCATAGCCCACATGGCTATGAACTGGAAGTCCCCTTTTCCAGTTAATTCAATATATAATTTATGTCACTTTACACTTTCTGTAGACTCTTGTTCTTTCTTCCTTCATTTTTCTTTTGCAAGCAAGAAATATATCCATTTCAAACACAGAAAACAAATTCAACCAGCCGCTACTGCTGTTACTAAAATGCAGCAGTTCCTAATGGATAAAACAAAAACTGTCAAAATGAGTATTATTTATGTTTACTGGAGTATTTATACTTCTAAAAAAATACAGAAAGATTGTGCTTCACTAAGTAGTATTCAAGTTCATGAGCATCAAAGAGCACTCTCCAGAGGCAGAATCGCCAGATGCTTGCTTCAGCCACCCTATATCAGTGGAAATCCACTGAATCGACATCACACATGCATACAGGTGGAAAGTACGGACGTGATAGATAATGTTATGGTTTATTTTTCATCTGCAGTTCACTTTGAGCTGCTAAACAAAAAATAAATATGTGGTTTAGAGATAATCTATAATAAAAAAAATAAAAAAATCAATTCAAGATCATTATTTTCTTTTACTTTCATTTTTATTCGTGCATTTCTGAGTAGTTCTGCGAACCCCTTATGACCCTTAGAAGTACCCCCAGAGGTACGTGTACCCCTGGTTGAAAACCCCTGTGTTAAACCAATAACCACAAACTTTGGTAGCTGTCCCAGAAACACATTTTCCTGATTACAGACTCTGCTACCCCTGTCCACACTAAAAACTTTCAACAAGCAAGAACTTTAGACACCAGAATTTTTAGCCACAGTACATACGCTGTTTTTTCTTGTATTTCTTCAAAGCGGTTGTTGAAATAACAGGTGTCAGCTTCAGAAATACAGCTAAGTCTCCACTGGCTAGGGTGGTCCACAGCACACCCCTCAATTTTTCTTCAGATCACAGTCTATGATCACTTCCAGAAGAGAGACCAGGAGACCCTTGGCAATCTTTAGGATTCTGTCGAAAGCTCTGTCGGTCACATTCGTCTCTAACAATGAGTCAGGGGTCATATTTTCAAAGGCTTTTGTGACGTATTTCATGGCATCAGCATCACAAGTCATCACGACATCAGTCGCCTCAGGAACAGCATCAGCAGCCTCAAGAATGGTGCCCTCTGAGAAGTATCTAAAGTTTTCAGAAGACATTGTGGCTAACTCTTTCAATCTAGTGTTAACCCCTTTTATTAGGTCTGGCGATCACCTGTCATAAAGGACGATAAACACGCCTCAACATGTGGTACAAAACCTGTTCAGACAACTTCACCCGAAAAAAGGTTGACCCCTATCACAAACTGTCAGATCCTCACTTCTAAAGATCTTTTGGCCAAAGCAGTCACCTCTGTCTCTACCGCTCAGCACCTCTGTTAATGAATCTAGTTTTTTGAAAACGGGCATGCCTTACTTCAAGCTATTTGTCTTTACATTGTATTTAGAACAGGCTAAACCCCCTTCCGGACTTAGTTATTTTGATTTTTGCTTGTTACAGAATGTGGTGGGGTGCCCTGCCCCTTGTGCATATTTTTGTGTTTTACATTGTATGTGGTGTGTTATTGTTGGTGTATATTATAATGGCATGATAGTGACAGACAGTTTCTTGTTTAAACCCGATTTTGAGTGCTATGTTTTCTCTGTGTTTAAAAACCGATCGGGATGCCATTTGGCACGCTTGTGAAAATCTGTTCGGTAGTTTTAAAGTTACAGAATGGTGTAAAAATTAGTTTTTACAAATTATTCTGACAATTTTTTGTGCTCAAGTAACTACAAATACCTCCTTTGGTAGGCTGGTAGAACTTGCTAACGAGGAGTGCCTTTTTGTGGAACCAACAAAATTGATCAAGTAATTACACAGATATTTGGGCTTTTCTTCGCGTATCCGTGGTTACTTTTTTCCTAACTATGAAAATATGCCTGCGCACTTCAGTCAAATGTTAGAATGTTAACTTATGTCTGAGCTGAGCTGAGGAGTGATCCAGAGTATATAACTGCAGGCCGAAGACCAGCTACGCAGTACCTCTCTTTTACAAAGCAAGGGCTGCATTAAAAAACCAAATAATAACAAACTACAAACCTGTAATAAAAAATAATAGAATTGTTTATCCCAGTGTAAGCAGAAATATAAAGCTGAACAACCTATAGCAGCAACGCGTGTTCATGATAATAGATGAACCGCATTTATTATGTTTTATTTGTATTATTTAAGAGAATCTGAAACTTATTTTTGTAATACTGCATAAGCCTTGTTGCTTTTGCTAGGGGGACTTAGTCTAAAAAGTAAAGTTGTTTACTTACTGCATTATTTGACAGGACATTACTTCCTGCTTTGCTGTTGTGGTCTAGATTGGAGACAGACACACAAGATGACAACGTAAACAAGGTTGAACTGTTGTTGCATGGGACGGTAGAATTTATTTCCGGTTAAATAAAACCTATTTTATTGATTAACGTTGCATCCTTAATAAATACCCACGCTTACACAAGTTATGTATATAAATTTACACAAAATCTCATACTCACCGTTGGTTGTACATCAAATAAAAAATCCAGTGTTGTGTGAAAAAAAGACTTGAAGTCCACTCATTTCAGAACTGCATTCAAGCTCATCTTATTTGAAATCCAGCAATTTCTCAGTGGTAGTTTTCATAGTTCAAAACACAAATTGCAATACTGAGGTAAGCATATTTTGTTCTGTTCAAAATTAAATCCTCAGTACAATTTCCTACAGTTACAATTCCAACTTAAAGTTGAACACAATGTTTGGCATTCTGTGATTCTTGAAACATGTATTTTTTGTGACAACTTTAAGAGTTAAGTCTCACTGGGTAAGGACTTCTGCTATGAAATAAATAATAATAATTCAACAGGAATTAAAGGGGTTCTGTACTCGGTCTCCGAAAATTAAACCACCTTATTTGCATGCTCCGGACCAAAGTTATACAACAACATTTTGAAGATAGAGGACAGGAGGGGCGGGTGTTAAAAAACACACACACACACAATATGCTACGTTGAATAAGGGCCTCATCCCTACACTGTAGCATTTCGTATCCTATCATGAATGAGGTAATAATATTACCATATATATATATATATATATATATATATATATATATATATATATATATATATATATACAGTATATTTGTATTTAGACACAAGGATGGCACAATCACTTCACGTGCAGATTAAAAGGGGTATTTGTATGGAAGCACGGGGAGCGCACAAAGTAGTTCACATGCAGATGTACCAAGATTCCAATTGAATGATTGATTAGCAATCCAATCATGGTACAGCTGCATAAAAGGGTGAATGTTTCACTCACTTGGGTTTGGGTGTTCAGGGCAAAGGAACGAGAGACGTGAGTCATAAGGCAAGAGAGTCGAATAAAGAAAATAACAATTGCTATTGTGCTGGTGTGTTCGTGTCCTGTTTGTTAGTGTCTGTTCGTTTTGGTTGTCTGTTTTGGCTACTGTGCCGTTTTATTTTACAAAGTGTTTTTGTGTTCAAACCTTTTATTTTTTATTTTGTTCATTTAATAAAGCAGCGCTTTCATTCATACCCCAGTCTGCTGTGGATTCCCTTTCATTCACCATATCACCTCGCAGTGCTGTGTTTCTTCCAGGTGTGACCAGTTCCTCAGATTGATTTTTGTTCAGGAGCTTTTATTTAACTGAATTTTCTTAAACTAAAACAACTAAAACAAGTTGGATGACAAAACGATTCAAGGAAGACCCAGTTAATGTAAACTAAGATTTAAAGTTGAACTTTTTATTTCCTTTTTATCAAATACGTGAATGGAAGCAGATTTTTTTAATTTGAAATGAGAATATTTTGAATATTCCTGGATTTGTGTTCTTCAAGTTGATTTTTGTCCTGTAACTTCAACACTGGATAAATGATTCCTGGTAAGTACAATAACATAAGCAACATATTGAATGTGTACGGAATAGATGTATATGCCAGTGTCACTTTTTGTTAGAGTTTAAACATTTAAACTACCAAAGTAACAAGAGTATAACTGAATATCTAATTAAACAATATTTATATCCCTATTAGACACCAGAATTTTTAGCCACGGTACATTAATGTTTTATAGTATTTCTTCAAATCATTGTTGAAATAACAGGTGTCGGCTTCAAAAAAGACAGCTATGTCTCCACTGGCTAGAGTGGTCCACAGCAATCGGCGATCTTTAGGATTTTGTTGAAAGCTGCATCGGTCACATCCATCTCTAACTATGACTTAAGGGTCACAAAGGACGAAAAACACATGCCCCGACATGTGACACAAAACCTGTTCAGACCACTCCACCCGCAAAAAGATCGATCCTTCTCACAGACTGTCAGATCCTCACATGCCTTACTTCTAGCTATTTTTCTTTACTTTGTATTTAGAGACCTCACAAACCTAACATTTAAAATATAAGCATGTGCACACTAATATATATATATATATATATATATATATATATATATATATATATATATATATATATATATATATATATATATATATATACACAGTATACACAGTATATATATATATATATATATATATATATATATACAGTATATATATATATATATAGAGAGAGAGAGAGGGTCATAAAAAGTCATAAAATGATATTGACATTAGGCATTGTATTTATAATACTTACTTTTACAACATTTATAGACATCTCCAAGGTGCTCTTTTTCGGGAAGTTTTGACTTACCCATTCTTCTATTTACATATTTTTAGAAAGGTTGGAATGTATTTAAATGATAGGGTGTTACAAGTAAAACTGGTGGAGTGATATGGTGATGCAGTTAAAAACATTCTAACACCATATACTATGGATTGGATCCCTCTAGCTCAGCCAATCAGAGTGCAGGGAATCTTTCCAATATATATGTATTTTGTTAGCCCAGGTTAAGGACAGTAAGAGGTACAGTATTCATCTCATTAGCAATGCCATTAATGGGGAGGAGGCAGACAACTAGTTAAAAATTACACACACATTTTACATACAGTTTATCACAAACTTCAAAACAGAAAGAGGTACAATGCTCACACATTCAGCTGATGATTAATATTGCCTTGTTCAATGTGGGAGGGGCCCCTTAAAAATGTTTACTTTTTTTTTTTTAGTTACTATGTGTCAGTCACAAGGGATGCACACATTAGGTTAGGATTGGCTGTTGATGTGGGTCTGGACTCTTGATGGCATTTAAGGGGGTGGGACACTAGGAGGTAGAAATACCGGGGTGGAAAGAGGGGCATGATTTTGGCATGGGATATTTCCTGCACCATTTAGGGTAAATGTAATGAAGTAGGCATCTCTCTCCGGGGTGTAAAGCTATCATACAATAGAATAGAAGTAATGATAAGTTTTGGGGTGTGGGCTGTGATATACTGCCTCTTGTTTCTTTTATTTCTGACAACCCCTTACTGCTTTGAATCAAAGATGAGTGATTAAACTGTTTGTCACTTAAACAGAACTCAACATTTTGCAGTAATGAGACAACTTATTTCTCAAGCTACTTTACATGCTGGTAAAGTATGCCATCATTTTCAATACATGTACTTATAGTTAAAGAAATAGGCTATTTGTACATTAGGGAACCATTTTCTTCATGTACATTAATATTATTTTCTTAGCCAGTCTAGTTTCATTAGTCTGTGCCTTCTTTCCACAGGGGTCAGTTGAGGAATTTCTTTAAAACTCTCCAGTTGGTTAGTTAGAATCCCTCTGAGATGTTATGGGTAATATATAGTTATTGCCCGTTATAGCTCGCTTCTTTACCATTATGCTGAGCTGCTCCAGTACAATTGTCCTCTAGCCATCCATAATCATGTTCCAAACTGCTTCATTGCAAATGTGTCCCAGAAAATAGAATTACGCAGTGAACTGCATTGTTATCCACCTAGATGTCTATACACAATATATGCATTGTTTTCAAAGGCGTTTGGAGTGCATAGCACATTTACAGCACAAAAAAGCAGATGAAATACATCTGATATAACTAAATAACGGTACAATGAAAAGAGGCTTTGTGTGCAGAACGTAATAATGATGGTATACAATTATTAATTTAATTTTTGTTTTGTTTTTTTGCTTTTCATTTAAAAGGCAACACTCTCCTTCAGGTACAGGATTCCCTCAATTATTTCCCTTTCATTTAGAATATTTAACAGACCAAGATAGAAGTGTTGTATCTTCGTAGACTTTTCTGAGTGGAGAAAATGTATTATAAATGAAAAGCTCATCTGAAAAAATAAAAGTAAAATGGTACAGTAGTAAAGTTAATAACGAAAGGAAATGCCCTCAAAAGTAGTAACATTCCCTTGCACACACACACATATTTATAGTGCTTGGTTTATTTTAAATGTATAAATAATTGCGTTGAAATAACATTAGTGTATTCTCTGTACACATTACATTAGCCTATGTAAAATATAAATCTGCACATTAAGCATATACAGCTATGGCCAAACGTTTTGCATCACCCTGTAGAATGAACACATTTTGCTTCATAAAGTCAACCCGCTGAATAATGTTACGTTAACTGTCATATTGAATTACATACCGCTTTGTCGTTTTCGATTAATGAAAACCTGATAAAAATTTTAAAAATTGACATTTCAAAATTAACATGAAGTCCTGTAGACTTCCAGTAGACTTTTGCAATTTTTTTGGTTACAATGATGTAAAATTAAAGATCAAATTATGTTTTATTTTTATTTTTTTAATTATCCTTAAAGCAATCCTTAAATTCTGGGTGATGCAAAACTTTTGGCATTAGCTGTACAGCACAGGAGTAAAATCAAATGAATAACCAGCACACTTTCTTTTTACTTTGGCCTATAGGCTACCAGTAACACAAAGCAAATCATGCTACTGCATTTCACATACTTTACAATGCTAAAAATTATGTTAAATTGAAACTAAATGATTTTAGTACATTTTCTTTTACCGTAGCCTACTTAGTACACAAAACAGATCATGGTGCCTGTGGCAAAGTGGTCTGCAGGTGCAGGTGATCAATGCACAGACAGACAATTATAATCCAGGTGTTTGTTTAATGATATCTTTGTGTCCAGTGCCTGACGGCAAAACAAACAGTTAACAATAAATGATGTTAAGTATACAGCAGCGTGTATTACTTATTTTGTAATTCCCGGGTTTGCCCCGAAATAATAGCCCAGTTTTTATTATACACCCACACAAGACACAAAACACATACACAAGTCCGTTAGTGCATGAATTAGTGCTAGTGGTGCAAATACAATTATTGGTGATACAAGTGCAGCGCTGTTCCGGGTTTGTGCTGCCCTCTGGTGACAGCTCCGGAACATGTCACTTTTCATAAACCAAAACAAAGGAACAGATTGCATTGCTTCAACCCCGACCAGGACCCATGGACTCCTCTGCCCATCCAGACCGTGTTGTCACCACCTGCCACTTGTGTATCACTCCAATCCTTACGCCTTCGGGCAGGGCTTCGCAGCATGAGCGAGACACAGCCAGCCAATAGTTTCTGTCACGCTTGGGGTGTAGCCAAAAAGCATTGAGCCATGCTTGGATCGGGCGCATGTGGAGTAACCCCAGTTGAATGGCTGATGTAGATGCGGCCATCAGACTCAATAGTTTCTCACAACACCAATTGTACTGTGGACCCATGTTGAAACAGAGCTAAACAGTTGTGAATGGTGGTCACTCTGTCGTCTGACAGGTAGGCTCGCATCGTAAGGGAATCCAGCTGGAGACCCAAGTAGACCGTACTCTGCACCGGTATTAATTGCCTTTTGGTGTCGTTGAGGGTGAGACCCAGCCCGATGTTCTGTCACTATCGCCGTGTGCACCCTTGCTCCCTCCTGCGACTGGGAACAGATCAACCAGTCGTTGAGGTAGTTCAACACCCGCTCCTTTGCAGTTGCAAGGGAGCTAGGATGGCATCCAGGCAGTTCGAAAAAATGCTGGGGGCTAGGGAGAGGCCGAAAGGCAGCACGGAAAACTCGAAGACGCTCCCTGAAAGGCAAAGCCGAGATATTTCCTGTGTGCTGGACGAATAGGGATGTGAAAATACACGTCCTTCAAGTCCACTGTTGTAAACCAGTCGCCCGGCTGGACACACTGGAGGATGTGGTGATGTGTGACCATCTGGAACCACCTCTCCCTCAAAAACCCGTTGAGGTGTCTCAGGTCTAGGATGGGGTGAAGGCTGTCGTCCTTTTTTGGCACCAGAAAGTATCTTGAGTAGAACCCCTCTTCTTGAGCAGCGTGTTCTATGAGGTGGATGGCTTGTTTGAGAAGTAATGTTTCTACTTCTTGCCTGAGGGCCAAGACCTGGAACAGGGTCGTTCACGGATGTAGTCCTGATCCCTCAAAAAGGAGGAGGTCCTGATCAGAATTGCAGTGCGTAACCGGTGTGTACAGTGGCGAGCACCCAAGAGTATGAGGTGCAATTGCATCAATATTGCAGCTGGTGTTGCAAGAAAGGGTGGGTCTGAGGCAGCAAGCCTTCAGGGCCCTTGCTTCTGGCCATAGGAGGCTCCGTTGGAACTGTCTCCCTGCGCGCTGATGCGCTGGGGCCCCACGTCCAGCGTTTCTCCATCCTTGCTGATGGCCCTGGTGTTGGCTGCCGCAGAGGCCTACAGGTGGTGCCTCAGGTCACCACGCGGCGCAGTGGGGATTGGAACTGTCTGGGTTACCGTAGTAACTGCCGAGCACCAGCACTTTCCCTTTCGGGGCACGGGAAGGAAGCATAGCAGTCACCTGCCCAGATGCTTCCCATTCTAAGTGGGAGCGTTGTAATAGCTCCTCCACCACTGGCCCGAAGGTATGGCCAGGGGAGATAGGTGCGCCTAACAGGGCAGACTTGTCCACATCGAGGACCCTGTCTGAGACAGTCACAGCTGTCTGCGTGCCACCACCAGGACTGCCAAGCTTCTGCCCAGGGCTTGACCCTGGAAGCCGGATATCTGCAGCAGCGTACCCGAAACCAAGCATAGCTCTGAAGCTAGCGGTTCGAGAATAGCTACAGACATGTAGCATGCCATCCAGGTAGGCCATCAAGAGATTCCCTGTGTCGGCTGCATACGCCTTTTTGAGGTGGGCTTCTGTAATTCTGCATTGGCTGTTAGGGCATACAGGATCCTTCGCCAGGCCTCCCACTGGAGGGGCTCACACCAATGCCGCTATGGTGGAGTCCACCAGCGAAAACTGTGCTAGCCCCAGTGCTTCTGCACCTTCCAAGGTGGCCGGAGGGGCCGTGCTCTTGGAGACTCGAGGACTGAACCTCCTCCAGAAAATCCGGGAACACCAGAAAAGGCTGGGGGTTTGAAGCTTGAATACAGACTGACGTTGTTCAGTCGCTGCCTCCCAGGGAACCTGGAGGAATTTGGAGGCTCGCTCCATGAACACCCGAACTGAGCTTGAGGGAGGGGTCATGTCAGCTTCAGAGGCAACCTCAGAGCTGAGACCCACCTCCTGAGTCGTGTCCTGGACCTTGCATCCTGATTCTCCTCACTCATCGCCTCATCCTGCTCTAAGGGAACCGGATCGACCACCAGCGGAGACAAGATCGGTCCCGGTGCAGGTGCCAGGGGCGGAGCTGGGGCAGGAGAAGGGTTAATAGGCTGCTGCCTGACCTGGTAGTCTAAAACCTGAGCCATCTGGCTCTTTAGGTCAGATATGTCCTTTGCCTGCCTTGAGTGCCTTGACCGCTTGCTGCTCCTTGAAGGAGAGCCTGAGCGGCTGCGCACTCGAGGGGCTGGAGCCTGCTCACAGGGTATGCTCTGTGAAGGGCTCGAAGGCAAGCGGAGGAGAGGGGGGGACGGGACCCCCGAAGACACAGCCGGTTCATCAGAGTCAACCGTAGAGGCTCGGCCCCATGAACTCTGCTAGCCTCCTGCGCAGTACTTTTAGACTGGAGGTGTCGAGGCACCGAGGCCCTGAGGCTCTAATGCAACGAGGCTCTGTAATAAAGCAACATACCTTGTGGCCTTGTGCCAACAACAATTTGGCAAGAGCAGTAAAACACATTAACCAACCAAGCACGAGGTATTTTGTTTTATAACAGCAGACTAGATTCACTCGTGTACCAGTTCTCTGTGCATGGAAACCACATTTTCACAAAATTTCACTAGTAATCTTCAAAAACAGCACGAGTACTTTACGCATAGCTAAGGCGATTTTCAGAGACTAGGGTGTGTGAACTATGCATCAGCTGCAGAGTCACTTATAACTACGTCTCACCCGAAAGACAGAGCACAAGGAGGTTAAGTGACTTGCTCAGGGTCACACAATGAGTCAGTGGCTGAGGTGGGATTTGAACCGGGGACCTCCTGGTTACAAGCCCATTTCTTTAACCACTGGACCACACTGGGTGAAAAGCACGGTTTACTCGAGTAAAATAAACTGAGTGAATGGAAACCCCAAAAAAGCATTTTACACCAGACATTTTTCTCGAGCAAATGTCTCGATCTAAAAAAAAAACACGCATGGAAACTCCACCATTGTCACTGAGGCCAACCCAGTAATTTAGAATTAACATATACATTGCTAATAATAGATTATAGCATGGTTTAAATATAAGTTTGGCATTTTCCCACTGAAGCATTTACATCATCTGCGTCTAGTATAATTATACAGTGGTGTGGTAATGACTAGTCATACAGTCCCTTTTTTAAATATAAACTGATCCATATTAGTTAAATATGTGTATGAAACCATTCATATGTGAATCGTACCCATCAAAGCTGTATTTATGGTACCTTGTTTAATAACTCTTATTCCTATTCCTATTGCAGTAACAGAATGGCATGTTTGATCTGTTTGTTATAGAATAACTGGACACTGCTCTGCCATAGTTTTCTATGGAGGTGAGCTGTTCTGTTACTACTCAATAATGGAACGGCAAATAAAGCAAGGCTGGAATGACACTCATTTATGACACCGGTTTTAAAACCACTGCTTACGGATGAGCCCTGCTCTCAAACAGTTAACTCTTTCAGTGAGCTACAATGATTATTTCAGACAAAGATAAATAAATAACTTTAAATACTTGTAGTATAATATTGGTTTATAGGACAGCAAAGCACTGTGTATAAGGTCTGTTTACGCTGTACAAGTGTCAACATAACCCATACATAGACGCGTGCAGTCCTTGAACTCTTGAACTGATGTATTTGTTAAAGTTAAAGATTTCAGCTAAACAGTATGGTAAGATACAAGGACAAATTGCCTTAGGAAGGAGTTAAATTATTACTCAATTAGAGAACCTAAAATTGGTAATGCCATCCATTCTGCTGAATAAGAGGAGGTCGGGTCAGAAAGAGGCCTGTAGCTAGTAACTGATTTATACCCAGCCAAACATAACTTGAAATAAAATAATGACCATAATATAAAAACTGTCTCCTAATGAAGATGGCCAATATGTTCATAATTTTACAAGTACATATTCTCTCCTTGAGCTAGTCTTGTTTTTAAATACTCACGTGTGCAGGCTTTACATCAAAGGTAGGCCACGTTTCTATCAATGATGCTCGTATAAGCAGTACAGTAGATACTGAAGAACGTCCAGTTGAGACAGTCAGACTCAAGGACGCATGGAACAGTGGTCCTTGATTTCATGGTAAGATGCTCACTGGAATAAATATATTACAGTTAACTTCTACCTGTTTTATGGCCTGCCAACAGCAAACTGCTCCTTATGTACAACAAAGTTAATGATTACTTACATGAAATAGACATATGTAACGTTTATTTATTTATTTATTTATTTATTTATTTATTTTGGTAATTTGGGTTTCCATGTAGTTTTCTTTTAGGGAGAGCAATTCTCCTTCCAAATGCAAATAACCTAATTGATATTAAAATACAGGAGGGTAAATTTAAATGTTTCTGTCTGCATTCCAATTACTACTGATATGATGTTGAAAATGCAAGTACAGCCTGCCTCATTTGGCCACTTTAAACTTTCTAGAACTTTGTTCTGTAACTCTTGCAGCAAGCTAATGTTAATCCCTGGATTTGTCTTTTTGAACAAAATTGTGGACCCAAAGGTTTTTTATTTTCTCTTTTTCATGTTTTCGTTCTTCTAAAACAAATGTTGCTCAATGAATTGTGTTTAAGAGATTTTACTTCAACTCTGTAGGTGGTTGCTGAAGCCTGGTGTTGTCGGTAGCCTGCAACAATAACACTGGATACCACGGGCATGAATTCCCAGTTATGCTAATTTAATACATTTTGGTGTACAAAAGTAAACTAATTGTGTCCTTGGTAGGTACCCATGATAGATGTTACTTAAGGCTAGTGTATAGTGAATTGCATCTTATTGCAAAGGGATATAAATGTCTAGGCTTAAAGCAATCAGCTATCCAATGACCAAACACAAAGATAACAAAAGTGTAAAGGATGAAAGAAAAAACTCTGTGCTTTGCAAAGGGCTTCATTATTATTATTATTATTATTATTATTATTATTATTATTATTATTATTATTATTATTATTAATTAGTTATTTAGCAAACACTTTTATCCAAAGCGACTTACAGAAATTAAACAAAATCTAACAATATATATATTACAGTCTTATATTGAAAAAAGAAAATAGAAAAAGAAAATAAAGATACAGTGAGAATTGGCAGATGGAAAGACATAGCAGACATATAAAAGCAAATTAAGAATTTTAAATATTTAAAATACACAACTAACTAATAAAATAACATAACTACACAGAAACACCTAAAAACAGCCAGTGTCCTTTCCTGGTGTTCTTACATGATTGGCGCACACACTGCCGCTCTCACCAGCAGGGAAGGTGAATCCGTAGCAATCCTTAATCAGAGGCAGCAGAAACAGGTGTGTGATGAACACAGGTGAAAACAACAAAGTCCAGTGATGTGCTATGACGTGCAGAGAACACTTGCAATGATGTTGTTATTGTTTGAATGAAAATTGAATTAAAACAAACATATTCAGTATTTCAGTATTATTTATAACCTTGCTTATAAGACAACTTAGTTTTAAGGCACTTTATGAGTCAAATGGCAATAATTTGAAAATTAAATAAATGGTGTCACTGAAAAAAAAAATACTGAATGAAGAGGTCTCTAAACCCCTCGTACTGTATGTTTATTTTTTTCTATTTGGACAAAGAAGCTTGCCAGGGCTACTTGATACGGCCTTTAGTTGTAGTAGAAAAGCTCTTCACTGCTGGTCTTGTGAACATAAGATACAGCTTTTTAACTTGTTTCCATGCAAACAAACCTTTGTTTTTGGTAAATTTGTGCAGCTTTTTAGCGTGAGAAGGTGATTTACCCACCCTTTTAAATCAAACCAAGTTTTGGCTACGCACTTCCTATAGCATGTGGAATGTGCATGGTATGGAGTTTCTAAACTGCATTGTCTTATGCTTAATTGTCTTATGTTTAATTTTTTTACACGGTTAAATATAAATAATATTGTCTTACCCTGCCATTGTCTTATGTTTAATCTGCTGTTTTCTGCAACAGTGAACTATGTTAAACTGTACCTTCCTTCATTAGGCTATTTGTGTGTGTTGTTCTGGTTTATACATAATTTCATCATTACTAGTCAATCCCTACTGCATTTCTATGACCAGCTAATTTTTCCGGTCTGTTTCATGTTAGAATCTATCAAGTTGAGAACTGTCAAAAAAGATGGTACAACTAGAAATGAACAGAGAACTGGGTTGTAAAAGAGAATATATAAAGATAAGGTGAAATTGATTCTTATTGTTTGTTAATTTTATTAATTCAAGGTTTCACTTCTAGTACTTAATTACTGTATTTTGCAACCCATTGGTCCCTCCAAATATAAAAATGCAGAAAGTACAGTTAGTCTGTGGTCTACAGTTGGGTTCAATTGTGTAAAAACAGTACAGCTCTATGTACCTAATTTAAGAAAAAAAAGTTAGCCAATATTAAAGAAGATAAATGCAATAAACATTTTTATTGTATTTTGATCAGGTAAAAAAACTCAGTGAGGTAGCTACCTCTTTTACAAGAGTGACTTGGTGGTTAATAATTAAACACAATTTAAATAAGGCTTGGCAAAACTAAAAATAATTTTAACAAAAATGATTTAGCTATGAATCCAAGTTATTTATAGTGCAAGTTTCAAGCATCTATTAGTTATGGCCAGTTAAAATATAGTACCTGTACTTCAGTGAAGGCGAGAGAGAGGTGACAATCAATGCATTTTTTTATACAGTTAAATATAAATGACAAGATACTGCATAAAAATATGGAAATTCATTTTTATGGTAAACGTTTTTAATAATTTATTTTTTTTTAATTTTTTTTTATATTATTATTAGTATTAATAGTATTAGTGTTAGTGTTATTACTTTCCCACATTGCTTTTTCATATCATAGTTATCCACTAAGTTGATATATTATTTAATCCAAGCACTGAAGACAGCATAGCTTTTAACCACTTCATTGCGGCTTGTCAATGCATTCTGCGCTTGCTAGTATAATAAAATATTAGGTTACTGCAATGTTATTGCAAACCACCTCTGTTTTCAAGGTCAGTCTTTTAAGCATCATGCAGCTCTCTTAATGTGCCTGGTTTACCCATCCGTTAGTTACCTATTATCTAAATGTTAACCTACAATGAGGTATGAGCCAGGTTGGAAATGTCTCATATGGGAAAATGTGTGCATTTAAATTTTGCCAATAACCCAGAACCCTTAATAAATGCATATTCATCCTTAAAATACACTACTTAGTTAAATTAGAGGTTTTTTTTTTTGTAGAATGTATAATTTTTTGTTTCTTATTTTTGATTTCCTTTCTCAATTTACTTTAGAACCCTGTAGATTTTTTTTTTTTTACACAGGTAATTAAAACAAAACAAAACAAAACAAACAAAAAAACGGCAACTGTATTACTACTTAGCTTAAGACATTTGTAATTCTCAAAATAAGCACTCTAAACCTTATTGATTTCTGGATAACCTAACCTGACCACCTGTCCCCATTAATCTTTTGATTCATGCAGGTATTTTCTTTCATTCCGTTTCCTGTTTATAAGGTTGCAACGGTATTTAATACCAGAAAGGTAGAATAATTCAAAGTAAAATAAGACTTTTTGGACAGTATGGATCGCTTGCACATTTCTTAAAAACTATAATGTTTGCTCTGTGGATCAAATGTCTCCAGAGAAAATGTAATCATTAACTGCTGTAGATTTATTATAGCAAAACGTTTTTAGAGTGTATGCAATTATTGTGATAGTGTCGGCAAATACATAGTTGGATTGATGGAATATGTTTTTTAAGTACTTACACCATCTGAAAGGTACTTGGGTGGGCATGCAATTAGAGCTTGATAAGAAATAACAGGCAAAAACGTGTTCAAGAGTTCTGGTTCTGTCAGATAAGGTATGCAAAAATAAAGTCATTAAACAGGAAATAAAACATTTCAATGAAAACCCACATGTAGGAACTTTTTAAAACTTAATAAATCAAGCATGTGTCACAAACAGCAGTTTTCACTTGCAGTCTAGCAGATGAAATAATTTGAGCCTTTTGTTATTAGTTTATGGGGCATGAGATTAGATATGAATATGAAACAGAGAAACAGCCTGCTGAACATTAATCAAAAGGAAACTTCTGGGAACATCAAAGATTTCAGATGCTCTGGATCATCCTTTAAGGAAAAAACTATGCCTTCAATGCAGTCGAAATGGGAAGTGTAACATACTTTTAATATGTCCCTAATTGACATGCAGGGCTTTAGGGAAATTGGACAAAATGTGACTCTGACAGATAGATGGCCTTATTATAGCAATATGTCCAGCTTTAATACTATTGATTACCATAGATTACTGTAGGTGTTTACTTTGATTAGGTTACTTTGTTAAACGAAATAGCGCTAATGAAAACACGAGCTTTCTTTAATTGGAGAGTAAACTTTTGAGTGACGTCCATTATTCTTCAAAAAGCGCTTCTGGTCATCGTTCATCATGAAAGCAATTCTAAAAGAGAACAAACCATGTCACATGTTTCTTTCATAAAAGCGACTTTTAGAAAACAGAAAGACGGAATTAACTGAAGACAATATGAAACATTTAAAAACTGTTTCCACAGTAAATGTATTTTAAAACAAAATAAACAAGCTAATTCCAGTCCAGAACTCACCTTAATATACAAATTATAAAATACAAATTACAATATACAACCATTGGCATTGGTCTCACCTGGGCTTCATCTGCTTGAATTAATTCTCGTTACCGGGTCTACCTAGTACTGCATTAAATATGTATGTATGTATGTATGTATGTATGTATGTATGTATGTATGTATGTATGTATGTATGTATGTATGTATGTATGTATGTATTATTATTATTATTATTATTATTATTATTATTATTCATTAACAGACAAATGCATGCCTTTGTCTTACTATATAGGATTTGAATAACTATTTTTGTTATAAATCATAACAAGTTATTAGTATGCCTGTTTTTTTTAAACACACATTTCTGAAAATTAAAAGAGGAATCTCGTTTTGTTAGTTTGTTATACCGTATCCGATTTATCATTTAAATATTCCCTGCAGGTTTGTGCTGCATAGAATGCATCTATATGAATTTTAAAACGCATTACAGCATTTACATATTATTTGGCCAGAGCAATTCACCTGACAGTCTCTATATGTCAATAACATCAACTCGCGTGACAGGTACCAGCCGGGACAAGTCAACACCTTTGTAACCCAAACAGCAGGTACCTGTCACAATATATTTCCAGTAACAAACACCTGTCAAAAGATATCTGTGACTCGGATAACAGGCACCTGTCAATAGCTTTGCATCTCAACAACATTCTACGCCTACTGTACAAAGTTATCAGGCAATCTTATCCATATAGACTGTTTTAGTGAAACATTTAAAAACATGCCGTCAATCCCTGTACGAATACAGAACCACGAAATATGTTTAAAAAAACGTTACCTACTTGTATACAAATATACATAGTATCGGTTTTCTAACTGTATCTGTTGTAATTTGAAAACTGACGCGTTTAATTTATCTTTCTGAAAAAATACCGGGGTTCCCTATAATGCGTCATTCATTTCTACATAAGTTTCGACCAAGACATAAACACACATTTTAACCATATGCTATTTTAATAAAATGAATTAATTATTGGTACAAGTCTAAGATTTCCCTTACAAAAAAGTTGTAAATAGTATACTTTTAGTAAACTATTTTTATACTACTTTGGTCCAAGTATATATATATTTTTTTTATTATACTCTTCCTTGTACATTCTTGTATATATTACATCAATAAGAAGAAGAAGAAAAAACCCTCTTTGAATTACAAATGTTTCTTTCAGTTTCTGCAGCAGGGTTGCACTCTATACTGAATGGGTTATGCTTCGGTCTATTAGACATTTCAAACATAAACCGCTGTCGTCCTCTGTTGATACCTTGAAAGGATCACACGGATTCTGTCAGTATGTGCGGTTTAGAGTTATCACCAGAAGAACGCTCTGGACGGTGCTAGGAAGGAGAATCTTTGTATTGCTGTGTAAATTGCAGTGCTTGTTTTCTACCATGACCGCTAACCCAAGCAGAGACCACACATTTCTTTCTTGCTTCTGATTTCTATTCCCCAGTCCCCTCTGATATTGTGTTGATGTGTGCTTTTTTTTTCTCAGAAGTAAAATTAAGATTACGATTCCTTTACACAAACATCACAACTTTATCACTGATGGTAAGGGAGGGGGTCTGATCCAAGCAAGAGAAAGGGGGGGCTCCTGCGCAAAATTACGCTTTCTCCTCTCATTTGTTAGCTGATTTCATCAAAAAAGTTACCTATTTATAGGCTACATAACAACCTGGAGGAATCTAAACAACCTCCTGTGCTGTTTGAAGTTGCAAAGTGACCAAGTCCTGAAGCAATTTTTAAAATCAGAAGAAAGATCTTGCTCTCGAGCCTATAATATCTATCTGAGGTGACATCTCCTAGCCATGTGAGTACTGGGGTAATTACATTTATGGATGGCAATGTAACGGAAAGTCATATATTACTTATATTATGATATATTACGTGAAATCATTTTAATTTGCATATAAATGTCGAATGAATTGGAACTGTATCTCGCCAATTGAATTACATTTTTTACCATGTCAGTGCCATCATTAGATTTTATTTTCAACCCTTGTAAAATGCACGTGGCGTTTGGATCAACTTTTGTGTGGTTAAGGTTCATTGTTAATCTGGTTTATTAGCGATGGTATTGGTTTAGCAGGTCAGTAAATCTTCACTCATACACACGAGTGTATCTAAATATAAGTACATGTATTACTATAACTAAGACATATACTGTTCAGTACTGAGAATTCTTACAACCAAAAATACAAGCGAGCATTAAGCAATCCTTTATGCAAGGAAACGCATAAGGGCAATGCTCTTAAATCTTTAAAAAAGGCACAGATTAATTAATCGCTGCAATTGTTTTGTTGAGTGTTAAATAGCAACAATTGCTGCTGCAAGATCCCAACATGACATGATATTATGAGGTTTAAAGATTTAGCTTAGGCTGGTGCTGTTGATCTATCTCATAAGTACCTTTTAATCTGGGGATTACATTTTATTTAGTTTTCATGATAATTAAAATGAACCATCAGAAAAATAAAAAGGAGGTGGCTAGATGACAACGGAAGCAATATGTGTTCAAAGAGCCCATGAATACTGATATAAGTGATTAAGTGACAATACTGATCAAGTGATTAGATTAATCTGTAGGATACACACACACACACACACACACACACACACACACACACACACACACACACACACATATCTATTTCTATATATAAGTGTGTGTGGGTGTGTAGACATTAACATATCAGAAATGTCGTTTTTTTTATTTTACAAAAGTCACAGACGACTTGCATATAAGAAAGTATTTGGCTACATGGCTGTAAATGGACTGCACTTATTAATCCTTGACAGTTAGGGGACGATCTCATTTTAAATTATAGGTGGCAGTAAAGCAGGCCTTATCTGCATCGGAAAAACAAAACGCAAACTACTGCACTGTTCAAATACTTTTCAGTAAGGAAGATGCACTATAGTAGACCTGTCAACTATCCCATATTCACCGGTAGTCTCCCGTATTTTAGACCCTTCTCCCGGACATCACCCGGTACAAATTTTATCCCGTATTCTACTGTTAAACCCCCTTCTGTCAGCAGACCTTTAATGTCTACAAAATTCATGGCTTGTGTGTGATATCAAAAATTCCGGTGTTTAGGACCCAGGGGAGTCCTGTGGCAGGCATGCATTCACTGCGCGAGGCAAGTTCACATACTTAGCCACTCACCTGCACCCTCCACCCCCCACCCTCTCGATTTTTTATTTTCAAAAGTTGACAGGTATGAGATTTCAGTTTACAAAAGCTCCCGTATTTTGAAAACTCAATGTTGACAGGTATGCTATAGCTGAGCATCAGAAAAAGAGCAGCAGTGAGCTCATTATTTTTTTTTAGTTTTTTCTTTAATTCCATTTCATATTCATTTGTAAAAACAACAATATACCCCTATTTTATATGCACTGAATCTTACAGAACACAACCTTATTAAATGCAGTAGGCTATGTTTACAAATGCCTATTTCACTGCTTTAACAGCGACAGGGTAAAATAACATAATTTAGGGGGTGCAATAATTTATAGCTAATCTATATTTTTATTATGACAGGTGCTTAATTTAAACTTAGGATTTTCTCAAAGGTGACCGGGTAGGGATAATTTATTTTGGGCAAAATCGAATTGCATCTTACTCATTTTGAAGGCTAGGTGAAAATCAAAGTGAGTTTTCTCAAGTAATGGAAAATTAAAATATACTTTAACTGGACTGCTTGTTTAGTAAGATTGATTATATATATATATATATATATATATATATATATATATATATATATATATATATATATATATATATATATATATATATATAGCTACAACAATGGAAGACATGTCTCGCAAAATGTATTACACCAAAAATGCATCTTTTCATTATGACATTAGAGCAGTTTGAAGACTTATTTCTGAAATATGATTTTGAAAAGTTTCTATAACTAAAAACCAATGAACTGGGGTCAGCTGACACAATAAATAGATGACAGTAGACTTATTTGAAATGCGAGTGCAGTTGCCAGCATATAAAAGCTTTTAATTCTAAGGTCAATTAATACAAATCGCAGGCTATAAATCCAGCTTTTATTGTTTGAACACATCAGCAATTAAAATCTATCTATCTATCTATCTATCTATCTATCTATCTATCTATCTATCTATCTATCTATCTATCTATCTATCTATCAAGCTTGAAGAATATTTTCTAAACATATTACACTGGCAGCACACCTACAGTACTACGGTTTAAAATGTATTTTAAAATGATTTGAAAGTTATTGTATAGAAGAACTATTTTATTTGTTCTGCTAATATTTTCGTACCAGAGTGGAAAAAACATGTACAAAACATATTTTGATAATAATAATAGTAATAATCAAAATGTTTTAATAATAGACTACCTCAGAATTTGAATGAATAGTCTGTAGTCTTATATGATACATTTTGATGGCGTTTGTTGTTTGTTACACTCTATGTGACAAAATATTAATTAATAATCAATTTTCTCAACAAAACACATGACTGGAAAAGTGCATAACACATGCTGAAATATACCAATTCCTATCTTATATAATTAGTATGATACAACACATGTTTAAAATACTAAATAAAGTCAGTATTTATATCTATATGAAGTTTTAAGAGTTTATACATCATAGTTTTATATAAGACTTAATTCAGTTGACCCTTTTCCTTGGAAAATATACTTTGGGAAACAGTATGTTATTAGCACATTGAGAAATGACTTATTAAACCCATGTAAAAGTTACATAGTTTTTTTTTTCTTCTTGCTATTCCATAGCCATGTTTGTTAGTGCTTTAAAAGCAGATATAAAAATATATGCGCAGCATATTGAATACCATTTGAAATATTGTCTGATAAAGGCATGATGATTTGTATTTTGGTACTGGTTGGTTTGTTTGTACAATATATTGGTTTGTATGTTTAATACATTGGTTCACATGCATAATATATCGGTTTGTGTGCATACTGAATTGGTTTGTGTGTGCTGTACTGGTTTGTGAACACACAATATTGGTTTGCGTGCGTACTAGATCGGTTTGCAGCTATAGTGTTGGTTTGTATTGTGTTGGTTTGCATGTGTATAATATGGAAGGTCATCCAGTTGAAAACACATTATTTAGTACATGTTCTCATTTGACTTTAGTACGTATTGTAATTCTAATTATTACACATACTAATTTGACCAATCAGATCACATGAGAACCAATGAAAAATAGTAAGTGTAATAAACTATCCAATTAAAAGTTGCCTTACATCTGCCATTCCTGCCCAATTCGTGGCAGTATATAGACTTGGCATTGGGTAAAGTCTAGCGAAAGATGGATAAACCCGAACCCTCCGAGACGACCATCAACCGACGGCTTCATAGAAATCGCTTTAATTCAGTGCTAACCCCACTGTAACTAATATGTAATTTTAAACAAGTGTTGAAAGATCTGACATTAAATCTAATATTAGCTATAGTAACTCAATATTTTAGTGTAAAACTGAAATAAATCTAATTAGAAAATAAATTTTAAAAACCATTGTGTACACCATTAATGCAAACTGAACCGTGTCACGGTCAACATTGTCTGTCTCAAGAAGTCGGAAGCACACAGCAAATCTATATTTGCACCGTAGAAGAAAATCTGATGTCGCTATCGTTTGCAATTTTCCTTATTCTTGATTTTTTAGTGTTTCTAAAATGGAAAAAAAAATTATCCCGAAGGTTACTCTTATAATTACGCTGCATGATTGTAAAATGACCAGCCCCTATGTAGGTACTACTGTAAAATGACCAGCCCAGTCGTAGAAAATGTGCATTTAATTTACATTTATTTAGAACATGTAGTTTTTTATGTATTCTGATTGGTCCAAATCAATATGTGTATTAAATATTTGAAAGCATACTAAATACCGCGTTTTTGACCTGGATGGCCTTCCATAGTATAAGATTGGTATGGGTGTATGCAGTATTGGTTTCTGCATGTGACACAAAGTGGGCGGGGATTAGAGTCAAAGGAACAATCTGGCAGAGCTGCTAGGGCATTCCTCGTAGAGATTAAACAGGTTAGAATTATATACATTAGGTATTTTTCCTAAATAATATCCATCCTACCTTATCCTGTCGATGTTAATTATCGGATGGCTTTTTCCTCTTTGTAGTATTGTAAGAGTGAAATGCAGTTTAAATTTGGAAAATTTCATTTTGGAAGTAGTCACGAAGTAAAGTTGAAATTATTGTAAATGCATATTTGAAATTGAATGCAATCTGCTTACAAATTCATAAATATGGTATTTGATTAATCTTTACTGACAACATTCTGGCACATTGACTACATGCAATGGTATTCAATCTCATGTTAACCTCCAACATTACTATTTTCTTTACAGAACAAAAAACGACTTATTATAACCACTGGAAATAGCAATTATTTGCAGACTAACAGCAGTTAATATTGTGTGTTACACTCAGATTCTATATCATGGAGAATAGGCAGAATATAAATATTTGCAGAGACCTGATTTTGTCTGTTTTAGCCCTGCTGTCGTCAAAGCTGTGGATGAGACTAGAGAGAGAGAGAGAGAGAGAGAGAGAGAGAGAGAGAGAGAGTTGGAGAAACGATCAGTGAAGGCGATTGCCCAGCCTGACCTGGGTTTTGTTGTATTAGTGTTTGTGATTTGTTTTTGTTTAAAACCTTTATTTTGCTCTGTGAGCAAGTGTTTTTTTGTTAAAATATTTTATTTTATTTTTTTGTTTCAATAAACGGCGCTGCAGCACCTTTGCCCTGCAGTACTTACCTGTTTGTTTTCCTTCCTGTTGCTTGCCTGATGTCACCACTACAGCCATCCCTGTCACAAGTTCCTCAAAACCTTTTTTTGTTTTTCTACTTGTTCCCTCAGAATATTAACTAAACCACGTAATGTTCACTTCCTAGTCAGGTTACCTTGAATAGTTTGTTTCCTATGTGCAATAGGACAGAGTCCAGCAGTTGTTCACATTGAGGTTTAGCAAGCGAACCAGACTGCATTTGCCAAACGGACCGAGACCACCTCTTTAGTAATGTATGAAACATTATATTGTACAAACAAACCAACCAGTACATTTTCAACACTAGCCAACTATATGTATACGCAAACCAATGCATTTGACATATAGACCAATCATATATACAGACAAACCGTTATAGTTTTTAGAACCAATGCACTACATACGCTAAATGTATGAATTATGGCCTGTTTGGCCCCTCATACCTACTGTTACTTTGCAGAAATTTAATTTCAAAGAACACATGTGAAACAATTGTTAATATGCGCACAAGGTAATGTATCAACTGCATTAATGTGTGTGTTTTTATGTGACACCTGGGTTTGAAAGAATATTGCCTCACAAGGGGATTGTGATGACATGACACTAATGTTTAATGCGTATGTTAATGCATGTACATACAAACATTATAGGCCAGACCTATTTGGCAAGCATCAGGGGCATATGGATTTTCTAATGGCCTTTTTATAATAGATTTATGTCTACTGTCCTCGAAATATTTCAGCTATTAGATCAACTGGTAGCACATTACTATGGCTGTATTATTATTTTATTTACAACACAATACAACTTATAATAAATAGTTTATACACCTACAATACTATAGCTTTACCTGCTGCTCTTCAGGCTTTACTGTATTTGCATTTACGTTTTTGCATATACAGTTCAGCTTATATTTGCCTAATGTATTCACTGTCAGACAGAAAAAAAGAAATGTCTGCAAAGTTCATGCACACAGTGCATTTTTGGTAGAGTGCTGCAAGTTCAGTGAAAAAGAGCAATAACATATTCATTGAAATGTTTTTTTTTAAATATGTCACTAGAACTCCAGGGAGCCTACAGAGGTCTGACAAACAATTAGAAACACCTTAGTGTAAATTATTGATTTATTTGTTATATAAATGGTTCCCTTGTCATAGTTTTGCCACTTTTAGTCACAATGGGCTTGGACAGCAGATCGGACAGGTTTTAATAGAGGGTTTGTAGGAGGGTCTAAGCTGGCAGATGCTACCGTTTCCAAATGACTTGTTGTTTCATGAGGAACAGCCTCAAAAGTAATGACTCTGTGAGGCCATTCTGAAGAACAGACTTCAATAGATGTATATTATCAACTTCCCAGAAGGAATTCATTGCAGTAATAACTGCAGAATGGTCACATACTTCTAGAACATTTTAGACACCTTCCTTTTCATGTCAAAATCAGTACCATCCTGCCAGCCCATGGTGGCTATCTGCTGTATTCAGAGTTATTATAGGTGTTTCAAATGTGTTGGTGTTGTTGTATAACGAAAAATATAAACCTGATTTGATCTAATCACCACAATAGTCAGAAATCTTTAATTTATGGATTGTTGCTTGAAAATTATTTGGGTGAAGCCCTTTTATCCTACCACTATACAATACATGAAGTCATATAGGTTACTAATGCTATTGTACAGAAAGTGAATGAGTAGTGTGGTGGTGGGATATATCGGCTTCACTCAAGTCAAAGTGAAAATGAAATGTCATTGCCAAATATGATTTTCTTATTTATAATATGCTTCTTTATTTCAATATGTTTTTCCTTTTAATAAAAAAAAATAGAAAAAGCAACATTTTCTCAAATAATATTAAATTGGGTACGTAGCCAATTTAATTATTACCATTTTAAGGTTAACACACCTTTTACTTCTGTAGAAATATTTAGCCTTTTATTTACCTCTGATGTATTTTGTTAATTGGGAATTAAATCTGTTTTGGGGATAACATACTGTACTGTACTGGACATTTCTTCTTGGGATGCATTCATGTGTGTCCTTTCTAAAGTTCCACCATTGTGTGATGTATCCAAAGCTAGGGTATGTATGCATCTATGTCAGAGCGTGCACATGTACAGTATAGGTATGTGGGCTTTATAGCAACCATAAAAAAAAAAAAAAAATCTCCAACAATCAGATTAAAATAACTGGTCGCCATGAAAAAAACGCTAATGCAGATGATGACTACAAACATCAACCTGACTCACTTTCTGTGTTACAAGTAATGCACCACCACCATAGTGTAGAGGTTATCATGTCTGCTTTACACGCAGAAGGCCCTGGGTTCGATCCCCAGTGGAACCATCGCAGTTTGTTTATAGGAGGCTGTGTGGTCCAGTGGTTAAAGAAAATGGGCTTGTAACTAGGAGGTCCCCGGTTCAAATCCCACCTCAGCCACTGACTCATTGTGTGACCCTGAGCAAGTCACTTAACCTCCTTGTGCTCCGTCTTTCGGGTGAGACGTAATTGTAAGTGACTCTGCAGCTGATGCATAGTTCACACACCCTTGTCTTTGTAAGTCGCCTTGGATAAAGGCGTCTGCTAAAATAAATAAATAATAATAATAATAATAATAATCCCAGTTGACGTCAAATTGTTGTAGCAGAAAAAGTCTGGAAATCAACCAAAAACAGCAAAACAAGAAGGGATATGTTGTGTGAAAGATCGCACCACTCATAGGTTCGTGCCCCTTTAAAAACTACGACCCAGCCCACAGAAATAGATTTTTAAGCGCGGTTGCGCTACTTTTTAATAAACACAAAAAACAAACAAATACAAAACAAAAACCTAACTCCGTTTTGGAGTACTTACTACACAGGTTATTCCTTGACTAACTTCCAGGACGGCTAAGCCGTTTACCTGGCACACAAACAAACCATACAGGTTTACCCAGCACTTACTCTTTCTTCCAGACTGCTCGGAAGCAGAGCACCTCTCTCCTGCTTCCTTCTACTCAGCAGCCCTGAGCATTCTGACTGCTCCTCTTAAATACCCTGCACCTGGTCCCAATTTAACAATAGCTACCAGGTGCAGGGGACAATTAAATAAAACAATTAAATTAAACAATAAAACAATTAACAAAACTAATTAACAGAATCACAAAACAATTAAACAAAAGGTGCCATCTTTTCTTCAGGGAGGTTTTAACCCCCTCCCTGCTGTCTCACACAACCCGCTGCCTTACACATCCTTCCCCCCAAGTGTGCAACACTGACGGCCATTCCAAGGCCACCTCCCCCCCTAAACCATAACCACCCACCCTCAAGTCCATAAATGTCCTTTCTCGCCCTCTTCCACGGGCGGACTTGAGGGTGGATCAGTCCACGTCCTGGCCCAGCCAGGTAGGGACCGCGCACCGGCGACGAGGGACCCCAACGGTTTGTCAGGGGCGACCGGAACGACAACCGGGCACTGGTGGCTGCAGCAGCGGGCAGAGGTCTACAGCTGGGACCCAGTGTAGCGACATCCGGTCACCAAGGGGAGCGAAGCAGTGACCAGGGGCGTGGCGACGCCTGGGAGCAGCGCAGCGACGCCTTTGTGTCCGGGAGGAGCGGAGCAGGGGACCAGGTGGAGAACTGTGACCGATTCTGCCGACTCCTGGGCTCTAGGTCAAGTGAAGGGAGGTCCAGGCCAACCGACAGGGTGTCCAGGAGCAAGGGCGAGGGACCGCACGCAGCTGTGCCGGACTGGACTGCAGGGTGGTGGTCGGGCTGTGGTGGAGGTATCCTCTTCACCTCCTCCCTCTGGGCTCCGGCAGTGCGGCTCTTCCCCTCTGGGCTCCGGCAGCGGCGGCTCTTCCCCTCTGGGCTCCGCAGCGGCGGCTCTTCCCCTCTGGGCTCCGGCAGCGGCTCTTCCCCTCTGGGCTCCGGCAGCGGCTCTTCCCCTCTGGGCTCCGGCAGCGGCGGCTCTTCCCCTCTGGGCTCCGGCAGCGGCTCTTCCCCTCTGGGCTCCGGCAGCGGCGGCTCTTCCCCTCTGGGCTCTGGCAGCGGCTCTTCCCCTCTGGGCTCTGGCAGCGGCGGCTCTTCCCTCTGGGCTCTTGCAGCGCGGCTCTTCCTCTGGGCTCTGGCAGCGGCCCTTCCCCTCTGGGCTCTGGCAGGCGGCTCTTCCCTCTGGGCTCAAAGGCTGGAGTCAGCGGGGCACCTCTTGCCTGCTCCCACTTTTGGAGCAGCAGGTCTAGCTCCGTCGGCTCCGGATCCGTAGCCCCAACTCCTGTCTCCACTTCTTTGTCTGCTCTTTCTGAGCAGCGGTGTTCATTGATCATTGCGATCATCTCTTTTAAATCCATTATAACTGGGTCGTAGGGGCGCCCACACTTTCTGCCACCAAATGTGAAAGATCGCACCACTCATAGGTTCGTGCCCCTTTAAAAACTACGACCCAGCCCACAGAAATGGATTTTTAAGCTGGTTGCGCTACTTTTTAATAAACACAAAACAAACAAATACAAAACAAAACCTAACTCCGTTTTGGAGTACTTACTACACAGGTTATTCCTTGACTAACTTCCAGGACGGCTAAGCCGTTTACCTGGCACACAAACAAACCATACAGGTTTACCCAGCACTTACTCTTTCTTCCAGACTGCTCGGAAGCAGAGCACCTCTCTCCTGCTTCCTTCTACTCAGCAGCCCTGAGCATTCTGACTGCTCCTCTTAAATACCCTGCACCTGGTCCCAATTTAACAAAAGCTACCAGGTGCAGGGGATAATTAAATAAAACAATTAAATTAAACAATAAAACAATTAACAAAACTAATTAACAGAATCACAAAACAATTAAACAAAAGGTGCCATCTTTTCTTCAGGGAGGTTTTAACCCCCTCCCTGCTGTCTCACACAACCCGCTGCCTTACAGTTGTTATACTAATGAGTAGTTACGCTGGTTATTACACCCTTAATTATATATATATATATATATATATATATATATATATGTGTATATATATGTGTATATATATGTGTATATATATATATATATATATATATAAGTGCATGGGTATATACCTATAGACTACTATAAATCTGCCTGTACAGTTATCAAGCCAGAAGAATGTACAACACACTGTATACTTTATAATGGCTGGCCAATAGAAGGTATCAGTCCAGACCATGACAAAAGCAATGCAAAGGGCCAACTGAAAGGAGCATTGTGTTACTGTTACCAGCATGATTGGAAGGTTGATAAACGGTTTTACTGGAGTTCTGCTGTGGCTGTAAAATCATTTGAGAAACACTGTACAGAACCTGTTGTTATAATAAACCAAAAGACTCCTTACTTACTAAACACCTTGGTATCCATGTAAAGATCATGGTCTCATCTTCAAATAAATGTAAAGGATTGTAATAATGAGCAATCCATTCTAAAAGGTGCACCTCCAAGTATACCAAGGAACTGAGCAACGTTTCATTCCTCGGTGAAATTTGTTTTGGTTTTTACCAGGCTTTTGCTCTTGTGCAAAAAAAAACAAAAAACACACACACACAAAAAAAAAACCTGACTCAGCTGTTTTAGGCTTTATGAAAAACTTTAAAGCAAGCATACTCAATGGTACATTTTAGTGCAGCATAAATGTTTAACTAGAGATTTCTGAATTGCAGCTACAGTAATATTATTATTATTTTAAATATTTTTTTACCGCTCAATGTATCTCTATAGAGAGCTGTTGTTATTTGCAGATTTCCACAGGAAATCTACATACATAGATACTCATCAGATTTAGTGGTCACTATTGACTGGTCGCCCATCCATACTTGGTACAGGTTTGATCGCATTGACATCCACATTAACACATACTGTATTTCATTTAATATCCAGTTCCCTTTCAATTCAAAGATGACCACCAATGATACTTTTGGCATATGCCTGTCAAGTATTCGCTGAGCATTTTATATCAAAGCTCCGTGGAGTGACGTCCTCGGCCCGGTTCTGGGTGCCAGAGGGTGCCTTGCACCTGACTGAGGAGATCTATCAGTAGCGGGATCTCCCGGGGCTGGTCCTGCAGCAGCTGACAAAGGTTTGAAAACCAGATTCTCGGGGGCCACCAGAAGAACTGTTGCTTTGTCTCTCCAGACCTTCTTGAGGAAGGTGGGGAATCTGTACAAAAGCTCCTTGGGCCACTCGTTGGCTAGGGCGTCGACAACTAGTGGACCCTCGCAGTGGCGGAGGGAAAACCACAGAGGGCAATGAGTCGTCTCTGCTGTGGCAAAGAGATAGACCTGGGCTTTGCCAAATCGTTCCCAAATGCATTCCACCACCTGAGGGTGGAGTCGGCATTCTGGCGATGAGTCACTGCGCGGAGATATCAGTCTCTTTTGCCTTTCACAGACAGGTAGGTAAGGTGGGTGAGTATTACTCTAACCTTTTCCAGTTGTGATTGACTCTTTATAGCTCCTTTTTCAAGTTTTTTGTGCAATTAATTGCTGGAAGTAGGCTTGCCACTTCCCCGGAATCAAAAACTCGGCAACTGAAGGCTGAGCTAACGATATGCAACTGTGTTCGTTTAAAAAAAAAAAAAAAATCTTCTTCAACAGCCTACATCGTCTAGCGATTGTAGGCTGCTTTCTAACCTCTGCAGCGTGCTGCATGTTTCTTGCTATAATTTTCCTCTGCTTTTTGCAGCTGTAAAAAAAAAAAAAAAAGAGAGAAGGGAGAAGGGAGAACACGGCCCTCCAGCGAGTCCAGCCTTGCTCTGCAGCTGCTGTTGACTCGAGGACTCTGGGCGACCTCAGTATGCCCACTGGTGTGTGCCTAGCCTCCGTACAGGCCATCGATTACTATTGATTTTATTGTTACGTGTCTCTCTTCTACTGCATTGCAGTTTAAAAATAATAAATAAACCGCGCGCTTCCTCTATTAGGCCTTGTCCTTAGTGTTGAGCAGAATCTTGAGTGCTCCACTCCACTGCAAGCTTTGCACTGCACTGGTTGTGTGAATGCACTGCAACTGTCTGCAGGCTACGCTCCAGACATAGACACGCAGCCCAGTACCTTGGTGCTTTGCCATCAATACTTGGTGCTCAGTGCTTCGGCGCCCCCGTGTCTAGGCCTCGACGCCCGTGGTACCCTCAGGTCCTCGGTGCCTCAGAGTGTCAGTAGCCACTGTTCCTCGGTGCTTCGGCATCCTCATGCCTCGAGAGCTACACGCCTCTGCGCTTTGACGCCTTGAGGCCTTTCGAGCCCTTTGCAGTGGCACCCTTGATGCCATGCTGCCCCAGAGCCTCGGTACCGCGGTGCTTCGGCATCCTCAGTGCCTCGAGAGCTACATGTCTCGGCGCTTTGACACCTCAAGGATTTTTGAGCTCTGCGCATTGCGCCCTTGATGACCTCGGTGCCCCGACGCTCCACAACCTTTGTGCATCGGCATCCTCGGTACCTAGAAAGCTTCTCGATGCCTCAAGGCTTTTCAAGCCTGTGCAGTGGTGCCTTCGATGTCATGCTGCCCCAGAGCCTCGGTACCTTGCCGCTTCGACACCCTCAGCACCTCGAGGACTGTACACCTCAGTGCTTCGACGCTTCAAGGTTTTTTTTAGCCTTACGCCCCAGTACCCTCAAGACCCTCGGGCCCCTGGTGCTCCATAGCCTTGGTACCTCTGTGTTTCGACACCCATGGTGCCTCGAAGACTTGCTGCCTGCGGCGCTTCACCCAGCCCCTCTGGTTTTTCCGGTGCCTCGGTGCTACACAGCTAGACGCCTCGGTGCTTCTGCCCCGTCGATGCTCCAGAGGAAGTTGCCTCCACAGGACAAACACACGCTGTGTGTGAGGTGCCTGGGCATCGAGCATGCCTCTGCTGCCTTGACAGACAGGTCATCCTGCTCTTTTTGCGCTGGGTCCAAGGAGAGCGCTCTGCAAAAAAGAATGGCGCTTTTCTCAAACGAATACCCTGCAGCCAGCCTAGGAGAGCCATCTTCGGTCTCGGAATCCCAGGCCTCCCCTCCCCACCATCCAAGTCCTACGCAGAGTATTTCTTGTGCGCAGGTTCGACGGCGCCCCCGCAATCGATCTAGATCTCCCTCGAGGGGCAGGAAGAGATCTAGAAATACGGACCAGGCGGGGGATATTGCCGAGTTAAATGGCCAAATGGCCCAAATACTCGAGCACTTGAGCAGGCAGCAGATCCCCCTGGTCCTGCCCCAGCTCCACCAGCGCCTGCCCTAGAGCGTATCTCGGCTTCGCATCTTCGAGTTCTCTGTGCTTCCATTCGGCCTCTCCTTAGCTCCCCGCTTATTTTCAAAGTGCATGGATGCCATCCTAGCTGCTAGGGATCAGGGTGATGAATTACCTGGACGACTGGCTGATTTGTTCCCAGTTCCAGGAAGAAGCAGTGGCCCACAAAGCGTCAGTGGTGATTGTGACGGAGCATCTGTCGAGGCTGGGTCTCACCCTCAACGATGCAAAAAGCCAATTAACACTGGTGCAGAGTATGGTGTAAGGATGGAAGTCATTTACAACCATCAAGTAGTGATGACAGACGCATCCAACTCTGGTTGGGGGTGGTCTGGGCAGGCAGAGGAGTCCACGGATCCTGGTCGGGCTGCTGGACATCCCTGCACATAAATGCGCTACAGCTGAGAGCAGTCCACCTCGCTTTGCAACATTTTCTCCCTGTGCTCTGCAACAAACATGTCCTTGTCCGCACGGACAAGATGTCAGTGGTTCCATACTTGAACCACCAGGGAGGGTTTCGGTCCCCAGGGTTACACTGCATAGTCTTTCTGCTGCTGATCAGGACACAGAGGCACCTCTTGTTCCTCCGGGCTGTACATCTCCCAGGAGTGGTGAACTGGGCGGCGGACCTCCTCTCCAGGAAGGGTCCTCACCCGTCAGAATGGCGACTGCACCCTCAGTGGTGTAGTGCATTTGGCAACACTGGGGAAGCACAGGTCAACCTCTTTGCCATGGCAGAGACGACCCATTGCCCCCTGTGGTTCTCCCTCCGCAGCTGCGGAGGTCCACTAGGCATTGACGCCTTAGCGCACGAATGGCCCAAAGCACCTTTATATGCGTTCCAGCCTATACCGCTACTCCCTGCCTTCCTCGAGAAGGTCAGGAGAGAGGAAGCGACAGTTCTCCTGGTGGCCCCCAGATGGCCTAGGAGAACCTGGTTTTTGAACCTCTGCCAGCTGCTGCAGGGCCAGCCCTGGGAGATCCCGCTGCGCATTGTTCTCCTCAGTCAGGCGAAAGGCACCCTCTGGCACTCAGAACCGGGCAGACTCTAACTGTGGGTCTGGCCCCTGAACGGGACCGTCTGTCAGCCCTACGGCTCTCAGATGCAATAGTGAGTACACTGCAGAATGCTAGGGCTTCTTTCACAAGAGTGTTGTATGCCTATAAATGGAAATATTTTAAAAACTGGTGCATGGCCAGAGGCCATGATCCCATGTATTGCCCTATAGCAGTAATATTACAGTTTCTGCAAGATCTACTAGAGGCGGGTAAATCCCCCTCTACATTGAAAGTGTACCTAGCAGCCATATCTGCTTGCCACATTCCCATCGACTCAGTATCCCCGGGCGCTCATATACTGGCAACCCATTTTCTAAAGGGTGCTTGGTGGTTATGTCCTTCTATTAAGGACATCCTCCCTGAATGGAGTCTAGATGTGGTACTGGAGGCTCTCACTAAGGCCCCGTTTGAGCCCATAGATACCATAGAGCTGAAATATCTCTCTATGAAGACAGCCTTTCTGTTTGCTATCACCTCCGCTAAGCGGGTCAGTGAGCTACAGGCACTGTAAGTTTGGGACGATGGAAATGGTATCATTGCGCACGAACCCTGCTTTCCTCCCTAAGGTGATTACACTTGAATAAGTCAGTGGAACTAGAGGCTTTCCATCCCCCTCCCTTCGTGGAGGAGTTGGATAGGAGATTAAATTCTCTCTGCCCAGTTTGGGCATTGATATGTTATGTGGATAGAATGAGAGAGCTGCATCAGTCTGAGCAGGTCTTCATTTGCCATGGCGAACGGACCTGAGGTTCAAGCCCTCTGTAAGCAGTGACTGTCCCATTGGATTGTGGACATGGTTTCGACAGAGGTGTGGCTACATCATGAGCCCTCTTTAGAGGTGCCTCGTTGACCAATATATGTACTGCGGCTAGCTGGACTACCCCGCTTACATTTACCAGGTTCTACCGACTTAATGTCGTAGATCCCTCTATGCCTTTAATAGGCACCAGGGTCCTTGAGGTTGCATGCTCACACCACCAACACCAGATGGTGGTAGCGAGATGTCCCTCAGATGCTGTCCGCTCATTCTCCCTCACGACGGCTCTGGTATACTTTCCCAAAAGTATAATTGGCGGTCATCTTCGAATTGAAAGGGAACGATAGGTTACGGATGTAACCCCGGTTCCCTGAGAGAGAAGATGACCAGCAACCTTGTGAGGTCACAACACTCATATTCGTGGGTTCAATGCAAAAGAGACTGATATCTCCGCGCAGTGACTATTTATTACCTTGGTGAGGCGGAACCGGGGACATCATTCTGCGGAGGGGCCTATTGGCAGCTTTGTATAAATTGCTCAGCGAATACCTGACAAGCAGGCATATCCCAAAAGTATAATTGGCGGTCATCTTCTCTTTCAGGGAACCAGGGTTACATCCGTAACCTATCGTTATTATTCTTTATAGTTGTTTCTGCTTCGAACATTATTTGTTTTTATAAAGACTACTCAAAGCTGATTGTGAGGAAGTGAGCATATTACTGTAGTGTGGCGCTGTGCACTGAAACCCATAGGCAAAGCATTGTGAAGTGAAGCCTTTGGAACACCAACATGTTTCTTCACCTCATGCAAAATGAGCCCTAAGTAGTCTTTTCAGAACTTTTTTTTTTTGGACAGAGAATGTCCAGTGGTTAAAGAAAGGGGCTTGTAACCAGGAAGTCCCCGGTTCAAATCCCACCTCAGCCACTGACTCATTGTGTGACCCTGAGCAAGTCACTTAACCTCCTTGTACTCCGTCTTTCGGGTGAGACGTAATTGTAAGTGACTTTGCAGCTGATGCATAGTTCACACACCCTAGTCTCTGTAAGTCGCTTTGGATAAAGGCGTCTGCTGAATAAACTAAATAAACTAATAATAATAATAATACACAGAATGGAGATCTATGCAAATATGCAGTAAACTGAGAAAAACGCGTTGGGATTCTTCTCGTTTTAAATGCACTATAAATACAATAATTGCTTGTGTAATACAATATTTTGATTTTGATTTAATTTTTTATTAAATATTCTTTTTCCCCAGAGCATACTATGGTTTGAATCAGTACACAGTTGCTTTTAGGACATCTTAGTAAATAGAACCCTTTCAATTTTCAAATTATAATTCTGTTTAATTTGAATTTATACAATACAGGTATTCACTAAAATTGATAGTCTCGTTCCAAGCTGTCATTGAGAAAACAGCTAGAATGACGTTTTGGGTCATACTGAGTGTGGACTGGTACATTATAATAAACAGGGAAAATCCACTTAAAATCTGGTTTATGTTTGACCTTTATTTCGACAAATAAATAATATTTGTTTAGCAATAGTCTTACAGGTAATACATAACCATGATACGACAAAATAGACCTGTTTGTTTATACCATATAGATCAGACATTAAGTTAGCTCTCCTGTGGACCCCTATTTATGAAATACAAACGCCCAGTTTAGGAGGTGTGTAGATTGCAATGCTCCAACATGGAGTGGACCAAATAGCAAGAAAGCGGCTTCTGCCCCTTTAAAAACCAATTTACCCGGACACCTGCTACTACAGATTTGACTTCCAAGGTAACAAACCCTTTATAATCTCTAAAGTAAACTTACATAAATCTATACATCGTATTGCGAGCTATTTAGTCCCCTTTTCCATTAGGTCTTACCAGGTATAACCACAAGAAAGCAAGCTACAACTAACTGGGGTAAAATGATACATTTCGCACACATTTTGATATCATTTTGTGAACATGACCAGATGCGTTCAGTTTAAAGTCATACTAGTGCTGCCTTTCAGTACTGCCGATACAAACTGTCACGGATTATGTGTTGTTATATAGAACCTTGCGGGCTGTGATCATCTTTAAAGCATTCGGAGGTACTGGTATATTTGTATCAACAACGTAACTCGGGGCTAAGGTGCTGACGAGGGATGCATATCATTTGCGAGCTAGCGGACTTGCCCTTGAAATGTTTGGTAACATTGAGAGGTGGGCTAAAACAGGCCTAGAGTAAGTGTTTCTTCTGTTTCTGAGAAATTTCTGCTGGTTTCAGTTATGTTGTGAAACCACATGGGGCTGCGTTGCTGGGAAGCATGCTTCTGTGTTGGTTGATCTGACTTACCATAATGTGTATTTGACAACAGACAAGACAATCCTCCACAAACTGTTGTAACGAGACCCCTACTTATTTCATGCATTCAGTATACTTAGAAAAAAAAAAAATAGCAGGACGGTGTGTGAATGCATTGTGTTGTACTCCTGTCTAAAGTTTGACTGCTGAGGGGAGCTAAACTCCAAAAGTTTTCTCACTCTTCCACGCTTTCAAAATATTCTTTCTCATTTAAACAAAAATTGTGCTGAACCCATCGTGAAAAAACAAATGTATTGGTATTAATTCTAAAATATTTTTTATATAAATTCATGTTTAGCTTTTCAGTTACAGATAAACATGCAGATGACCTCCAAGTGCAGCAAGTATTAGTCAGAAGCAAACTTGTTTTGTTGGTGAATGAGGATTAAAAAGGGTAAAGAAAAGGCTTCAAGGGAAGAATCTGAGTATAGAGTAGAACTGGAAATGACATTTATTACATTGGATTTTTTTGTGACTAATGGTGATTGGTTGAACAAGTTCTGAAGCACTGTAGGGTGTTTTAATCCATTTAATTTTGGTCTGTATTTGCTGTTTGCTTCACCTGCTTTACTATCCTAAACTATGGTCACAGTCTTAAGTTACCTTCTGGAATAAGGAAATCAATAAAGCTGACTGGCTAGGTAGCTTTTCTAAACAATTAGTAAAGTTAGACTTACTATATGGAATTGAATACAATTTAATATTGAACCAACAACATGATCTAGAACCACATAACAATCTCCAACATAATAAGGAAATGTTATAGAATGTTAATCTAATTGCAATATAATGGAAATACAAATTTTCAATTCAGAAAAATGTGTGTATTAAATTAGTTATATGTTTCTATAAGATTCAGAGACTTTTCATACTTCATGGTATACATATATCAAATTGGTGGTTAAAGCTTCCATTCCAGAGTCTGGCACCAACTCCCTTGAAATGTGATGCTATTGCTTTTCAGTAAAGCTTTTTTTTTCTGCAGGGATGCAATAGGAGCTCAGCTAGTACTGTGTACTCGTACACAAGCTAAAGACAAGCACCCAGTAAAGCTAGCAGCTTTTTATACAACCGTGACTTGCCAAGATCTGTCTTCTGAATGATTTGTTAAGAAATTTCCAACCAGATCAGAACTAATCAGGAACTGCTGCATGTTGTATTTGTATGCTGCACTGAAGAAAAGACATCAGACGTTTATCCTTGAAACTACTAAAGTCTAAGAAGAATCCAGGGAACCTGTAAGTACATTTGATTTAGGGTAATACAGAGAAGACAGGATTTGAAACTGCCTTTAAAATGCTAAGCAATTGAAAGATATAATCTGAACTAATTTGAATCTTAAAACTCGTGTCCATCACTGTTTACAGCAAACAGAACTACAGAAAATATTTAGAAGTGGAAAGTATTGTGCATCTGTGTTTTGTCAGGTTAAACTTTTGTCGTTCTTGTTAATGATACACTACCTAACACTATTACAGGTTGTAGTTTTCCCTTTATTCTATGCATACAGTCAGTTTATTCAAATATCTCCTTTGAATATGCTTAAAGGTGCTTGGCACTATTTACTTACTGTATAATGTAATGCAAGTGTTCATGTTCTACTTGAATTGTTGTGGTTTAAGTAGAATGCTTCACCGTATAATGTTGTGCATTTGCTGTTTTATCCTGAATCTGAATGTATTGTAGTTTTCAGCATTACCAAGAGCCTGGTTTAGTGTAGCCTGGCTTGAAAATTATTCAGTTGATATAGAATACAATATTTCTGCAAACAAATTGAGTGAGCACTACTGTAAGTACATGGACTACAAGAAAAAAGATTTGTTACATCTAAAAGCTTATCAGAACAAAAATATTATTCTTTTTCAGTTTATCATATTTATTTAGTGAAATTGAGATGCCCATTGATCTATTGCTGCAGTCTTTATAGGGTATTTATATTGAAACATGAATCTGTTCTGTATATATATAATATCATCCCCAGACAAAATCAGCAGGGTCCAGATAGGATTGTTCTTTGATATGATTTGTTTTTTTAAACATATACTTATACAGTATTAATAATGAATTCCATACATCATTCCATGAGCTTCTGTTTTTTCCCAGTAACTGAGAACGATTGGAAGAGTAGTATGTCCTGTTTATTTTTACCTTTTCCTTACCTAAAGTTTCTTATTTTCATAGCAATAGTTGTTTCATTTTTTGTATTTTTTATTTGCATAGTTTTATATTCTATAGTGTATGTACTTTTCAGTTTAATTCCTCACTGGAATCCCTGCGTGATAGATTATTTTAAGTGTGCTCCATTAATACGCAAGGAGTAGCGTTCCATTTTAAGTAGTGCATGCTAAAACTGGTAACCATGGCTTCAGCTGCTACAAACTGCTGAGTTCAATGGCTTGTTGTAAACAATACAAATGAGCAGCCCTACCAGAGCAATCAGACATGAAATTATTTTTAATGGGAGTTATTGTATAGATCACATACAACTGTAACATATACAGATTTAAAGATATAGTGTACCATTTCTGAGGCCTAATGTAAGTGAAAGCCTCCACAGTTGTTTGTAATCTCCTGACTGAAGTATATATTTCAGTTCTCTTAAGTCTGTATTCACTGGTAGTCCACAGTTTAGGTTTCAAAGCAAAAAGCTTGCAAATCCTGATGACTTGGAACATAAACTTGATCTTGTGATTAGTATTCTGTGTCATACTGTATTCTTTCAGTGTCTATTTTACAGACCTTTCAGTAATTATTATTGTAATACTTCTACTATCTATCTATCTATCTATCTATCTATCTATCTATCTATCTATCTATCTATCTATCTATCTATATATAATGTAATGCAATACAATACATACAGAATCTTAGTCTATCCCACATTGCATGAAACTATTTCATGAAATCTCTCTTTGATAATAGGCCACTCCACAATTTGCTATTTTAAACCCTTTGTGCTGTAAAGATATATTTAGTTTCATACTGTGTCTTTCTGCTTCTGTGAGCAACCAAGTTCTAAAAACAGAAACTTAGAATGAAGCCTACAATTAATCATATAGGTTCTAATCAAAAAAAAAAGTTTGTTGAAAGTATTTTAGTATTCTGCAGCAATGGAAAAAAAAGTACTTTAAGGAAAACGTATGTTAAATGTTTTATTAGCTGGCTGTCTCCAGATGTATCTTCCTAGTGGCTACACTATGTGAATAATTAACAAGCAAACAATGTTTTAAGTGAAATCTATAAACCAGAATACTGTTCTGTACAAGTATAATATAAGTCTTTAAATCAGTATCAATAATTAAATCTATTAACCCTTGAGCAGACATTCCTCACTGTTTTCAGTGTGCCTTGTTAATTACTAACTTAAGCAAGTTGTTAGGAAAAACAGAGCTGTAAGATACTGGTTTCGATTGTTTCTTGAATGGTGGATGCTATTCATAAAGCTTTAACTCAGGTTATTTAAAGCATGTATGTAAAAATATGTTTTGGAGGATTAAATAATGTATGAAGGTTTTTTAAACTGGCTTTAAATAAAGTAGACGATCTAGAACAGTCAAAGCAAACTTTAAAAACATTTTTGTTTTTAGAAATTATACTGTAGCGTTTCACGCAAGGAAAACAAGAGAGACGCTTGGTTCCTTTTCAGTCCTTTATTTGGATGCTGTCTCAGCACCCACCAGTCCACAGCTCTGTCAGCAATATAGGTCACAAAACAGTGACAAGCAAGACAACAGAATGCTGGGGACAGCCCCTCTTATACACTTAGCTCCGCCCCCGTATGTAAGTGAGGAGGCAGAGCTTGCACATACATCCCATTGGTCCTTGGCAGCATGCTTTGGACCAATGGGAACACACACAGACAGGACCAATCACAGGGGAGGCACAGAACACAAACAAACAGGCTAGATATACACACACTGGTAAACACAGCGGCAGCGGGAATACATAGCTGGAAACGCACGCATGTAAACACATTAGAAACAGTGGGAATACAGGGAGGGAACTACAAATGCACAGATCACTACATTACCAAAGACGTTCTTGCATATGTTTGTTGTGTTGAAGATTGTTTGTTTCTTTTAAACTTTAATTGGAGATTACAGCGCTATAAATAAAAATAGATGTGTTTTGTGCTTCTTTGACTCTAAAACAAGACATGAAACAAGATGAAGAGATACTGTGATTGCAGTATTTCCATAATAATTAGGTAGTGTAATCAAGGCTCTCAGGACAGGGATGCATCCTTTACACACGCAGGGTTTGTTGGGACTCTCACATTAGTTGTTGTCTGCATCCCTGGGACGTGCGTCTGCCCATCTGACAAGGGCAGCCCCATGGAGGATATTTATTTATTTATTTATTTATTTATTTTTAAGTCATTCAGGTAATGCAGCAGCGTTGTGTGAGGTTCAAACTCATACTTTGCGTTGTAGTTCATGCAGTGGAGAACTGGAAAACATGGATCTGGGAGTACTTGGATCGGAGCGGACTGAAAGGCTGAACCTATACTGAGTTGCTCCCCTTTCACATGTGAAAACCGCCTGTGTATGGTTGCAGAAATCCATTTCAGGCTTTCTTGCTGACTGCTTTCAAAGCTTTGAAAGATGTTAGCGGCTGCTGACAGAAATAAATGGCTCAGAAGTTTAATGGATTTTTTTCGCTGTCTATTTAGCTGTAATACTGCAAAGTTTAAGGGTCTACGGTTCCTTGTCAATTCTTGGCAGCATTAACGGTATTTGTGACGTTGTGTACCGCTAGCTATAGAGTAAAAGAAAGAAATGTGGTCATGTAAATCTCCCTACTACTAGCCAGTCTTGTATGTTTAAAAATTGAGCTCCCCTCAAGTTAAGTTTGATATGAATGATGCAGTTTAAGAAATGTAACGAAAGCAGGACTTCACTTACCACTTTCCTAGAGCTTAGTGTTCTTGCACGGAGAGCAGAGCACACATAGTTTGCAATATTGAATAAGCAAGTTAGTTAGTTTAGGGAAAAATATAAGTGAGACCAAAACATTAATTATGATTTATGAATTTAAAAACCTGATAGGTTCTGAACTTCTGGAGCATTTGGTCTCCTTTAATATTAAGAGCATTAGGGGATGCCTGATTTTAGAATGGATGGTTGTCCTTTGATCTTTATGGAATTTAGATTTTGTGGATTCTTTTGCTGAGCCTTTTTGTTCTTTGTACTTTCAGACAGAAAAATCTGCTTATGGCTTTTTGGTGTTTATTTCTTATTGTTAAAAAATTGTCAAAACTTTAATAAATTAAGAAAAAAAGTGTGTTCCATATTTATTGGGTCCGCCAACATTTTCATTTGGGACCCCCAAAATTTCCTCTGGGACCTTCAGTTTTTTTAGTTGAGAGTCCTGGCTATATATATAACTGCATGCATATATAACTCTACAATACTTGCTGAACAAAATATTACTTACTAAAACCATACCCATAGCGCAGAATAATGTGCTGCAGTCTTTGTTGACTTGCGGTTTATTGCTTATTAGCATATTAAACAATATATAGGCTGCTTTTTGTTTAGCATTAAGGACATTTAACTTTTATTGGTATCCAAGAATTTGGACAAGTAAAACACACGCTCAAAAATCATGGTTTTGAGCCCATGGATGAGGCCTGCAGGGTTTTTATTGAGAACTATTCTGACATCTTTCCTGCTTTTGCAAAACTTGCAGCAATTGCAATTACGATACCTATATCTTGTGTACCAGCAGAACAGGGTTTTAGCTGTCAGAACAGAGTGCAGACCAGCAAACACTCTCGTTTACGTGAGGATCATCTAAAATATGACAATTTTTGACTTGGGTGCTAAAAGGAAAATTTTAAAGAACTTTTATACAAAAAAAAAACTGTAAATAGTTATGATGTTGACAGCTACCCGCAGAGACATTGGTACATGTTCTACAACACTGATTTTTACATCTGATTGAACGGGGATTTTCAAAGAAAACATTTCATGGTAAGCTTGTCTTTGTCTATTTCTACGACCATTATTTATACTGTGTACTGTTTTGCATGTTAACTTTGTTTATCTGAAATAGTTACATTGGAAAGTAATGTAACTATGTTGAGACAATATGTAAAAAACGCAGATTTTGAGATGGTATGCTTTTTACAAATGCACATTTTTAAAGGCTAGCGTGGCCTCTGCATCTCTAAATGGTCACGCAAATTAGTTGTGATACCGGAGTATCCCAAACATTACTTTCTTTACTTTTCTTTCTTGCCGTCTTACTTTAGAAAACAATTGTCAAACATCGAAAGGCATTGAAGCTTGGTCGATACGGTATTTGTAATTCTAGCACAATGCTCTTAACTCCTGCACAGATCCAATCCCATCAGTAAACACTCACGGGGTAGGGCAGAGAGGAGAATCAATCGCATGCAGATTCAATGAGTCAGACCTGAGGGGAGCAGAGAAGCTCTGCGTTTAATGCAAAAAATAATTGCAGATTCCAAATTTAATAAAAAATAAAAGCTTTTCTTTGCTTAAACCCTTTACACAAAAACGATGCACAGGCTTGACTATTGATAGTTGTCAAACAATACAATGCATTTGTAGCGTGCACGGGGGAAGGCAGCAGCAGGGCTGGTAGGTGACGTAATCACACACAAAGACATAAGCCCGATATACGCTTCTTGCAAGTGAGCCGGCTCTTTTGTACAGCGGTATCGGCGCTATGCTTTAGTCTTGAGAGGTCCCGGTTTGCGTCCGCCGCTACATTGGTGTCAGAAGTGGACGTAGGTACCCCAGCACGCACTCGTCGGACTGTAGCCTGGTTAACAAGTCGGGGGCGGACTTGAGGCTGGCAGGGGAGAGTATAGCGTGCACGAGGGAAGGCAGCAGCAGGGCTGATAGGTGACGTAATCACACACAAAGACATAAGTCCGATATATGCTCCTTGCAAGTGATCGGCTCTTTTGTACAGCGGTATCGGCGCTATGCTTTAGTGCGAGGTCCCGGTTCGGGCCGCCCTCCGCCTGTGTGTGGATTACCTCACCCTATGTGATGCGCCTGCCTGCGGGAACTGAGATCGCTACACATTGATAAATCGATGCATCGCCTTAAATATGACAGATATTCATACATCATATACTCCACACTCCGCAGCAGTGTGGAGTAGTGGTTAGGGCTCTGGACTCCTGACCGGAGGGTCGTGGGTTCTGCTGTACCCTTGAGCAAGGTACTTTACCTAGATTGCTCCAGTAAAAACCCAACTGTATAAATGGGTAATTGTATGTAAAAAAAATAAATAATAATGTGTAAAAAATAATGTAATTGTATGTATAAATAATGTGATATCTTGTAACAATTGTAAGTCGCCCTGGATAAGGGCGTCTGCTAAGAAATAAATAATAATAATAATAATAATAAATGAGGAGGATTGTTTTTACTGTTCTCTGATAGAGGTGGAAGATACCAGTACATAAGTATGGAATCTGCTCTTTTCTATCAGTGGGCTGTGTAATGGGTTCCAAAAATCTGACTGCATCTAAATCCAGGAGAGGTATTTCATTTATATAGTTAACTTCTGGTGGAGAATTATCTTTTTTGAGCATTTTCAAAAGGGCAAATCGTACAACAATAAAAGGAAAAGATCTAAAAGACCTGTATTTTACTTAAGTAGTAAGCGAAAAAAAATCTGTTTCCATTCTATGTTAACCTTCCAGTGAGGTTCGGGGGGCGGGAGCTAGGGCTCATCTAATTTTCACCTGCTGTCAATTATCTTATACCCTCTATTTAAAGCCTAGTCACGAATATCTCCCTTGTCAAGTGTTTTTCTTTTCCCTCCTCCTCCTTTTGTACCATGTGCCTCTGTCATCAGTCCCGCTGGGGAGCAAGTGATCCCGCTACCCTGACCTCGGCTCAAGCTACGCCACCTCTGCCTTCGGATAAGGGGGGTTCTCATCGTACGAGTCAGTGGGGACCCCCGGCCACACCTATGCTTTCACAGCTCATGCTCTTCCTATCGTTTGCTTGGGACATAGCCTGCTATGTGCTTAGTGCTCACTGTACTAACTAACCTTCCTAGTCTAGTGCACAATCTTGGAGGCCACGCCTCTCCTCATTGAGCAAGACAACTGGTGGTCCGCCGACTCCCTTCATGTGGTCCATGGTAAGGTTACATAATTACTGAAAGGAAGTGGCAGCATAGTTTATAGATTCCATTGCAAACCCAGAAACTGAGACCTTAAAAACGTATCTACAGAAGCAGGAATAAAATGCATACATGGAGAATATCTCCAAGTTAAAAAAAAAGGTCTAAACTCTCCATAATATAGTTTTGGAGTGTCTGAAATGTATTCTTTACTGGGGATTTTGTGTATTGCACTCACATGCACTCAACACAGCAGCTTGTAAAGTAAGGGATAAAGTAAGGGATAACAGTAACACACAACAGGGTGTGCGTTGTGTTGCATTAACATATTGCTGTAGTTGGGTAGGAGGCACGAAGCGAAGCAACACAACTCACACGCCCTGAGTGTATCCCGCTTATAATACGGATAAAATAAAATAACAATAAAAAGTTTTTTTTCAAAAAAAACAGTTGTATTATATGTCCTTCCACTTTGGAGATAAAATAGTCAGGCAAACAAGGTCTTATTTGTTGTAACATTAAACTGGAGGTTTTCAATGCTTCCATTTATTGTAATTATAAAATGAATGAAGCCAAGAGCTGATATAACCCGCAATGTTAGCCTTGTTAGTGACCAAGCATTTAAAAATGCCAATCATGTTTTTTGTTGATAATGAAAAGATACAGAAAAGGAGGCCAAGACAAAGTTCACTATCCAGGCACTATTACTCTTGACCAGCCCAATTACCGGTACGCACTGAAGCATAAATTATCGTAGCCCGTTTACATTTTCAAGACAAACTGTTTGTAAGTCGATTACCATTTCTTTGTTTCATCAAATCAATGAAAACAAAAGCTGCCAAAGCATTTTTGTTTCCTTCGACTTGATGAAGTTGTTGACTTGTTAAATCTTTGTGGCTCATGCTTTTTATTTTTTCTTGTAATTCTATTCACTTGTCCACTGTTATGCCTCCAAAAAAATCAAAATATGACGAAAGGAATGGCACTCATTTTTAAAAACTTTAAAAGACCTCTCACAACAATGTGTATATTCATTGCGAATGTTGTGTGATGATCATTTATTAATTAAACTGTGCTTTGGCAAAAATAAGTTTCGCCATGCATTGTATATTACTGAATTTTATAACTACATGGTAAAAAATCCTCAACAGCCAATTGGCGTACAGCATCCAAACATTTGTTTTATAAACAAAGATTATAGCTGGAGATTCATAGCTCCAACTGTGCTGGTACCTAATGGGTGTATTGTAACTTCACAGATTATTAATTCACACAAATTAATTTCTACTGTAATTATCAATTTAAAAATAAAACAATCAGTTTTTTTCCCCTTTTAGTAAATTCGTGTTACGAAAAGTAAACTAGAACCATTCTTTAAAATCCAATTTTAAAATAACTTTGCTCACAGAAACAGGCCCACCCATTGCATTAAAACAAATAAAGGTAAGTCTACAGTTATTCTTAGTGCTTATTTTTCAGTCATCTATACTGTTTATTCCGCCGTGATCCAAAAAAAAAAAAAAAATCAGGTGGTCCGCGAACAAAAAAGTTTGAGAACATCTGCTCCAGAGGTCTCTCCTCTATCAACCCAATCTATGATCTCACAAGCTATTCTTATAGCCTGGGCTCCCACCCTGTGAATTGCATGGGTATAATATTATATAATAATCAAGATTGGTACCTACTAAAGGTGAAAACGAACCTTAAAGCAGTAACAGATTAACACTTACAGATCCTCTAATTGGAAGCCATGGGTTATGGAGTGTGTAAAGCTAGTAATGTCTGGGTCCCCCGAGTGGCTCACCTGGTAAAAGAACAGGTTTGTGTCCTGGCTGTATGGAGTAGCCAGTCTTTGCTGGGGATTCCGAAGGTAGCACCCCATTGGCTCTGGCGCTCCCGTGAGTTCGGGAGGCAAAACCCTCAGGGACTGCTTCTCCTCAATGCGCTACAGTGAACCCGGCTGGCCAGGCACCCAGTGAGCTCACAGCAGACACCTGCATGGCTGGCTTTTGTCCTCCAGAGGCCGGTAGATTGCTGACATCCGCTCTCGTGTTCCTGGGTGTAAAAGAGAAAGCTGGCTTGGTCGTGGGATAGGAGGACAGCTACTGAACTTCGCAGACCTTTCCTTCAATGGCAGTGTGAACTAGTTTGGGGTGTTGGCACACAAAAAAGGACAGATACAGAGAGAACAAGAAAGCAAGCAACTGGAAATTGAGTTTGCATGTTGTCATTTTCTGTTTGTGTGGATTATGGATGTGTATGGCATCGATTTATTGCGCAGAGCTGGGGTAGGCAGTGATTGAGGGGAGGCTTTACCAGTTCATACTGGTAAGCTGTTTACCAGTTTCTGCAGTTTTCAGCTGTAATATGGGAATTGGTTTGTAGTGCAGTTTCAGACCTTGTTTTGCTAGATTGGAGACAGGATTCCCATTATAACTACTGTATTACAGCAAGACAGTTTTAGCAAACAGCAGTACACAGTTAGTTTGTCTGAATTTTCAATTTAAGGGAATTCCAATGCAATTGGCAAGAAATAGATGTCTACAATTATTTATTTCAGCAATTTTTTTGTAAAACTCCAAAAATGCTAATTCAAAAGTATTCATACCCTTTGATGCTATAATAGTGTTGTCTACGAGGTGCTAGAAATGTCATTATGATAATGCAGAACCTAATAAAAGAAAAGTCTACAATGTGCTGGATTGTAGGTGAACATTCTCAGAGAGTATAAACAGGTTAGGCATAGGATGATTGCTGTCATTACCATGAAGTCAATATGGGAAAAAGTAAAAGCTATCTTAAGACCTTAGGCAGAAAATTATTCATTGTCATAAAGCTGGAGAAGGATGCAAGATGATTTCCAAGGATTTGAGTATCCCAATTTCAACTATTGTTTTCTATTATCAAGAAGTACAAGACACATGGTACTGTCACAATGCTCCCTCGTTCTGGAAGAAAGACAGTTCTTTCACCAAGAACAAGTAGAAGAATTGTGAGGAAGGTTAATAACAATTCGAGATTGACTGCCAAAGATATTCAAAGTGAATTGGCTGCAAGTGGGACTGGGGTTTCCATTTCAACCATAGGTTGAGTATTGCATGGTTAAGGTCTCAATGGTCGCAAGTAAAGGAAAAAGCCACTGTTAGGAAAACGTCACAAGGACAATTGCTTAAAGCAAAACTGCATTTGAATGATGGGTATGAGTTCTGATCAAAGGTTTTGTGGAGTGATGGAACAAAAATTGAGCTATTTGGTTACGCTGATAGTCGTTATTCTAGGAGAAAGTCTGGTGAGGCGTACAAAGAAAAGAACACCATACCTAATATCCTTCTATGGGGCTGTTTCTTCTCTAATAGCACAGGATATTTAGTACAAAATATTTTTCCTATAATTTGTTTTCGAGCAATTTCTAAAAATTATACATTTCCATTGGCGTATGTAAACTTTTGACTACAACTGTGTGTGTGTAGAGAGAGAGACAATGGGTAATCAGAAAATATGCAAATTTCAGCATTACAAGAGCCAATCAAATCATGTGTAAGTCACCTAAAGGCTTCTACATTCACAGCGTTTTAAAAGTCAAAGCACAATTTTCCGCCCTGTTTGGGGCTCATCAGTGCAGCACAACTGTACTTTGACTTCTGAAAAGCTCAGGAGAGTAAGTAAAAACAAATAGCTTTCTAGTTAAGGGGAATGAAAGCAATGAATAGAGAACAATTGATAATTGTGAAATATGCAAATTTCAGTATTACAAGAGCCAATCAAATTGTGTGAAAGTCGCCTAAATGTTTCTACATTCACAGCGTTTTAAAAGTAATAGCTCACACATACAGTCGCAGACAAAAGTATTTGGGCAGTTTAAAACAAATGAGAAAAAACACAAAAAGTAATTTCTATAATTTAATTGTTCTATTGAAAGATATAAATTAAAGTATAGATTCTGCTTTATAATAAAACAATAAATTATTACATAGCATGCATAAAATGAAAAAAAATGCAAAAAATAATGTCATACTTTGACAAAAGTACTTGGGCACCCTTACATTAGTATTTTGTGTGCCCACCCTTTGCTTCCTTTACAGCTTGCAGTCTTTTTTTTATATTTTGAAACCCGTTCCCGGCATCTTTCCGGAGATATTTCTGCACATTCTTCAACACATACAGCTTTGAGTTCTGCAATCGACTTTGACTTACTTTTTGCAACAGCGGCCTTCAAGTCAATCCACAACATCTCGATGGGATTCAAGTCTGGGGACTGAGATGGCCAATCCATAACTGTAATCCTCCTTTTTTCAGAAATTCCTTTGTAGACTTTGCAGCATGCTTAGGGTCATTGTCCTGATGGAATACAAACATTCATCCAATAAACCTTATAGCACTGGGTAACAAATAAGAGTGCAAAATATTTTGCAGGATTCATTGATCCTTGTACGATACAAAGGTCGCCAGTGCCTGAGGAAGAAAAAACAAGTCTATACCATCACACAAGCCCCACCATGTTTAACACTGGGCTGATGAACTTTTCTTTAAACTCCTCTCTTCCTCCAAACATATTGTTGCTTTCTTGCTGAAAAAAAAGTTATATTTTGGATTTGTCGGACCATAAAATTTGGTTGAAAAAATCATCAGGTTTCAGGTATTCAAATGGAAAACTCCAATTGCTTTCTTTTGTGTATTGTTTTTAACAAAGGTTTGCATCTTGGTTTTCGCCCATGGACATTCATATTGTTAAGGTATCGTTGAACTGTTTGCTCGTGAATTTCTTGACCATCTTCTTTCAATTTTTGTGTCAAATCTTTTCCAGATTTTGCAGAAATCTTTCTTGTTCTTCCACACCTGGAGCTAGTTGCAGTAGTTCCTGTTCTCCTGTGTTTGTCAATAATAGCCCACACAGTGCTTTTCGGTAAATCCAGTCTTTCTGCTACTTTCTGATAGTTTCTCCTTTTTTGTTTAGTTGTATCACTGCCATTTTGAGATTGTTGCTGTACTCTTTAGTTTTAACAATTTTTGTTGCTTTTTTTAAATCACAAATCTCCAATTTATTTTCATTACTTGATGATTATGTATGTATTTATTTATTCTATAATTATCATCAAATGTTAATTTTCAATCATGAGAAATGTGTTGATTGCAATAGCAGCTCCTGACTTTAAGTGGGGAGGCTATATATATATATACGTGTATATATATATATATATATATATATATATATATATATATATATATATATATATATATAATATTATATGCAATAAACATTGCATGTTTCAAAAGGTACTTCGTAATTTAATAAGAAATGTAATGCAATAATATAGTATAAGCATCACATAAGGCAAGCAACAGAATATAACACAACATCGTGGACTTACTTGATTGATGAGTCTTGAGTGATATCATTTGTAGAAAAATATTTTTACAGCCCATGGAATATTTTTTAAATAACAGAAATCCACTGGGAAGATGAAGAGCTGGTTTGAAACCGCAAACAGCGAATACTCGCAGTCAACCATTTTTTTCGTACCATGAGCAATTAAAAAGTCAATTTTATTTTGGTTCTCCCTGTTGAAGAAGGTCCAATTTAGGCTTTGGATGACCTTTATTGTTATTTTTTTTTGTTATTTTTTTCCTCAGTTGAAAGCGAGGAAAATGGCCTATTATTTTATTTCTTAGCAGACTATGAAATAAATTTTCTTGGCCTATGAATTAAACAAATCTACAACGTACTGTATGGAAATCGAACCTGTCTGGCAAAAGATATGTCAAGATTAAATCAGATTATGAGTGGTAGAGGCTAGCCGCAAACTTGCATTGTGTAGCCAATACACGATGCACAATGCAAGTCTTCACTGTTTCGTGGACCCACGATCTCCTCTTTCTTTTTTTAGGTACGCTGCTTAATAATAAAATAATCTCTTCTTTCTCATCCTCCTCCTGTGTTGAAGTTTCAAGGGAGTCTTCCCAAAACACAGACATATTTTACCAATTGGATAGTTGTTTTTTGCTCGAAATGGTTGCATCAGAATAGAAACTAAGCACATTGACACGCTGGTGTGCCTTGGCTTTAGCCTCCGTATCCTCTTATGACGAGCCAAAATACTTTTTGCCAAAATACTTTTGTCATAGTATCAAATTAGTTTTTGCATGTTATTTTTCATTTTATGCATGTTATGTAATAATGTGTTGTTTTGTTATAAAGCTGAATCTTTTAATTTATATCGTTCAATAGTAGAAATGATTGAAATGACTTTCTTTGTGGTTTCTCTTTTTTTACCTGCCTAAATACTTTTGTCTGTATGTTGGACATTTTTAAAAGAAGGTGTGCAAGGTATTCGTTTGATTTTACTTCTGTACTGTATGATGTAAAGGCCAACAGTACATATTTATATTTTTCCACAGTGTAATGCGTCAGCTCAATGATTTGTACATTTAAAATAAATTGAGCACTATAAATGTATGTGTGTGATTTTATTTATTTATATATATATATATATATATATATATATATATATATATATATATATATATATATATATATATATAAAGAAAATTAATACTGGACCACTCACTATTTTGATGGTTTAGCGAGGGACTACTGTGTGTATGTATAATTTTTTTTTTTAGCCTCAATGATATTACTTACAAATAGCTTAGGTAAAATGTATACCATTTACAGAAACAAAGGAACAAAAATATAATAAATAAATGATCCCATAGTGGTTGTTTACATATTTATTTAAGTAATGCACATAACATATCTTTTATGCAGTTTTATTTGCCTAACCAAACCTACATAAAGACAATCTGACTATCAAACAAAAGCACCATTATAAAGGAAAAAATATATAATTTGGGCCAAGTAGGTGCATTACTGCTGTTAACGTCAGTCCTGTATGCAAAGTAGGTTTTGTTTAGCTGTGTAAATGAAAATAACTAATCAATTTTTTCCCCTTATTTCATGCCCTGTGGTTTTTGCACCACCCCCACCAGCTGGTTAATCATGCACAAGCTGAACACTTCATTAGCCAGAACATGTTTGCCCGTGAGCATTTTTCTGTGGTAAATTAGTTATTTCTATTTATACAGATAAGGCAGGTCAAAGGTCATGGGGGTGAGAAAGGTAAGGGATGAAATTAATATAGGGCAGGTTTTCAGGTCTTTTTTTTAATATTGCACTTTCTGAAGGAGTTATGTATTCATTTAGGATATTATTAGGCTTTCATATAGCAGGTTTGTAGGGCGACAATGATTCTGTTACAATACAGACACCCTCAGTGCACAGTACACATGAAGAAAATGATAATACGGTATATAATACTGAGTGCTTAATGGTAACTAGACAATAATTACCAGTGCGTACAATTGTTTCAAGGTGTTACTACTTAATCTAACTTTACCGAAATAACCTGTTTTTACTTGGAAACAGATAAAATACCTGATTACAGTGACTTGAGATAGTGGAGGCCATACATCCATCCACCTATATCTGACTAGATAACAGATTACTACTGAAACCAGTGTTTCGCCAAATGATGCCACACGCTAAAGCTTGTGAATACCAAAAGCACAAAGCTTACTTGAGTTAAAGTATTTGTTATACTGCACTATACAATTTGGGAACGGCTCGAATTTTAACATAAGTTGAACAACAATCTATTTGGCTAAACATTGCCTAATTGTAAAAAAAACAAATAACGTGATGTTAAAGTGTGTATGCACACGACAGTAAGCAGAGCAAATAAATAAATGTCCCGCTCTCATCTGATGTTTCATTTTTGTGTGTATTTATGCAACCTACAATAGTTGAAAATACACCAGGGCCGTAGCCAGCCATGAAAAATGATCTAGGCATTTGCCCGTGTTTAGCTGCGTAAGCACATGATAACCAGCTCAAGCTTTTCGTCTGACCAGTCAAATTGATAGGCTGTTTGGCTGTGTTCTGATTTAGACTCATGAATATGCATTTGACTTCTATTAATGTGATTGGCCAGCTGCGAGGCTCCTTGCAAACCGCAGCCCTATGAACTTGACACAACCCTCAACTCAACTACCAGTGTCAAACCTGCACTGTCTGAAATACACCGTCAAGTATCCCACTTACTTCAAATGCATAGGGATGAAATGCATTTTTATTTGCGGCAAAGCAATGTGTAAAAGAGCCTAAATAAATAATCATTAGTGTGATTTTAACCGAGACACGTGCCTCGGGTGTCTCCTAGCTGGCTACTATGGAAGACTATCCAGGTCAAAAATGCATTACTTATCACACGTTCAAATATTTAGTACATGTATTGGATTTGACCAATCAGAATACATAAAAAACTATGCATTTTCTACGTAAGGGCTGGTCATTTTACAGTAGTACCTACCTAGGGGCTGGTCATTTTACAGTCATGCAGTGTAATTAAAATAGTAGCCAATCACCCATGGGATAAAATTTTTTACAATTTCAGACACGAAATACGCTTAGAAAAATCAAGAATAAGGAAAATTGCAAATCATGGCGGCAAGAGGTTTTCTTCTGCAGTGCAAATATAGATTTGCTGAGTGCTGCTGACTTCTTGAGACAGACAATGTTGACTGTGACACGGTTCAGTTTGTATTAAATGTACACAATCTTTTTATTTTTATTTTCTAATTATATTTATTTCAGTTTTACAGAAAAATATTGAGCTACAATAGCTAATATTAGATTTGATGTCAGATTTTTCAACACATGTTTAAAATTGGATATTAGTTACAGTGGGGTTGCCACTGAATTAAAGCGATTTCTAAGGCTCTGAAACCGCCAGTTCATGCTCGTCTTGGAGGTTCTGGGTCTATCCATCTTTCACTCGAATTACCCAAGTCCATATACTGCCACAAATTGAGTGGGAAAGGCAGACATAAGGCAACTTTTAATTGGATAATTTATTACACTTACTATTTTCTTTAAATTCATTGGTTCTCATTTCATTTTCAGAGATCTGATTGGCCAAATTAGTATACGTAATAATTAGAATTGCAACACTTTCTGAAGTCAAATGAGAACGTGTACTAAATAAAGCGTTTTTGACCTGGATGGCCTTCCAAAGGCTACGGTCTTGTACACGTTCATTTTCACTTGCCGTGAAGCTGTTTGCACATTTTTAAGATCGACAAAAGTCGACAATGTACAGTAAGAATTAATATTCAGAACTACTACTGAGTGCAGTAATTCATTATATGTATTATTTTATTTATCTGGTTTAACTATTGTATGAAATTTGTTTTCTTGGGAAAACTAGTATTAACCCCTCCCCCCATTAAAGTATGAAATGTATTGTTCCTAGAATTATTCTTTTAGTGCACTGAATCAGATGGCACATAAAGTGTGGGTTTCCTCATCTAAATTGTTTCAGGAAATAGATAAAACATGTTTTTTGCAAATATTTTTTTTACACAAAATAACTTTTCATGACAAGCATGTGAAGGTAGCTTATCTTTTCATAACTATTGGGTTAAATAAAAGATAAGGTGCTGTCGCTGCTTTTTAAAAAAAAATTATTATTAAAAAGCAATCAAAAGCAGCACATTTTCTTTTAAAATGTCTTCAACGAAAAAGACACCAGGCCAGAAATATTTCTGCTAAATATCGAACCTTTAAAAGGTGGGCATAGAAAACGAAATATTCTACAATTTAGCATTCACTGTTTTTCAGGTAAGCATTTAAATATTTAGGAACATTTTTTGTGTAATAACTAGAGAAAATGTGACAATGCTATTTTTTTGTACTTTAATAAATATTATGTATAAATCTTTAAATAGCTGTTTTTAGACCGCAAGATGCCGTGAAACAAACATTTATGACAGAGAATCAAGCATATATATATATATATATATATATATATATATATATATATATATATATATATATATATATATATACACTACAGTTCAAAAGTTTGGGGTCACTTAGAAATTTCCTTGTTTTCGAAAGAAAAGCAAATTTTTGTCCATTAAAATAATATCAAATTGATCAGAAATACAGTGTAGACATTGTTAATGTTGTAAATGACTATTGTAACTGGAAACGGCTGATTTGTAATGGAATATCTACATAGGCGTACAGAGGCCCATTATCAGCAACCATCAGTCCTGTGTTCCAATGGCACGTTAGTTTGCTAATCCAAGTTTATCATTTTAAAAGGCTAATTGATCATTAGAAAACCCTTTTGCAATTATGTTAGCACAGCTGAAAACTGTTGTGCTGATTAAAGAAGCAATAAAACTGGCCTTCTTTAGACTAGTTGAGTATCTGGAGCATCAGCAATTGTGGGTTCGATTACAGGCTCAAAATGGCCAGAAACAAAGAACTTTCTTCTGAAACTCGTCAGTCTATTCTTGTTCTGATAAATGAAGGCTATTCCATGCGAGAAATTGCCAAGAAACTGAAGATCTCGTACAACGCTGTGTACTACTCCCTTCACAGAACAGCGCAAACTGGCTCTAACCAGAATAGAAAGAGGATTGGGAGGCCCTGGTGCACAACTGAGCAAGAGGACAAATACATTAGAGTGTCTAGTTTGAGAAACAGACGCCTCACAGGTCCTCAACTGGCAGCTTCATTAAATAGTACCCGCAAAACACCAGTCTCAACGTCAACAGTGAAGAGGCGACTCCGGGATGCTGGCCTTCTAGGCAGAGTTGCAAAGAAAAAGCCATATCTCAGACTGGCCAATAAAAAGAAAAGATTAAGATGGGCAAAAGAACACAGACACTGGACAGGGGAAGATTGGAAAAAAGTGTTATGGACAGACGAATCTAAGTTTGAGGTGTTCGGATCACAAAGATGAACATTCGTGAGACGCAGACCAAATGAAAAGATGCTGGAGGAGTCCTTGACGCCATCTGTCAAGCATGGTGGAGGCAATGTGATGGTCTAGGGGTGCTTTGGTGGTGGTAAAGTGGGAGATTTTGTACAGGGTAAAAGGGATCTTGAAGAAGGAAGGCTATCACTCCATTTTGCAACGCCATGCCATACTCTGTGGACGGCGCTTGATTGGAGCCAATTTCCTCCTACAACAGGGCAATGACCCAAAGCACAGCTCCAAACTATGCAAGAACTATTTAGGGAAGAAGCAGTCAGCTGGTATTCTGTCCATAATGGAGTGGCCAGTACAGTCACCGGATCTCAACCCTATTGAGCTGTTGTGGGAGCAGCTTGACCGTATGGTACGTAAGAAGTGCCCATCAAGCCAATCCAACTTGTGGGAGGTGCTTCAGGAAGCATGGGGTGAAATCTTTTCAGATTACCTCAACAAATTGACAACTAGAATGCCAAAGGTCTGCAAGGCTGTAATTGCTGCAAATGGAGGATTCTTTGACTAAAGCAAAGTTTGAAGGACACAATTATTATTTCAATTAAAAATCATTATTTCTAACCTTGTCAATGACTATTTCCTATTCATTTTGCTATATTTCCTATTCAAACTCATTTCATGTATGTTTTCATGGAAAACAAGGAAATTTCTAAGTGACCCCAAACTTTTGAACGGTAGTGTGTATATATATATATATATATATATATATATATATATATATATATATATATATATATAATATTGCCATTAAGTTATACAGACGTATGTGGTTTGGGAGATGCTGGATGATTAGTGAGTACAGTAATTAATTTTATGTTGTGTATTATTTTTAAACGTAACTTGGAAAATGGCTTGATTTCAGTTTTGCATTTCATATTGTTTGCTAAAAGTAATTTAATTCTACATTAACATAATGTAAAAAAAAGTTGTGATGAGTGATGGTGGGGTTTGGGCCAAATGTGTTAGAAATATTAACACTGGCTACACGTGCTTTGCACAATTACTTGAGAAGCAACTCCACCAGAAGTGTGCTTTACACTCCACCTGGAAGCACTGACCAAGAAGATGTAGGGACAGGCCAAATAATTTCAGGTTCATGGAGAGAAGATGGTGCTTTGAATTCTTTTCTGCCTCTACAAGCAACCCAAAGCAAACATGCATCATCTAATGCAAAGGAAATTAGAGAAAAATACAAATGTTATTTAAATTCTACTGGAGCTGTGAGCTGGCAGCTTAGAGCAATCACTTGGGTTATTATGAAGAAGATAGTTATTATAATTAGATGCATTTCTTTGTTGTAAATATACACACCTTCAAAAGAAAACTCAACCAACTGCCTTGTGTATAATAGATATTTATTACTAATCAGTCAATTAAAAAACAGAAAATGCTTTAATTTATAATGAAATACAATACAATACATTCATAAACCAAATAGAAACATTTTAAGTGAAATACAATATGGTGTTTCCCTACTCACCTTTTAGGTTTCTTCAATAAAATTGAGAAATATGTTAAATGTGTTAATTGTGAAATTAAATTAGTAAGTGGTGTGATTCTTATTGTGGATTTGGCCTTTTTAAATGTGATTTGAATGTGATTGGAATTAGACTGCAGTTGTTTGATTAGGAACTGTGGGAGAGGTGATAAATAAGGTTTGCCAATGCTTATTTATTTTAAACTAGATAAGTCAGTCATTGAAAAGAAGCAGCGCTACACTGTTTTCACAAGTGATAAACAGACAAAAGTGGGGGAGTTTGAAAGGATTATTTAGCAATGTTAAAAAAAAAAACATGACGGTAAACAAAATATACAAATAACACATGTTTTATTGTAATTAACAATAATCACTAATGCCTGAACAGGGATCAATTGAATTCGTAAAGGGGAGGAGAAAAGTTGGAAGAAAACACCAAAAACCAGAAAACCTAACTATAAGCTATAATCTCATGTTAATCAAATCGTCATTTTTAAATCGTCGCGTAAGGCAACTTTAAAAACCCGTCTTATTATTTAGTAGTTATTTAGTAATTTAGCAGACACCTTTTAAACACAGTGCTTTACATGGTTTGTCAAACATAAGAATACATTGTACTACATAAAAGAAAAACATTCTCTTTTCAGTAGCCATGTTTTGTTTTATTTTCCAGTCGACGTCTAGATGTCACAACTTAAATCTGGATCATGATTGGTTGTTTCACCGAAGTTGCCAGGAATGTTGCAACAAAATCAAAATGATCTAGTTTTGAGCAACTTGGAGGAAATTGCTTGACAATGTCGCTGCAACCGTTGCCTGAAACAGTTGCTTGAAAGTTGCCTCGTGTTACATCGGCTTTAGGCTTGACAAAACTATCAATAAATTTACTCTCCATTCCTGCTTCACATTCCATTGTTTGTGGCATTTTTATTTTTCGAATGCCACGTTCATGTTCTACATATAAAACATAGTCCACTCTGCTTGTTACAAACGGACACTTTCGTCTGAGTAAGTGAGATTTTAAACTCAAACTCCAGGAACACAAGACAACACTGCTGCAGTGTGAGACAAACATTTTATCTGTTTGAACTAAGTGTAACAAAGGAGAGATTACCAAATTAACAATCAATTGAATTTCATTATTGAACAAATATCAATTAGGAAGAAATGTTTTAAGTGGCATAAACAACTCAGTGTTAAACCCAAAGTGGTTTATCCCATACCTAATAGGGCAAAATTAGAAAACTAAATGTTAGTTGCTCTTTAAGTGCTGGTGTAGTTGGACTATTACGTAGTGATGGTGGTTTAAATCAAAATGAAATTGTTACTTTTTACAAAACCAGTAACAAAGGGAATCGAAATGGTGTTTTATTTATTTATTTATTTTGGATTGTGACCAAAAATGTAACGGTAACAGTTTATGATGCATAACACATTGGAATGGAATATAAACGAAATAACAAAATATTAAAATGCATCCATTTCGCTGGGATAGAAATTCAAAGTAACAATAACAATTTCACAGAGATTTTTTTTTTTTTTTTGTATTTTTACTTTGTCGTATTTAAATTAAATTGATCGGGAAACTAATGATGAAGTGGAATAATAATAATAATTTTGCTGACTATAGAATTCCCCGACTCCTCTGTAGCCTCACATTTTCCATGAGATTGGCTATTTAAGCCAAACCAAGTGACAATAATAATAAAATAAAAAATGTATTTACTGTAGTAGGCTTACGTGTTTTTATATCCTACCTCAGCAGGGGTTTTCAACCTTTTTTTTCATTTTTTTATATTTTTTGTTTAACTGTACCCTTTATGTCTGGAGGTTTCAGCTCAAGTACCCCTTTACAATTTTCACTCCACTGAATTGTACCACAGTTGCAATAAAAGGCAGAATAATCTGATAAACATTTTTTTCCCATTTTTAATACGGTATATCATTTTTCACAACAGTTTGGGGCTGACAAACTGCTGGTTTAGGACAGACTATCAAACAGTAGGCTTAATTCTTAAAACTTAATTAAATGTCTTTCGATGCATAGAATTAAAATACAGTATTTAGTTATCTATTTGTAAACCCTGGTATTCGCTTTCTATTCTGCAAAGTTATTATAAATAATACTAAATAGCCTGCATTGTAAATGTTTCTCACGTTACCATTTACTTCCCATCTCAGAATAATTCTGTGTGCCATTTAAAATATTTACAATATCAAAAACATTAATTCCAGACCATGTGCAGTTTAGCAACGTTGACAAAATAAGACCGGCCACAGCGCTTCCTGTTGTTTGGTCTAATGCATTTTCTGTTCCTTTGTTCCACCTGCTGGCAGAACTAATGAAGTGCAGCTGATTTGATTTAGTCAGAAAAAACAGGATTGGAAAACTGTAAAATTTTTGCATTGTCGCAACGTGACAGTATTGCAGCATATAAATAGCGGGCTCTGGCTACCACTGAATGTAGTCTGTCTGTCCTATCATTTGTATGTTACTGTAACTTTTGTCAGATATTCAAGGTAGACAGACGGGTATATACGTTTAAGGTTTAGGATAAGTTTAAGGGTAACCTGTCTGCAACTATGCCTAAAGCCTTCTAATTTTCTTGATCCTTGTAAATCATAAAGCAGTTTCTTAACTAGAAGCTCTTTAACCCTCCAGCCCTATACAGAAAGCGGCACGATAAATAAAAAAATAAAAAAAAACATTTTTCATGGAACAGAAACAAAAAATGTTCTGAAACGAAAACAATATTCAGTGTGGACACTCTGGTCCAGAACTGAGACATGGTCGGGGAGGAGAATTCCACAAGGACAGGAACACAACAATAAAAAGAATAGTGGTAGCGGGGAAAACCATGGGCAGACCCCATAAGTATTTTTAGCAAGCTGAGGGAGTGGCGAGAGTAGTACGGAGGCCCGGGCCGTGCATGTAGCGACGGTCGGGGTGAAGCTGCCAAGTGCAGCACCTTTTATTTGTAGTTTTGATTACTGGTGTTTTATTTTCCTTTTTTCTTTCGCCTTTTGTTTATTTTTTTGTTGAGCACCTGTGAGTGCGCCTGCACCTGTAATCCATACCGCCTATGGTATTACTGTGGTTCTGTTTACCATCGTTGGTAGGCAGACCGCAGACCACAGTCAACAGCGCCCTCTGCGGGCTGAAAAGTGGAACTACCCACTATTAATAAAACTGGACACCTGTGTGGTGTTTCAAGTTCACCTGTGTCTCCCTTGTGTCAGTAAATTACCCACCACCCTTCCACAATTACATTTAGCTTGCTTTTTCGGAGCAGCCAGCGAATCAAATAGCACTGTTTTTGCCTTGTGGTCGGCTACATGCTAGATCCACGTTATGTGATCAGTCTTCTATTCACTCAAAATAAACAGGTACTATTATTAACTTAAGTTATGTGCACAGACAACTAGCTGTAAAAGTATGTGTGGCAAGTGAAGCGCTTTGTTAATAATCAGAGATCTGCTTGTTATATTCCTATATATTAAGAGTTAAGACATTTTGCCGTCGACTTGAGAAAACAGCAGTGCTTATTGTTGTATTCTCAATCATTTAACAATTCATGATTTAATTGTTCAGTGTTTCATTTTCATTGTTATATCCAAAAGAAGTATGTAGAAAAGTATACCGATGATAGCAATGTTCCCCTTAGTGCATATGTAATTGATTTCATGGAGAGGACTATTCTGAATATCTTCTATTTAAAACAGAGTAACTATGCAATAAAAATATGTAGGTTATAGTAAATATATAATGCTCTGAAGAGATGTTTGTCACAAAAATGTTTTTTATACGGCAGATGCATAGAGCCCGGGAAATGTATTATTATTTCATTTTTTTTAAAGTTAAAAACAACGCAAATTTGAAAAGTGTAACAGAATGGAGAAAAAAAATCAAGTGGCATATTTGATGGCGCCATGAGCTCGATTAGCTGCAGAGTTTTTCAGAAAAACATCGCATTAAGTTATTTCTTTGAATGTAAGGACGCTAACCCACCGAGATTGTTGTAAAATGTCGTGGTTTTTAATTTAAAAAAAAAACTATTTGTAACCTCAAACTGAGGCAAAAGAAAATTGCAATGGAGAAAAGAAAAAAGAAGCAGACTGCTGTCATTTTCTTTTAAGGCTGTAACATAGGCATTGTTGTTTCTATAGACAGGAAGTAAGTGGATTTATTGATACAGGAGGATAAAAAGTATTTCATGCTTTTTTGTTATCATTCGAACCGGAGCGGAACGAAAATCAGCCATTTGGAACTTTCGGAACAGGGGCCGAAAATTCTGAACCAGAACGGAAAAAAAATCTTTGTTTGAATCTCTGGGTTTAACTAACCCTGTAAAACCACCACCGAAACAAAATCCTCTATTTACATATATTTACACACAAGTCGTGGACAGGGTATTCACCCTGGCACGCCACATTTACATTTTCAAATACAATGTATCTTGAAAACTGCTTATCCAACTGTGATGAAATGTACGGACTTTAGTTATAAATGTATCAGAATCTGATAGTTCTGTAATTAATAATTATTGCCAGGTTAATATAAAGAAGTACTAAATATCTTCACATATACTTGGACCTTTGACACTGTCTTTGTGTAAACAGCACTGGACAACAGCAAGTATGTTTAAAACAGGAACCTGTATGTTTATTTTTAACGGTGCCCCTTGGCAGAGGGTTAGCCATAAATAAAAGCAAAACAAAGCAAATCAAAACAAGAACCTAACTCCATGCTGGAGCACTAACTAAACTTTAAACAGTCCCTGGCTACTAATCAGAGGGCTTGGCTGTTTACTGAGTCATCAAAATAATGTTACACAGAACAGAGCAGAAATACAATGTTTTCAACCTTTTTGGTAGTCACCGAGTCTATAACCAGGTCTCTGCCTTAACACACACAACCTCTGCACTGTAAGACTGTCCATTATATTCTTGCCTGCTTGATTACAGGCTGGTGTGCCTCATTAGGAAACTGTGTTTCCACCACCTGGCTTTTGCTGGTCACAGAGGCATTCTGGGAAATGTACTTTCTTTTCCTAAATGCCAAAGACTGCATTTTCCACTTTGCACTTATTTCAACCCCATCTCATCTTAAGTGGTATAAACTATACAGTATTTGCGGTCCCATATACCTTCTATAACTTTCACCCATACTTTTATCACAATTCCTTATTGGTAAGTGAAAGCCCCTTTATTAAAGTATCCAATGATTTTCATGGTAAAACATCTCAGCAGGTCTTTGTACTGTTTTAGCTCATAGTGGTGTAATGCAAGTAGTACAGTAGCAGGAACATGCATACTATACTACTGTATATGTGATGTAGTAACAAGTAGGTTTCAATGGGGAGGAGTTTGTACAATTAAAACTGCCATGTGGGATTTAACAAACAAGTGCACTAGTAAAAGTGTAAGTCAGTGTTGGATTCGAGTCCACCGTGTCTGAGTCAAGACCAAGACCAGGACTGTCCGAGTCCAAGACCGAGTCCCTGAAGTCTGAGTCCGAATCAAGACCGAGTCTGAGTCGAGTCCTCGAGTCCAGCAAAAATGTAACTGCCGGATATTTGGATAGTAATAATCTGAGAATAATTACTAGTACTACGACTACTAATAATCAGTGGCGGCTGGTGAACTTTGAGAGAGGTGGGGCGTCGGAGAATAACTCTTATTTTATCCCCCAACCCTAACCCCCCTGTATTTCACCTGTCCCACATAAAAAAGTTTTATACAACTTACACACGATGTACTGTATTTAACTGTTCTTCAGTTAAATACTTAGCCCTATGTTGTGTCAAATCAGTGATTTGAAATCACTCTGTGTCCGTTTCTTTCCAAAATATTTGAGAATCCCTTTAATTTCTACTGACTGTGCATTACGTTACTGAAATGAAAGCCTGCAATATAAATCACCAGCGATACTAGGCTAGATTTCTGTATATTCAAATACATAAAGTAGTAGGCTATGTAAATAACTAGCTAACTGTATGAAAACATACAAGGTTTAATCAGACAATAGGGTGGTATGGCGGCTGAATTGGATTTTTCAAAAATGTTGGACGTTTTCTATCCTAGATTTTGCACGTTCTATAAAACTAACACCATTACCAAGAACCTCAACCTAAACAATAATAAAATAAAGTTATTAGAATAAATTCAAACTTATGAATACAGTGAACAGAACATTATTTTGGCTACAAGTTGACTAAATTGTGACAGAAGTAGCTTGGAAGCCTCAAGTTGCCTGCAACTTATAGTTTAAGTTGTTATTCAAATTAGCGGCTGCTAATGATGATAGTAAAAATAGAAATACGTTGTGATTTCTTTGGCTGAGAGTTTGTAGCTGAAGGGTTAAAATCTGGAGAAGGGTCAATAATATAACAAACAAATATGTTTAAAAGGCACCGGCAGGATATTAGTTTATGTGCATCACCATACCAATAGCATACAGCACAGCTGAAGACAGATAGATTTCTCTTTATATTTGAACTCCGATAGAACAGACCGTAAGTTAGTTAAGTTAAAAGGGAAACAGACAAATTACTGTGATAGACAATACCAATATAATTGTGGTGCACTAGCATTCGTGGTGAACATCTGAACTAATAGGTGGACTCTTGCTAATTTAAACAATATTATTTGGGACTTGAATCAAGGACATTCGGGTCACAGGATTTATGCACAAACTATGTAGCTGGGAGCCAAATGCATGTATCGTGGCTGTAGAGCCCCCCCTGGGAAAGGATAATTATTTTTCATTATATGTAATATGATTTTATTTAGTAAATAATAACCTGCTTTACTCTTGGTTTTAAGTGATTGTGTTAAAGATAACAGAGACGCATTGTATTGCAAACTGGTAGGTGCAAAAAATGAAGTTGTGTGGAAGGTTAATTTAACTGGATCGTGTTCTATGGGCTCGGCCGAGACATCGAGTCCTGATGTGCCGAGTTCCAACAGTTCAAGTCTGAGACCTTTAAAGTCCTACAGCACTGGCATAAGTAGACCAATTATACTAAAGCGTTGGACTGTATTGCCCTATATGAATGTGGTTTGTAATTGGCAATCTCATCAAACATTTTTTGAGATTCATATTATAGGCAACAAAGCCAGCTCATTTTTTCTTTCATTACCTACTTTATCTCAGATCACATAGTGCATTTTGTTTTTTACAGATTACTAAATTGGTCCATGCATTCCACCCATTTCTGATCTTATGCACTGGAAGATCTTGACTTCAAATGCATTTACTTGAGGCGTTTGGGGTGCTAATGACTGGTGAATGTCTTCAAGGATAAAGGAAGCACTGAAGCCAGAAGACTTTTCCAGTGTGCTCAGTGTTTGTTGTTGACCCAGTACTGTTATAGCTCTTGGCTGTGAAGATGCTCTCAGCTGCTTTAGAAAAGAATCTTGGTGTCATTTTCAATCCTCAACTGCCTTTTGACAGTGATGTCAACCAAGGTTTCATTACCTACCACCTAAAAATATTGCTAGGCTTCAGCCTTTTCTCTGTGCTTGTGATGCTGTGGTATCTTTTTGTGACATCATTTTGAATTTAATATTTTTTGTACCATTCTCATACCAGTCTTGGCAGTCAACATTACAGAAATGAACTAATATTGCACTTGCTCATTCTGCTAATAAATAAATAATAATAATAAATCTTTTGCAGATATTTCAAGAGGGGATGATTATCTATTTAGGGACACTTATGCCTCTTTTCCACTGTACAGCCAAGCCGCACTGGTTCCGTACCGAGCCCTCACAGTGCGGTTAAGGAGAGCCTGGGTTGTTTTTCCACCGCAGAGCCGAGCCATGCTACTGATGTCACACACGGTTGTTATTAATTATTGTTATTAATTAACTCAAAAGATGCACAAACAAATGGTGTTCAAAAATGAATATAGCAATGGTGCAGCAGTATCTTGTATCGCTATATTTTGTAAAGTATTTAGGAATGTCTTTATAATCAACAGATGTTACTGATTATATCGACTTACTAAAGAAGGTTTTAAAAATACGATTTGCCAAAGATATCACGTTTAAGGATAGTTGTTGTTTATCCTAGAGTTGTTTTTTGTTTGGGTGCTTAAAAAAAAGAAGCTGTGCAAGTGCAACGAGAGCCATAGTTTTATGTGTGGTACGACTGTACAGTATTTTGTTTGACTATTTTTGTAAATAAGTTTAGAATTGTTTTATTTTTGCATTTTTTTCTTTATAATATAATAAAGGTCATTCATGAGAAATTTGGTAGAATTTTGTGTTTTTGAGTGTGAGTTAAGTGTACCGTACCTTCGGTTTATGTACATTTGCTTCAATTAAATCGTCAGAAATTTGGGCAAAAACGTTCTCATTTCTGACTCACAACTCCAGATCTTCCTGAACACTTCTGTCTGCCCACAGAGGAACTAGCGCTTGCACTTCCTAAGTGTCCATAGGCTTTGTTTTTCTCTCATCACACTTGCTGCCTGCCATGTTTGTTGTTTTTCTTTCTGGAGTGTACTGACTGATGCAACGTAGTGACGAAAATCCTTAACCCCGCCCCTGGCTCGGCTTGGCTCACAGCCGGATTCAGATGTCTTGTGAGGCCGGAGTTTCATGGTTTGGTTCTCGTTCGACTTGACAAATAGCCATTGGAGAACCACCTGTACCTGTACCGTACCGAGCCCTCATGGGTCGGATGTGCCAGTGGAGAAGGGGTATAAGATATGTACTCAGGAAGGTGTCAATGTGGGATAAAATGGCCAACCCTCAGTTAAAGTCACTTAGCATCCACATGTACTGTTTCTGACAGTAACAAGTCCCTCATCTTTCAAGAGCTCAAAAATGATTTTTATTTTTAATTACAGAAACAAAAACAAAAACTTGCTGTAATACAGTAGATCAATTATGACTTACCAATAATTTAAACAGGACTGTGAGACAGCTATAATTATTGTTATTGTTTTTTAATTTGTGTCCAGATTGAATCTGTTACAGTACATTGGAAGAAAAGTTAATACAGTGGATAATCTACTGAACTTTTTTGGGTGGCAGTTGTTAATCCCTCCAGGCTAGCTGAGCAGAAAGGGCAAATATATTTATAGCAATCTGAATCACACTGCAACAAATGCACAACAAGCTCTTATATGCCATGTAAATGTTATACAATTACAGCAAAGCTCCATGCAAATGAGGCTTTTAATAACAGTCACTGCAGTGTCCCCTTTCAAATAGGCTTTCTTGGTGGTTTAACACATTGGGAATCAAGCAGGTGGTGAAAATCATGAAGACAGAAACAGACTGTGTTATTCCTAAAGAGTGCATTAACTTCTATGTGCAGATAGAAAAGGATACTGAATATTGTGTCTTGTATGTTAATCAATGCAGTTGACCCAGTCTTAGGGTATAGGCATGCGTTCTTTAGGAGGAGTGCAACGTGCAAATAAAAAGACACGGCATTAACTATACATACAAGCTTATATATTACAAATCCTCTTTTGTTAAAAGACACGTAGAGACACCCTGTAAATGCAATCATTTTCTTTAGAGTTGTTGTCAGTTGAATGTTTTTTATGCAAAAGACTAGGGGCTGTAAGGGTTTAAACGGTAAACGTGGATTAAAAATATTTTCGTTTAAAATTTGTATTACACGTTTAAACGCAACAACAGTAAAATATATTAGCAAATTATTATTTTTGCATATTTTTCACAAAGATATGTTTCCCTTTCTATGGTTTTCACCTTTAAGGAAACCTGACCTGTTCTTCCACGTGATCACTCTAAATACGTCTTGCATAAATTAAGGACAGACCAGCTTCCTACGTTGTTGTGTCTCCATCTCATTGCCTTTTTTCAGGTCTTATAGGGCTCTATGGAATCTGTGTTAACGAGAGCATGGACGGAATCACGGAATCAAAAGAATATTAACGCAGAATTAAGTGCTGTACGAAAAAAATGCATTTGGCAGTAGAGCATTAAGCTTGAGATTTACATATTTGACGGGAAAATATGAAACTAATGGTCAGTACAGGCAGTGGCGTAACTTTGGTTTCAAAAGTGAGGGAATGGGTGGCGGGAGGACGGTTTCTGTAGCTGGGTTATAAATGAGACGGGGTATTCTGTAAGGGATAAACAACGAGAAGGACTGAATCAGTGAAAATAAATAATTCACCGTTCGAGTGCGTTAAATAAATGAAATCATGGAAAATAAATAGAAACCTTTTTAAGGACTTAAACAATTAGACAACATTGCAGACTATTTTTAGCGTCTGTATTACAACACAAAAAGTACTCCTCACACAGACTGCTATTACAGCAGCGACTTTGAACAATACAATCCCAATGCTCACACAGAGAAGATTTATGGTAGTGAAACCATGGGCATAGCAGTAATATAGAATTGATCAAGTTCATAACTAAAAGTTATGAAACACGCCTATCTGTTTGCTTTGGCCACACTGCACTAAAATAAATAAATAAGTACAACCTGTTTTTAAAGTTAACAATACTATTTCTCAATACAATTAGATAAAACAATACTTCAATGAAGACGAACGCAAACCAAATGGAAAAAGTAGAAGCCTGTAGGTTTACGGTTGTGTTGTTCACCTTGCCTGCGGTGTGCATAAGTTCATTTAAATTAACCTAATTACATTTTTAAAACGGCAAAAACGGAAATCAGAAAAAAATAAATAAAATGGGAATCGGAACAAAATAACACGAATTCCATAGGGCCCTAGTCTTAGTACTGTACATTATTTCAGTAAAGTGAATAGCCTGTGTGATTAAGGCACCTCACGGCTTCATTCACGCCACAGTAAAACACTGTAACACATTGGAAAAGAAACATGTAGCTACTATTTATTTATTTATAAAAAGAACAGCGAATAAGATGTCTGTTACAAAGTGCTTACACCTTTGTATTTGTCCATATTTTATTGTGTGTGTTCAACATGCCATCTGCAATTACAGAACAGTTTTTAATTTATTCAAGCGAACTGAACCGAGAAGCTGGGAAAGAGAGGAACGCTGGGAAATGAAGTCTTTATTTTTTCACGTGAATGCGCAAGCGCCGTTGTAAAGGGGAGGGACGACTAGTATTGTATCGGACAGCGGCTTTGATTTTTATTAAAAAAAAAAAAAAAAAAAAAGTTTTTGGTTCTGGACATGTTTTGTTTCCTGCCAACAATATACAAGTGAATGAAACTAAAAATGTAGTCTTGTCACTGTATTTTAAGTTTAATTTAAATAGAGTCGTTTTTAATGTTTTTTCAATGTTGGATACACACACTTTTTATGGAGCTTCTGGAGAAATGGTACGTTGTAAAATCGAGTATGAATGTTTTTTTATGCTATTAAAATAGATTATATTTTAGTGCTAATTTACAGTCCTCCTTTATGTTTTTATGCTTACCATTGTTTGTCTTTAAGTGGATCTATATGGTACGTGCTTTGAATAACAAACCGAGGTTAAAATATGACTTAAAATATTGTAAATAAAATATAAAAATATGAAATGAGTGAAACCATTAAATTTATGGCCATTTAAACGGTTAAACAACCGGATTAACAATGGGTTTAAACGTGTAGTCAATTAAATGTAGATTTACAGCCCTACAAAAGACTATAAACTAACAGTAAAACAAATTGCACAGGAATCGGGTGCTCAGAAGGTTTGCAGTTTTCTACAATAAAAGTGTTAATTAATGTTACAGTGTATTCAATGTCATATTTGTAGCTTTGATGGAAATGTAATTCTACAGTTCAGTGGCAATAGCTTGGTCGATACGGAATTGGCCAAGGACTTCTTTAGAGACTACCATCTAAACATTCTATTTTTTATAGTGTTTTTGTCGGGTCCCATTTATTCTCTGTAATTTGTAAAAATGTTGAACAGGCATTTGTTTTTTTACACCAGTGTTTGTTTTTACAGTAAGTTTCTGCCAATTAGAATCATTTGTGCATGATGTCATGAAAAAATATTAAATTGTAAAGAATTGGCAGTTTTTCATTTTAGTTCAGCACTTTTGAAAATACCATTATCCAGCATTTTTTTTTAATGAACACATTCCTATTAGTGTTGCACATAAGAAATATTACTGATTTTTTTTTTTTTACAATTAAATGCAATTGTTTTCCTCTGAGCTTTCAACATTGTAACTGCCTCTTCAGAAATCCTAAACTAACTTTCCCAGAGATGGAAATGGTAATGAACCTCCCCAACTCAGTTTAAAATTAATAAGCATTTATCTGTTGTGGACTGAGACTTTCACTGTAAAGGCTATTACATGGTGCTTTCCTACAGGGAAAGCACTAATGTTATACTGCATGTAAACAGCTATGTGTTGGGTGAACAGCTGGTTTCAAAAACAGCTCACAAATCATTTTATAATTATTTTTTTATAATGCTACAGCAGTTGTATAGGCATTCAATCCATTATACTTAGTCACACAATTACAACTTTGGGTATTGCACTTGCCATAAAACATTTAATATTTAATTCCACAGAATGCTAATATAAAAGAGCCCCAGTGAGATTTTCCAGCAGGGACATTAGTCAGAAAAGGTATTTTAGGAGCACAGGCTGTTCGCTCTCTGTTTGTTACATTGTCAGCATGACGTTTCATGAATCATGTTAGCTGAAAAGCATTCATTTTATTGTTTTCCAGCCACAAGGTAAAATCTTGTCATCTGAATGTATAGATTTCAGAGGGCTCTGTGAGTGAATATACTTGCTACTACAGACCCCCAGAGATCTGAACATTTTTGCTTGTTATAGGAAATCCATGTTGTGTTTGAGAAAACAATTCACTAGTTGGTGTTAACTTGACCCGTCTTTTGTTGTTGTTCATGAAGTGCTGATATGCAGTTCAAATTTACTTAAATTGGGGGTCAATCCACGATTGTGGCTTGTTTAAATATTGTCCACCATACTTATGTTGCACTTTAGTTTTACAAATAGTGTATCTAGAGTACTATCCAATTGTGATAAAAATGTGGTTACTGTTTTATTTCCCACATGTTAAAGATGATGCGTGTATCCAAATCTGGTGATGCAGACTACTGTATGCTGTCTGTCTGCGTACCGAACTGTTGAAGTAGGGCATGCTGATCTACTTGTTCATGTTACTGAGAGGACAAAATGTGTGTTTTCAGCCATTACGCAAGATGTCTGGTTGTAAAAATCTAAGAAACAAGATTATCTCTACTCTCGTGTCATGGCCACAAATACACATTTTGGACTACCAGTATCATTATCTGAATTCTGTTTATGCAAATATAAAACTTTTTTTTTCACACCTCCCTGACGTTTAGGCTTCAAAAAAAAAAAATTTAGTTCAGTACATAATACTGATGAATTGGATGTGTCCTCACATGTTTGAGCCTTATTGTAATGAACTCTGATATATGCCCAAATACCACTTAAACAAATGGCTCTTTTAGTTTGACGGGTATCATGGTTGCTTGGCAACCACAGGGATGCTGGTTTGATCCCCTCCCCCCTGTGTTTATGGCAGGTTCTCTCTGTCCAACTCTCTTGCTGTATGTAATGTTTGCGTTTTAGACCATATTTAGTCCAAGGTAATGAATGTATCATAATCTCAGGGGAGCGTGGATGCTGTTCGCTTTTCTGAACATCTGTCTGTATGTCACTCTTACATTTTTAGATCTATCTACAGAAACACTTTTCCTAATATGATTAACAATTATGATCCAAACAGTGGCAGATCTAAATACCGCCACTCTTTAGCTCCTTATAATACTGCTGGAGTTTTCCCCCCTGTGTGTGATTTATTGACCAGCTTATTAACATTACTACTTCAAATAAAATAATGGTTAAATGAAGTAGTCGTGTTAAGATCTGCCACTGTTTAGATATTTTCTAGAAAAGCACTTATTGTGATGAAACTTGGTCTGTGCATACAGTCATGGCGATCTATGTTTTCATCTTATTCATACTGTAGCCTTAATTCTGAATCTATAGCCATGGTGGGGGAAGAATGCCACATGCTTGATACTAAGGCTTTTAGAACTGTTAACGAAAATCCTGCAAAATATAGCATTTTACTAAATATGACCAGAAGTATTATTTTTATTTTTTTATTTTTGTACCTCACTTTAAAGAGTAAGTAGTGGGGTTCCGAAAAGTATAGCGTTATACATCCCCTCGTGTTGCTACAACTGTTTAAATAACTTATATATATTTTTTTTCATTGTTAACATCCTGACAACTTTTTACACTTATAACTTTAAAGTCTGTTTCAAAGCTGTTTTAAAAACGTCCGCACTGGGGTTTGAGATCTGTCCTCTAAATCACTGTAGGAAGAGCGATTAAAAAAAATTAAATAATAAAAAAAAAACATAACAAGAAGTGCTCTGGCTTTTCTGTTCCGTACCACATCACAGATCGTTATTTCTGTGTTATCTGTTTGACAATCTGGGCAATAATCCTTACACTATCAGTGCACTAGAGCAGACATTTTGAAAAGAGCTTTGAAACACACTTTAAAGTTATAAGTGTAAAAGGTTGCCAGGATATTAACAATGAAAAGAAAAATTGCAGGTACGATATTTAAACAATTGTAGCAACACGTGGGGACATGTAACACAATATTTCTCGGAACCCTGCTAATTACTCTTTAACATATTAAAATGTGAAATAAAAATAAGTGCATTATAATCTCATATAAATACTAAGTCAAGTGTACTTAATAAATAAAATGAATAAGCACCAAATGTCTAAATGTTAAATCAAACAGAAATCTAAAGGCTTTTCAGTTAATATTGCCTTAGTCCTCACATGGTCTGGAGCCAAGCCCATACTGGTGACTTATGACAACCCACAAGTAATGGTTAAAATAAGGCAGCCAGTTTTTTGTTATGTAAGAGGTAACGTTTTTTTTCACACGTTTTTTTTTCTCACACAGGAGAGCATACAAGGTTTTTGACATTGTTTGTTTGTTGTCATAGTGTCCTGAATACAATGAAGCTGGAATGATTTCAACATTTTTTTAAGGTATGCCAGCTCTGTTCCCAGCCCTCCAGTGAAATAAAATTGCAAGGTGGTTATGTGTTTTCCCCCAAAATGCAAATTGGTATCCCACTGATTTATCAGAAAGTGTTTTTGTAAAAGCAAATGAGACATCTTATACTTGATCATTTCCCATGACTGAGATACCAGCATGTAGAAACTAATTTACTTTGATTTAAGATGCTTATCTGCGGTTTAAGTAACGACAGTTTTACATTTTACCCTTTTCATTTGCTGTCAGGCAAAACTAAAACATAAATATACTCTTAGAACAGAAGGGGTGGTTCTGTAAACTTGCCTGAGAAAATTGTAGCACACATTGTTTTACAATGGAAATATACTGATAATGGTTTTGATTCATGAAAAGGTCTTCATTTTGTGTACCTACCCATACAGTCACATGCATTGGCTTTTTCTCATAGGAAACACCAGAAGATATGCACTTATTTGTGTGTGTGTGTTTCTTTTGTTGTCAAAAAAAAAAAAAAAGTTGTAAGGGATGTTAGCTTTAATAACATGTAGACTTTAGGTATGTAACTTTACATTATTTCAACTACAGTAGTTAAGCTTTGGAAGAACATCATTATTTGCGAAATGACTCAAACACTTTGATTGCTGGATGTTGTAACTTTAGGAAACTACCTCATCTTTATCGGTCCCTTTCAGTTCAAACAGCTGATGCTTCACGAACATTCATTCGGTGCGATAATACGTTGCATGAGTGAGGATGGCTACATTTTAATTTTATCACAGAGGGGTCAAGTTTGTTATTTACAACCTTTCTTTACAAATGTAATTTAATCACAGTATACATTATCGTGGTTGGCAACAGTGATTTGTTTGCTGCTTGGAGGAAGCAAAGTGATAAGTGATGATATGACTGGGAGGTCTGTGTCTGTGTGTTTAAAGCATAATCGGATCAGCAATCCACAACACTGCAACTGAGATTAAGCTACCAAATCACCCAGAACTATAAACCACAAAATAATGGTAGATGGCGTTATACTAAATTAAACGCTAAAATTCAAGGACAAACATTTGTCTGTCTCAGTGTCTTCAATGTAGAAATTAGTTGTTGCTCTCATGCCCCAAATTATAAAGTGTGAATATCTTTCAATGGTCCCATTAAGAGGAGTGTGCATATGCTGTTTTTTCGCATATTTTACTGTAACCTTGCATAGGTGTGAATAGGTCAGTTATCGCTAGGTCAGTTATCGCTGTGTACTGTTTGTTGTGTGAAGTAGGAAGGGAGGGGGCTTAGTAAAGTTAAAAAAGGACAGGTAAATAGATCAGCGAGTTAAAAAAAAAAGTAAAACATCTAAGAGAAAGGTAGAATTCAGTATTCAATTTGGAAAGCAAGAAAGATAGTAACAACAGAGAATATGAAAAGGAGGTGTGTACTGTTGGTGATTACTTAAGTGGAAGTATTTTCTGGTCCAATTATAGTGTTCATTCTGAATATTTCTGTATTATTAGTTGTGCCATCAATTGTTCTTTCTTGCAGTGTTTTGGTAGGGTGTAGAGCTGATATAGTTGAGTGCTGACTGAAGACGTGATCAGCCCTAAGTCATGTGGAGAATGCAAGTGAGCAGCATATTTTTTGTGTACGTGTTGTAGTTCTGAGTTACTCAGTTACTCAGAAGGTAGCTGGCAAGACGAAGACAAGGGTCAACCTGGTCCAGAAACTGGCAAGCACAAGCTGGGGAGCATCAACATCAGTGCTACTGACATCAGCGATGGCCCTTTTGTACTCCATAGCCAAGTACTGTGCACAAGTATGGACCAGAAGTAGACACACTGGATTTGTTGATGTCCAACTGAACACTGCAATGTGGTGCATCACTGGAACCCTCAAGTCAACCCCAACAGCCTGGCTGCCCGTGCTGTCGCACATCGCTCCTCCATCCATTCGCCACGATGTTGCAACCCTCCGGTAAGTCCAGCAAATAACGAATGTCTCCCCATCCACCAGGATCTCAACAACGTCCCTCCCCACTGCTTGAAGTCACGCAAGCCCTTTTGGACCCACATGCTTAACCTTCAACTTTAACCCTGATGATGCTTGGAAAGCCGAATCGAGTCCACAAGAAGTCACAAACAAACATCTCGTGAAAGACCCGACGCAGAAGATCCCTGGCTTCGATCTTCTGCAAAGCTTATGGACAACCCTAATCCGCATCCGCACAAACCATGGTAGATGCAGATACTTGGTGCACAAATGGAAAATTAAAAACTCTGCAGTGTGCGACTGTGGTCACCCAGAACAAACCATGGAACATATAACAGCCTAATGCCTGATTCACAAATACGAAGGAGGCATCACAGCGATACACTTCTGACTCAATGACCTGGCTTAACCACCTAAATGTAAAATTCTAGTTGTTGCTCTACATCTACATCAGCCATACAAAGAAGACGACTCAGTTCCTTAGGTATTCCACTTTCCTGTGATGGCAATAATTTACAAGATAAGTGATCCTCACACCATAGTAGATTTTAGTGTCTTAACATGTAATTGTTTGTGTAGCAAATCTTTCCACAGAGGAAAGTCTTATAGGATACAGACACTCATCTGGCTATGATTTTTAATGTTTATTTTTATGATTAAGTCTTGTCTGTCTCTCCCTAAAACGATGTGTAAGAAAATATTTCCTTTAGAGAGTTTCTGGATGGTGAAATTGAGTCTTTTTTTAATAGGAATCATCATTGTACTAAATCGTGTGGAGGATGTTTTTTGACTACTGTCAAACTACTGTAGTTCGGCTTCATTAATGCTGGCATTTTGCACGTTCTATGGCTGCATTATGCAAAATTAAAAAAATAAGAAATAAAGTTTTGAAAGTATTTATTGTACTTTTCCTGCATTTTTTTTATTTTTTATTTCCATCCGAAAAGTCATCTCTTCAAATCACATTGAAGATAATACCAGCGCAGCCATGTTTCCATTTCATTCCCATGTACATTTAAAGAAAGTTTAAAGAGAGGTCAAAAGGTTGCAGCTACCTTGGAAACGTAGCAACAGTCTCTTCTTACTCCTATTAAAATAGTTAATAGTTTTATTATTTCAAATGCAACTACATTTTCAAGAAATGTAGGCCAATATGTAGAGCCCCATGTGTAGAGCAAATACTAAATACCACGAAATAATATGTTGATAAAGCAAAATACATTTAACATTTAACAAATCATTATAAAACAAGTTTGAAATTTGTTTATATATATATATATATATATATATATATATATATATATATATATATATATATATATATATATATATATTAATATTAATAAATACTTCTTAGTTGTTAATAGGGTTGCCAACTGTGCAGTTTTCGACCGGACATCTGGTTTTAAGGGAATTTGTACAGTGTCCGGTCAGAACTACTGACCGGACAGCAAAAGTCTGGTTCTTCTGAATCTTGCATACTCACTGTTCATTGCCATTTGGGTATTTTCATTCTTGCTGAGGCATTCCTTTCAACACTACACTTTGCAAACTATCAGTCCATTAGGTTTGAGAACTACGCTGAAATGTATTGTGCATTATTTTGCCATTCACTGCTTAGTGGGCTACGATTACTGAGCATCTATGTTTTAAAAAAATCACGCACAGCGCACAACCTCCCCCCATCGCTTCACTCACATTGTCAGGTTTTGTGCACAGATTGATATAGTTGTTTTTTTTAAATACGGTGTGGTTGGTTGCTGTGTTTGACGGTGCACATCCTCAAGTTTTATTTACAGACTATTTAGTAAAAAGGCAAAACAAAAAACCTGTCTCCCCATGGAAAACAAAACTAAGGAACAGAATTTCTGATATGAAACTGGAAGCTCAGCTGAGAATTGCAGTTTGCTAGTCATTTGAACCTGGCTTCTCTCATTTGGTGATTGAAAGACAAGCGCAGATTTCCATTTAGATTTATTTATAAACCTTTGCTTCTTTTTATCTCAATATCTCCAGTAGTATTGTATTGTTGTTTGAAAATTTGAATAAAATCACAAGTTTAACGTATATAGTTAGTATATGTTGTGATGAAGCCCCTTGTGTCAGGATGGCCCGGGGCTCTATCACTGCTTTTGTGTTGGTGCGCCAAGAAACTCTGTCAGTGTCTACAGTTTAGCATGGTTTGCACACTTTTAATCACAAATAAACAAATAAACTCTGGAAAATAAAGATTTAAACAAAACACTACAAAACCTTTCAAAATAAACAAACCCCCAAATACCCAAGATACGGCTATCCCAGTGTTTCCTTTCTCTGTCTTTGTTTCTTCGTTACACTCCACACGCCTACATTCCTACACTCCCACACTCCACACTCCTACATTCCACACTGCTACACTCCCACACATCACACTCCTTCACTCTACACTCCTACACGCCACACTCCTACATTTCACACTTCCACACTCCTACACGCCACACTCCTACATACCACACTGCTACACTCCCACACATCACACTCCCACACACCACACTCCTACATTCCCACACATCACACTCCTACACTCCACACTCCTACACTCCACACTCCTACACGCCACACTCCTACATTCCACACTGCTACACTCCCACACATCACACTCCTACACGCCACACTCCTACATTCCCACACATCACACTTCCACACTCCTACACTCCATGCGCCACACTCCTACATTCCACACTGCCACACTCCTACATTCCACACTGCTACACTCCTACACTCCTACACGCCACACTCCTACATGCCACACTTCTACACTCCCACACTCCTACACTCTACACTCCTACACTCCACACTCCTACATGCCAAACTCCTACATTTCACAATCCTACACTCCCGCACTCCCACTCCCACACTCCTACACTACACTCCTACACTCCCACACTCCTACATTTCACAATCCTACACTCTCCCACTCCCACACTCCTACACTCCACACTCCCCACTCCTACACTCCACACTCCTACATACTCTCACAAAACAAGAATTTCTTCTTGCATTTATAACATGTGGCCAGGGGCTGATTGATTTATTCAACACATGGCCACATTCCACACTTTTCCAATCACACAATTAATTAAACAATCACTCAATTAACTATGTGGCTATGTAAACAATGGCCATCTTGGTTGCAGGCTGTCCCTTCACCAAGATGACCGCCAGCCACCAAACATTCACACACACACCTACACCTGCACCCATGTGCACAGCCTATGCTCTGTCCCAATATATAATAATTATTATTATTTATTTCTTAGCAGACACCCTTATCCAGGACGACTTACAGTTGTTACAAGATATCACATTATTTTTACATACAATTATATTATTTTTTACACATTATTTTTACATACATTTATCCATTTATACAGTTGGGTTTTTACTGGAGCAATCTAGGTGAAGTACCTTGCATCAGGGTACAGCGGCAGTGTCCCTCACCTGAGATTGAACCCACAAACTTCCGGTCAAGAGTCCAGAGCCCTAACCACTACTCCACACTGCTGCTCCTACCCTTTAAATTTATGAAAGTAAAACCTTTGCTTCTCTTTGTTGCTTTAGTTGCCCTTTTCTGGTGTAAAGATCATCAGCACATAGGCCGCTTAGTATTTACTAGTGTGAATTTGGGATTTTGGTCCAAAATGATTGCATTGCCACTGAGGCATTTATGTCTAAAAAGGTTGAAAAACACTGCTGTGGATTGACCCCCCGATTTACTAGCATAGTCACAAATAAAACATTTCCCTATTAAAAAAATTTTATATGGAAAGGTAGGGATAGATACTGTATATATGTAATAAGAGACCAAGGTACAGTATCTTACTATTTCTGCGAGAGCAAGTTCATTCATTCTTTTATGTTACATCCTTTAGAGATTGTTTAGTCTCTTTTTAAAATGCCTCTCTCTGTATAACATGATTTTTTTTTATATTATTGTAATGAAGTTTTTAAATAAAGTGCTCCACTAATTTTTTGTTTTAAGTGGTGCAAAATGTTACTGTTACTACACTATCCATTAGCAGTTTTATTTATGTATTTAATTATAATCTTTTTATATTTAAAAAAATGTAAGCTTATTTCATTTAATTTTTTTAAAATAAATAAATACAATTAAAATTAAAAAAAACAAAAACAAATAAGCTCTGACCTCAGCAGGAGGCCCATGGCCTGTGGTTTGTGTTAATTGGCAAAAACCTTTTCGAATAATTTAAATATTCACATTGTCCTTTCAAATAATACATATTTATATTTAGAAATTATAGTATTAACCAATTAAGTACCAAATATTTATTTCTTTGAAAAAAAAAAACAGAAGACAAACCGTATTTGTGTAATTTGACACATTTTAAATCAGTATATCTTCACAAACAATTCTAATCCTTTGTTTTGAGGACAGTCAAGTTAGATGTGTCCGTAATCAGACAAGTGATTTTTACTTGTTCCATCATAGTTATAGGAGAAATAAAATACCAGCATTACAATTGCTAAACAATTTAATTCAGTGAGCCACATCTCGCAAATGTTGGCTTCATAACTTTTCATGACTGGCAATGTCCAACATTATAGCAGTGAAGAAGTAGTTAATCCCAATTTGATCTTGAATTATTAAGACCCCCCTCTGCTTGAAATATGAAACCTGATCATCTTAATTACCATCAGCAGTACTATTAACACAATATAGTGAATGATTTGTTTGTGTTCTGTTCTCTAGCCTCTTCCCAGGATCTTGTAAAAAGTTATTTGAGGTCAACAGTACCTGGGTTACACATTTACACATTTTTTTGCAACAACTGTCACAAGTTCTATAATGTTATCAAAGCAACGGGACCTTATTTCAATACCCTTAGTAGAACAGTACTGTATCTTGAGCAGAAAAATGCCCTGCTGGGGTATTGCTTGATGAAAGAAGTCCAGGTTCTTGCTTTGCAGGATTTCTCTCTGGCCCAGAGGCACAGGTCCCACCAAATTAACTCTAGTAATTATTGAGAACACTTTTTTACTTTTTGAATTGACCACTTATCTACAAAAGAAAATATGATTTGTATACCACAAGAATGACAGCTTGTTCTTTAAAGGTACACTTACACAGGGCTCAAATTCAAATAAAGGTGGCTCCAGTTAGACTCAGAGAGGTGCAAAATCCAGACCCTGCATGTCCATTTTATCAGTCTTTTACTTCTTGACACTGTCCCATAAGCCCTATCTTTAGCAGGAACAGGAAAAAAGTTTTAGGTTTCTGAATAAGTCATGAAAACCCAATTAAACTGTGCAAAAAAACATCAAGTACTGTACTTTCACACAACTTCCACATGCCTGGAGGAATTCAAGAAAGTTCAATTACTTTGGGATTATTTTAGGGTCATGTGGTTCATTTGGAAAGATTTTGTTAGGAAAGCATGAGTGCAGTTTGCTGAGACTGACATACCAGCTCAGTCAGGTTTTGCTCACGCTGGTACCTGCTCAACCTTATTTGATTCTGGCATCTGGCTGGTCCTGTCACTTGGCAGAGGGGACTGTCATGGTATAGTGAGAACGTGGGAATCTGGGCCAAGTGACTTTTTAACCTCTTGGGAACTGTAGGTAATAATGGAATAAAGGAGGAGCTACACAGGCTTCTTTGGTGATTGTGATTATTAGAAAATATATTTTTGAATCTGGGCCAATGTGGAGATTCACTTCACAATTTACAACCATTCCTAGGATCTCCGTGAAAATAATACATATGGTAATAATAATGTTATAAAGAATCAGTGTCATTTTAAGTTAAGCTGCAGGTTTGTTTTTTGACATTTTTCTGACATCCCCTTGAATCAGAATCCTAATCTAAATTCTGTGCAATTAGGTATATTTATAGTAAGACTTTGGTAAGTTCATTCTCCCATTAACAAATTAATGGCTGTGTTTAGAACGACTTTTAGCACCCAGAACGAAATGTTCTTTTTCTAGAATTTGAATGTCTTTATACCGTCATGGTACTATCCTTTTCTAGATTTTGGAAATGCCAGTCAAAATTAAGTCAAAATGCAACAAATTCAAGGGACAAACTGAAACAGTCATCTTACTGAAACAGAAATACACTATCTTATCTCCTGTAGACCAGTTGCAAATTCATGATAAAAAATGCTTATCGCACTACACCAAAAAGAATAACGAAAGGGCCAATGAAGCTCGGTTTAAAAAAAAAAAAAGAAAAGTTTTAAAAAGCCAATAAGGAAAGGGCACAGAGCTACATCAGTGCTTCCGCACAACTGTCAAAAATATACTGTTAGTAATTTTAAAGACTTCTCTGAATAAACTAAAAACAGATTAATCTGTTTATAAATTAAATTTTGATACATATACATTATAAATGCAATATAAAAGTTGATATGCATACCTCCAGACTGTGGCTGATAAATCACTGAAATCTCAGCAACGAGCTGAGCTCTCCATTTATATCAATCAATAAACCCTTAGCTTTCGGTCCTGAAGATCATAGCATCAAATCCCACTGCTGAAAAATATTTTGACCATTGTTCCATTGTTCAATTTCTGTGTTCCTGTGCATATTTTAGTCTTTTAGTCTTGTTCCCCTTTCTTAACAGAGGTATTCTTACTGCAACACATCATTTAAGTCTGGATTTCAAGAGTGACCTTTGTACTGTTGATGTGATGGACAACGACACCTGGGCTTCAGATACCACACCTTGAAAATCTAGTGATGCGAGCTATTTCGCTCAAAGTTCTTCCTTCTTTATGCAAGTATGGCAAAGTGGTTAAGTGGATACAGGTGCAGAAGTGATGCAGTGCGTGATTAAACAGACATAGAGTTATAATCCAGTTGGAAAGGGATTTTATTGTATCCAGGTCTGGTGACCAAATAAGACTAATAAGATGCTAGCAATACACAACAATGTACACAACAATGTGTATTGCGTGGCGTAAATAACAACGGGTTGCAATCCCAAACAATAAACACAAATATCCGTCCCACAATAATACCAACATGGTCACCAGTCCTGGGTGCATGCAGTAGCGCTCGTGGTGAGTGATACAGTTTATTAGTGACAGTAGTGCAGTGCTGTTCCGGCTTTGTGCTGGCCCTCGGCGACAGCTCTGGAACGTGTTAGCCATCTAGTAATTTACAAAACAAGACAATTACAGACAAACAAACAAAACACTCACGATATGTATAAGTCACAGGGTCTCTCACGGTCCTTTCAGGTTTCAAATTACAAAGCGAAGGAACAGATTGCGTCTCTCCACCCCCTTTTATGCCGTCACACATGACCCCTTGCCGCCCCTCCAATCTGCGACTGCCACGTCGTTTCCCTTCCGGGTCAATGTGTTAATGCAACAGAGTTCTGCCTCCTTCCTAGCTGACTTCCCTTGAACCCTGGGAAAGAACTGTCAGGCCAGCCCGTCCAGAGAACTCTGTTCTTGCGGCTTTGTGTAAATTGTGCATAATGCATCAGAGTAGAAAAATGCAACATGTCTAAGACTTTGCAGTGTATATCAGTGATGTAGTCAAGACCAAAATAGACAGAGACCAACACCAAGACCAGTATATATGTAAACTACATAGAAAGCAATATTCAATGGCTCATAGGCTTCAATAATTCTATTCTCATGTTTTCACATACACAGATAGGATTGTGCTTCAAAAATTACTTTGTCTTTCACATCAGATTTTTAGAGATAATAAAGCAATACAATGCACTCACTTTTTAAAATATTATTATTATTATTATTATTACTACTACTATTAATATAAGCATGATATAAAATTATGGATTAGCAGAAGACGCTGGTATAAGCAGATTACAGTATTGTATACATTCTGCTTGAAATGAACTATTAGAATTGCTGCTTTAAACATTTCATTGCTCAAAAATTGAACATATTGGTCATATATATATATATATATATATATATATATATATATATATATATATATATATATATATATATATATATATATATATACTATAACAGTGTGAATGCCGGCGTTACAAAAGTGTTTGAAAAAACATTTCAAGCACGGGGTGCTTTGTCTATTGGCACATCTTCTAATCCCTCATCTCTAGCCAATCAGTGCCTCGTTGCTATGGTTTTACCCATGGTAAGTGTGTGGTCAATGTTGAGAGAACATTAAATGCTACTAGAGTTTATTTTATGTATTTTTTTTGTAATTAAACATTTTTTTTCATTAATAACTGTTTATGTCTATAAGTTTGTGTGAATTTAGGAGAAAATGAGGATATAAGATAATTGAGCGTATTGTCAAGACCGAGATCAAGAGCAAGTCCAGACATGCCGAGATCAAGACCAGGTCAGAGACTCCATCTCTGTGTGTGTGTGTGTGTGTGTGTGTGTGTGTGTGTATATATATATAATCTATATATTAAATCATCAGTGATTGGAAATTCTGGCCTGTGATTTGGTTATCATAGGAGCAAAAAAAGGTTTAGCTATTGTCCTAATATCCTTACACCACCAGGCAATAGTCTCTATCCGTCATGTGATTGGTTCACATCCCAGTCCTAGCTATGAAGACGCCCTCTACAACAAGATAAAATGGCTGAATGAAAAAACTGTTGAACAGCGATTCTGTAACTTAACAGAAAATGAATTACAAAACATACTGCAAAAGAAAGAAAAAAACTTATGAACTTATGAATGGTATGAACGTCATAAACATTTTCTGTTATTTATTTATGTTATTTACTTATTTACTTATGCTGTATCAGCTCTATTTAAACAAATAAAATTTGCGACCAAAATATTTGGCAAATAACACCCATAAAACCTATTTTGCTCCAGAAATGTTGGCGACCTGTTGCACTGGTAGTAGTATATTACGTAATTATATTTACATATGTACAGCACTAAGATATTCATGCCAAAAATGCTTACATTTTTTTTCATATGCAAAAAGCGCATAATAAAAGGCTCACAAATATTTATGGCTTTACAGTATTTAAAGTCATATTTACTATCCAACCTTGCCTCTCTTATTATTTTGACAGACATATATTAAATATGTACTGCAGACTCAGCAAATAGTGGAAAATGAAATGCCCCTCGTGAAGGCTATTGTTACCTCCTGTGGCTTCGGGCATTATAGCCCCCTGTCGGTAACAATAGTCTTCATCGGGTCAATAATTTTCCACTATTGCCCTCCTCTCCAGTCCATATTTACTAATATATATATATATATATATATATATGTATGTATGTGTGTGTGTGTGTGTGTGTGTGTGTGTGTGTGTGTGTGTGTGTGTGTGTGTGTGTGTGTGTGTGTGTGTGTGTGTGTGTGTGTGTGTGTGTGTGTGTGTGTGTGTGTAAGAATCCAAGCGTACAACTTTTATCTTCTAAAATAGATAGCCCTTTTATTAAGCAACAGCAACACTCACCAGCACGTGGGGCTGATCTTAGCTAACAGTCGGAGTGCACCAGGAGAACACCCCCCACTGCTCCGCGCCTGCCAGTGGGGCGCTGGCAGAACACTTCTTCACTCACAGCAGTAGCAGTGACACAAGCAAGGGAAAGCGAGCAGCGACTCCAGCAGAGTAAATTGGGCCGCCGGCCTCCGCAACAATATATACAGTACTGTGCAAAAGTTTTAGGCAGGTGTGAAAAAATGCTGTAAAGTAAGAATGCTTTCAAAAATAGACATGTTAATAGATTATATTTATCAATTAACTAAATGCAAAGTGAGTGAACAGAAGAAAAATCTAAATCAAATCCATATTTGGTGTGACAACCCTTTGTCTTCCAAACAGCATCAATTCTTCTAGGTACACTTGCACAAAGTCAGGGATTTTGTAGGCATATAGTCAGGTGTATGATTAAACAATTATACCAAACAGGTGCTAATGATCATCAATTCAATATGTAGGTTGAAACACAATCATTAACTGAAACAGAAACAGCTCTTTTGAAGAAGCAGAAAGAAACGGGCAACGTTGAGGACCGTAGACGCAGTGGTCAGCCAAGGAAACTTACTGCAGCAGATGAAAGACACATCATGCTTACTTCCCTTCGCAATCGGAAGATGTCCAGCAGTGCCATCAGCTCAGAATTGGCAGAAAACAGTGGGACCCTGGTACACCCATCTACTGTCCGGAGAAGTCTGGTCAGAAGTGGCTTTCATGGAAGACTTATGCCAAAAGCCATACCTCCGACGTGGAAACAAGGCCAAGTGACTCAACTATGCACGAAAACACAGGAACTGGGGTGCAGAAAAATGGCAGCAGGTGCTCTGGACTGATGAGTCAAAATTTGAAATATTTGGCTGTAGCAGAAGGCAGTTTGTTTGCCGAAGGGCTGGAGAGCGTACACGAATGAGTGTCTGCAGGCAACAGTGACACATGGTGGAGGTTCCTTGCAAGTTTGGGGCTGCATTTCTGCAAATGGAATTGGGGATTTGGTCAGAATTAATGGTCTCCTCAATGCTGAGAAGTGCAGGCAGATACTTATCCATCATGCAATACCATCAGGGAGGCATCTGATTGGCCCCAAATTTATTCTGCAGCATGACAACGACCCCAAACATACAGCGAAAGTCATTAAGAACTATCTTCAGCGTAAAGAAGAACAAGGAGTCCTGGAAGTGATGGTATGGCCCCAAAGAGCCCTGATCTCAACATCATCGAGTCTGTCTGGGATTACATGGAGAGAAGCAACTGAGGCTGCCTAAATCCACAGAAGAACTGTGGTTAGTTCTCCAAGATGTTTGGGCCAACCTACCTGCCGAGTTCCTTCAAAAACTGTGTGCAAGTGTACCTAGAAGAATTGATGCTGTTTTGAAGGCAAAGGGTGGTCACACCAAATATTGATTTGATGTAGATTTTTCTTCTGTTCACTCACTTTGCATTTTGTTAATTGATAAATATATACTATTAACATGTCTATTTTTGAAAGCATTCTTACTTTACAGCATTTTTTCACACCTGCCTAAAACTTTTGCACAGTACTGTATATATATATATATATATATATATATATATATATATATATATATATAAAATCTCACACAGATAAAATAATTTTTGACGGACACAGACATATATTTTTTTGCCTTCGAATACATGTAAAAAAATGTTTGTTCGGATATTCTGATATCTGTCCCAGCACTAAATATTAGTATAGTCACTCCTTAATTACCATAAAAAAACACCCACTGGCGTGGCACTTAGAAGTTTGTTGTAAACCTTTGTCAAAATCAAAAAGGATACAGTCAAGGGATTAACAGTACGACAGTCATAGAGTGCTACCCCTATTTTCGTTGTAAATGTAGCCAGTGTTTATAGCCACATGGTATTCTTCTGTCGATGATTCTTTCACTTGAAGTTTTGACTTGAACTCTGTCCATTCCTCATGTTACTGTATAAACCTTGCTGAACAGGCAGGTTTCCATTGCATCCCCTGCATCAGGTTAACCTTTTAACAATTTATCTTGTTGGCTTTGTCTCATTCCATTGGTCTGGTTGCAATAGCAACCTTGCTTAAGCTCAGTGTTGGTGTCAATGGCATACAACTTCTGCAATGTACCATGTGGCCCAACTAACAACAATAAAGATAAACTTGAACCAATTCAACCTCAGACTACTAGATTAGGAGGTAGCTGTTTTCAAATCATCATCCCACTTGACCTTCATTCTAAACAGCTGCTTTGCAAAAGTAATTTGAAAAATACATAGAATTCCCAGAGCTTCATTAATCATGTACAGGATTGTAACTCAGTATAGTAGTAATTCCAAAACAAATACACAAACGGTTGCTCAGAGGAGCACATATTGCACACCGAAAGCCATGAGTTTATGAAGGTTGATTCAAACCACCAAAATTAGGTGGCATGCCATCTGAAACTTAAAAAATATATTTGTTTTTTAACTATGCCACACTCGATGACTATTCAAACACTTTTATCACAGTAAGTGTGTTACATATTAACCCCCAGTTTCTGTTTTATGTAGCTATAATGTGAATAATATTTGATTATTTAGCAGAATATGCATTCATGGAAATGGTCTGCAGATATAAAGCTAAAAGTACAACCACTTTAGATCTCAATTTAGTTATCCAGCTTCATCTGCCTTTTTGCTTACTGTAGGATTTTGCTTATCGGACTGAAAATGTGTCTTACAAAGCACAAACTGTGTACTGATCCAAACAGAAATATTAATTTTTTTACTAGATACACTGTTTACATTACAATTTTCCAAGATACCATCTTGTTTTTTTTTTGTTTTTTTTTCAAAGAGATGAGTCAGCCCTTCATATTCATGCAAGTCTCCAAGTAGAAAAAAGAACAGATATTTCAGGAAAGATCTGCTTTTGTCCAAATGGAGAATAATGAATAATCAAGCTGAAAATGCACAAACTAACGGAGCGCTCAGGTTTCAATGCATTGCAATTGGAAAGCGAGCTCCCATCACTGGGGAAGATACACAAGCACTGACTCCTCTAATCACTTGATCATGCTTGGGAGGAAGTTTGTCAGCAGCACGACCATGGCAGGGCTAAGGCGAGTGCCATTCTGGGTGGATAGGTGGTAGTTTATCTTGGAAAAACACTTTGTTTCTTGAACCTTACCTCTCCTCTCCCTTTCCTAAAGAAGGAGACAGTTTTAACGTTTTTTTATGATATGCATAGGAATGTTGTATCCTAACACAAGCCTCATGACCCTGTTGGCTTGCACCAGATTAGACTGAATTGAAGAGTTGTTGTAGGTTTTCTGTGAGAATGGGGAAGTGCTATACAGTTAATGAAAGGAACATGAATAGCAAGCGTGCAAGGCAGAGGCTCTGCACAATGAGAAATGTGTGTTTTGTGGCTGCTTTTACACAGCCACATGTTAAAATGTTTAATTAGGAATTGCTTTATTGATTGATAGAAAAGTGTGGAATGTGGCCATGTGGTAATTGAATTATTGATTGTCAATTACCCCTGGTCACACCCCTTGTAAACAGGTCTCCAATGTTTGGAGTCTTGCTGCCTCTCTGAGGCCTGGAGGAAGCCTGTGGGGACAGACATGAAAAGATCTAAAGGTATTGTGAGACTGGTAATGAACAAGTATGTTTGGTTACCAGTAAATGGCTGAACTGTCCGGTTTTCATAGCTAGGACTTGGGAAAGTTTAGCTAAGCGCTCCTTGGTGGAGCTAGGCTTGTTTTGTTTTATTTTGTGTTTTGTATGAAAATAAATATACAGGCACTGCCCTGTTTGAAATATCTCTGGTCCAGAGAATCTTCTTTTGCACTAGAAGACAGTGTTAAAGGTCTAGAATGTGGCAAAGCATACCCCACTCTGCCACTCAAGTTACATTATCTCCTTTTTAAACCATGCCAGATGTCATTATATCTGTTGTTAGAGAGAAGAATCATAGGTGTATTTCACAAGCCATATACAAAAAGCCACTAAGCATTCATTGTATTCCTAAAGGTGATGAAGTTCAATGCATTCTACATGCACTACATTTGGGATGTAAGTATCGAGGAGTTCTAATGCTGATGCAGACATTAGATCAGAACTTGGCAAAATATTTTGCTTCATTTACCTTCTATCGAACTTACAGAATTTGCCTAGCTTGTCATTTTTTATATTTTGCTTAGAATAGATAATTCTATCTAACACTAACAAAACTATAATCACTGGTACAAAGAAACTCAGATTACAAACAACTTTGTCAGCATGCATTCTCTTGCTGTTGCTGCATTTTTTTTCTTTGCCAATATGCATCGTGGTATATTTTCATTCACAATTTCAACTTTATAAATTTTAAATATTAAAGGGATAATTGTATTTACATTTTCCGAAAAATGTAATTGCTTTTAATAATAATCTATTATGTGTGTTATGTATAATTCGCTAATACTGTTTCTGCATAGTTATTTTACAGGCTTTTAAACTAATTTAATTTTCAACTTCTGAAAAGAGTCTTAAAAGAAAAACAATCTTAAGTGAGGTGGTACATAAATTATATCAAGGGCAATGCAGCAGTAATTTCTACCCCCTCAGAATTTAGAAGCATTCAGAAGCTGACCCCATTGCTGAATTTTGTTTTGCTGGAATAGTTTGTAAGCATAATAACAGTAGCAAAAGACAGAATACACACATGATCTTAAACAGATATAACATAACATTAAGTTGTCAATTATCCTTAAGAGAGTAACAATTCATATTAAAAAAGTATAGAAACATTATACGTGTCTTAATATGGCCTTCTTTATGCAGCTTGATTTGAACATTCTTGAATCTCAATAATCTCTTGCTGGTAAAGCAATTAACAAAAAAAACAACAATGTAAAGTAATTTGGAAATATAATTTTGGGGGTGAAAAAAGTCTGCTGAATCTTGAAGCTCAAAGTAAAGATAGCTAAACACCTTAACCTCAATCTCATTAGTCTCACATATCTCAATCAATGTAGATTCTCTCTGAAATCAATTTCCAACCTCAAATATGATTGTTAAATAATTGACAAGTGTCAAGCCTTCAGGCAAAATAGGAGGTTATGGGAGACTGGCATTGTAGTGCACTTGATGTAAAACCAGATTTCAATTAGAATGGGAGGAATGTCTTTAAAAGATGGTGGATCACTTGCTTCTTAATTTCATGTAAATGATAAAGTGAAGTATGTCTTTTGGTTGATTGTGTAACCTATAAAGTGTTCGACACGTGTTTATGAGATAAAGCTTTGAAAGCGTGGGGTATAGAAAATCTTCAATTTTCCATTTTCCATTAACATTGGTAAAGAAATTTGATACCAGAACACAATGACATACAGTTGTGTTGAGCTGTACTGGTGTTCGATGTAAAATTACAAACAGAAGTAAACTCCTAAATAAATACACTTGAAAAATGATTATCACCTTTACATATGTGACTGTGGCAAAGTGGCTTGCAGTGTGCAGGTGTAGAGTTGATGCAGTGCTCAAGACAATGACAAACAACAAAGTACTGGTGAAATTGTGGCTTATTTATAATCCAAAGTCTGATGACAACAGTAAATAATAATGGAGGACTGGCAATACACAACGATGTGTAATGCACAGTTAAATAACACAGGGTTCAGTCCCTAAATAATAAACATGGTATTTAAACACACACAGAACACAAACATGGTCACAAGTCCAGAATGAGTGCTGTAGTGCTCGTGGTGAAATACAATTTACTTGTGCACAGTGAAGTGTTGTCCAGTATTTGTGGTGGCCGGTAGCGACAGCTCTTAAAAAGTCTAATAAATAACAAACAGTACAATTAGACTTGACAAAACAAACAAACACAAAACACTCACGGTTATTTTACTTTCGCCCTCCAGGGTTTCTCTTAACCATAAACAAAGGAACAGATCACCAAGCTATGTCCCCTATTTGTACCTTCATTCACGCCCCCTTGGTTAGCGAGTGCAGCCGTTTCTCCAGTACTCAGTTGCCACATCGCTTTCCCTCTGGGGCGATGACTTAATGTACCACAGCTGAGCCCCCTTTCTAGATGGCCGACTTCCACCTAACCCTGGGAATGAATTGTCAGACCATCCAGTCCAGGGCACTCTGTTCCCTTTACACTGCGTCCTCACAGGTCGGGAGAGAGATTTATCACCAAGAATCATTCTGTCTCTGTCACATATCCCACCACTCAAGGTGCAGCTGAAGGAACACTCGGCTGAATCTACTTTTCCCATTACTCCCCCCTCCTGGGAAAAATAATCTGCATTTTGGTGGTCTTTCCTTGCACGGTGAATCATATGATACCTGAAGGGCTGCAATGCCAGATACCACTGAATTATCCAGGCATTGCTGTCCTTCATTGTGCTTAACCACTAGAGTGGGGCGTGGTCTGTGACGAGATCGAATGAATGTCCCAGGAGGTAGTATCGTAAAGAGTGAGTAGCCCATTTAATGGCCAAACACTTATTTTTGACTACGGAGTATTTGCTCTTCCGGGGCAGCATCTTCTTACTGAGGTACATGATGGGGTGTTCTACTCCATCTACCTTTTGGGACAGAACCGCCCCCAGCCCAACATCCGAAGCGAGAATATCTTGGTAAAATCTGGTGTAATGAGAGTGAAGGCCTGGCAAAGTCTCTGCTTAATAGTGTCAAACGCACCCTGACAAGCCCTGACCATTTAATTAAATTTGGAGCTGTCTTTTTAGTGAGGTTGACTAAGGGGTTGACCACTGTGGCATACTTGGAGATGAATCTACAGTAATATCCGGCCAACCCCAATAGAGACCTCACCTGAGCCTTGGTTTTGGGGATCACCACGTCCATCAAAGCCTGGACTTTGGTGACAATGGGTTTCACCTGTCCATTTCCCATCATAAATCCCTCAAGTTGGCTGTCAGCCGGGCTACCCTTAGAGACTGAAGGACGGCTGTAATCCTAGCCAAATGCTTTCTCCAGGTGGAGCTGTAAATAACCACATTGTCAACATACGGTGCCACATACTCACAATGTGGGTGTAAGACCTGGTCCATCATTCTCTGAAAGGCAGTGGCCGTACCATGTAGCCCAAACGGCATGGTAATGAAATGGAACAGACCATCAGGAGTCGAAAATGCAGTTTTCTCTCTAGACCTGTGGGATAAGGGGATCTGCCAGTATCCCTTCATAAGGTCCAAAGTGGAGATAAACCTAGCCGTTCCCAGTCTGTTGAGAAGCTCGTCGACCCGAAGCATGAGGTAGACATCGAACTTGGCAATAGTGTTGTTGACCTTATGGAAATCAACGCAGAAGCGGTTGGTGCTTTCCTTTTTGGCGACTATCACAATCGGATTGCACCACTCGCTCCAGGAAGGCTCAATCACCCCAAGTTCGAGTGTCGCCCGCATCTCTTTGCTAACGCCACCCCGCCGACTTTCTGGGGTCTGTCTCGCGATAAGGTCTCTCTCGCGCCGTGACACCTGGGGGAGTGATAATAGCATATTCAACAAGGTTAGTTCTACCAGGCAAGTCAGAAAAAAACTTCATTGACCTAAATTAACTTACTCAGCTCTTTGCTGATCAGGAAGTAACTGTTCCCCCATTGGAATGTCTCTGGTGCTTGGAGCCTCTAGACAGGGGCCTAAATCAAACTCTACTTCGTCTGGGCTATAAATCAGGCCTCACTTGCCTGCCAGGGCTTTAACAAATTAATATGGTAAACTTCTCGTTCATTATGGCGATCGGACTGTCTAATTTCATAATTTACCTTTCCTATAGCCCGAATCACCTCTGCCATTCCTATAGCCCGAATCACCCATGCCATTTAGCACACAGTTTCGATTCCAACGTGGGAAGGAGCAGCAGTAGTTTGCATTTTTATTGTGCTGCTGCTCTTGTCGATGCTGAGGTTTTAGATTGTCCTGTGCCAATCGAACCAATCAAATCTAGACAATCTCTGAGTAGGAGCACATGCTTCACTACATTTTTGGACGAGCCTTTGTGCTCCTCCCACTCCTCCCTCACCAGATCGAGGATGCCGCGAGGCTGTGGGCCGTACAAGAGCTCATAGGGGTAGAACCCTGTCGAACTCTGCGGCACCTCTCACTGCAAAAAGGAGGTAGGGAAGAAGCATTGCCCAATGTGTTTGCTCTTGAATCACAAAACGTCTCAGCATTAACTTGAGCATCTGATTGAAACGTTCCACCAACCCGTCCGTCTGTGGATGATAAGCAGAGGTATGAATGGGACGTATTTTTTGAATTTTATACACTTGCTGTAATCTCTGAGACAAGAAGTTTGTTCCATGATCAGTCAGAATCTCCTTGGGGATCCCAACTCTAGCAATAATCTGCACTAATTCTTTGCACTTGTAGACCTCAATGGAATTGCTTCCGGGTATCGCGTTACAAAATCTACCACCACTAATAATGATGGCATCCACATTCTCTGGTTTCAAAGAAGGGCAGAGTTTATTAACTATTATCCCGGCCTTGCTGAACACCTGATCACTTGGGACCAATGTTGCTGGGATACTTAACATGTTAATTGCCAAGGTTTCTAGTTTTGGAAAGATTATCTGGTTATTTTTCCACCACAGCAATGGATCTTTGTTTCAGAGGTATATGTCATCACTTCTTGTCTGATTAGGCTTTCCTTGGACGTCATCTCTGGTTGCTACCGTCCATGAAATAACAATGCAAATGCTTGTTATTGCACTGCGTCCTCACAGATCAGGAGGGAGATTTATCACCAAGAATCATTATGTGTCTGTCACAGTGACACTTTACAATTACACATTAATGTTGATATCCAATTGTGATTACATTTATTTAGGACATTCTTTAGTACCAAAATCAGAATACCAGAAGATGACTATCTGTCTATGTTTACATATGTGCTTACAGATGTACATACATTTGTCACACTTACATCTCATGAATCTCTTTTCCCAACTTTGATAAAGGTTGGTTCAAATATTTTTATTGCGAGTCTGAACCAGAATCTGGGGATGTTTGGAGGAATCTGACTGTTCTTACATTTTCCATCCATCCATCCATTATCATTAACCGCTTACTCCTTTACAGGGAGCGATGAGCCGGAGCCTAACCTGGGATACACAGGGTGCAAGGCGAGACTACACCCTGGACGGGACGCCAGTCCATCGCAGGGCACCACACACACACTTACACAGAGGGCAATTTAGAGTGACCAATCAACCTGGACAGCATGTCTTTGGACTGCGGGAGGAAACCGGAGTACCAGGAGAAAACCCACGCGAACACGGGGAGAACATGCAAACTCCACACAGACAGTACCCTAGGCCGGATTCGAACCTAGGACCCTGGCGCTGTGAGGCAGCAGCGCTAACCGCTACGCCACCGTGCCACATGTCCATACATTTTTACATTTTCTTTTTCATGGCACTGAAAGCTCTTATTTTGTATTTACAGGCGTGGTGGATGTAGGCTACTAATTATTATTATTATTATTATTATTATTATAAAGTTTTACACATACAATTACATTTATTATTATTAGTAGTAGTAGTAGTAGTAGTCGTAGTAGTATTATTATGTTTTTTTGGGGGGGATTTTTTTTTTATTGCCGTTTGCAAAATGTAGATCATTTCACTCCTGCATCTTTTCGATGGTCTCGTCCTTGTACTTGCCCTTCTCCTTGCCGTCTTGGCAAGACTTGGCTTTGCGTTCCAAGATCTTCTTACGATCTTTGTCCAGTTTTAGCCTGGTATTCACAACCTTGCTAGGGTGGATGCCGACATGCACCATGGTACCTTTTCACGCTGCACACACTCAATGTAGGTGACATATTTTTTCCTGTAGACCTGGACAACTTTGCCAATCTGCTGGCCTTTGTAATGTCCCCGGATGACATGGACCTCATCATCCTTGCAGATAGCATGGAGCGGACATTGTATTTTTGTCTCGGCTCCTTGGAGAGTGGAGATGACATGATCTTTCTGTGAACATAAGGGGCATTGCATCTTGCTGTAGTCGTAGTAGTATTTAATAAAGTAACTTGGTTGATGTAAAAGCACCTGAATATCCTGTTTAGTAGAACTACATGCAAAAGCACTCAAGCTACAGTGTTTAATCCTGAACTGTCAACAGTTTATGTTAATTAGAGAAACACAAGAAAAGCACACACAAGAGATAAAGAATTAAAACAGAGTAGCAACAAAAATGATTTTCAAGTGCCCAAATAAGTATTTATATCTGGTAGCTTACCACTGTAACCCATATGGCGCCTCTCGACTGTACTGACCCAGAAATTTTTATCCAGCAAACCTAAGCTACTAAGTCCTGGAAGAGAGAGTTCAGTTTAACTGGTTTCTGCTTGGCCTCATCAGTGCCTAACCCATAGGGGTCACCGTGGAGCACTGCAGCTAACCAAACCCAGATGAAATCCTTCCATTGCTTGTGGGTGTGAAAGACCAATGAACCACTCCCTATGGGCCCTCAGCAGGGGCACCGGAGCTGGGGGGGCTGGCATGGCCCCCTCACTTTTTGACAAAAAGGCCCCACATATTGCTTCCCTTGGTCTTTAGTTTGGATACTCTCGCACCACACCAGTATCAAAGTTATATGTACATTAGGCTGTCGTTTTAAGGAATTATCCCTCTGGACTCCGTCCCACACAAACGTATTAATGTAGGTAAACATTTCTTAGTTGGCATTGTTGTTGTGTGGTTCACTAATCACTAGCAGGTCAGAGATCCCGTTAACAAACAACCCAGACTTACGGAGACTGCACGTCTGTTCATTGCTTGTATTTCTGTGTGTGTTATAATTAGGGCTGTATTTTTTTTCTTGCGGTAAGAATTTGCTTATTTTACAGTATTTCATGGTCTAAAAATAGGTATTTCAAGATATTGTATGATTAAACATAGTTTATTTCATCTGAAAAAAAAATATTAACATATTTAAATGCTTACCTGAAAAACAGTAAACTTTAGAATATTTAGTTTATGTTCACCTTCTAAATAAAGAATAAAAACAAATGTTGCTTATTGTTATATAACTTTTTTTATTTAAACAGGTCTAGAAATGTTTCAGTTGATGTTATCTTCAATTTGTAAATTTTAGAAAATCTACATTATTTATTGATATTTAAGTTTCGATTTAGTTTTCTTGATTATATAAAATAAAACTAGGCAACATATTGAATTATTCCTGCTGTAGCCACTCTCCACATCAGAGTAAAAACAGTGACAACTTGAAATGCAGTGGCTTTGATAAGCATAGCCAAAGACAGAATTAACACCGTGAATGCTGGAAAAAAATATGGACATGTTTATAGCAAAGAATGAGCGCAGAGAAGCTGACTTTGTATGTGACAGTGAATGTTTCTACATTCGGAGCAGGATTTTCAAAAGTTCGTAAATGTTAATCAAGAAATTGGTATGTAGCATTGATTTTGGTATTTTCAAACGGCCGTTCTGCCTATTTCATTATTAAATAATCATCCTAATGTGATTTCCGAAATTATGTTCATTTACGAAATAATGTTAATATCTTAACAAGCAGTGCTTTTTGAGACTATTTCTTTTGTTTGCTTGAGAATTTAAAAGCAAATCCATGTTAATTGTCATAATTTGTCAGGAGTTAATTTGCACTTGGAAAAATAGGGTTTTAATTAACACAAGAATATATAACTCACCTTAAAACAAACATTTAACAGACTGTGTCTGTGATGCCGGCGATACAGAGAGAGTGTACAAGAGTTAATTTCTTACAGACTGCCTCGATAATTCAATATTTGTAGTTGTGAAAATATTTTAGACTTTTCTATACTTGTGGTTATGTACGAGACTTATTCACTTATTTTAACCATTTGTAACCTTAAGGAACGTTTGTTGTATTGCTAAAATGATATACGTTATTTGCACCCAGTGTAATGTTACTACCAAGAAATTATCAGTGCAACTGCAGCCTATTTGAATTCTGCATACGTACATTATATGACAGCTGACATCTACTGTAGATTTTATTTGAATTATACAACTGAAATCTTGGCATAGAAAATGTCATATTAGATATTACAATAAAGTTTCCTTAGGTGATTGCAGATTTGCAATGCGTCTGTGGCTTTTAACACCTGTGTCTTATCCCCACATGAATGAAGAACAGGCGTATTGGGTTAGGAAGTTCTATCGTAATTTTAAAAGCTAAATACATGTATAATGAAGTGTTACATACATGCATGGGCATCCACAGAATTCATTCTAAGGGTGTAAGGTGTTTGAAACTAGTCGGGGTAACGACTAGTATCGCATAATAATAATTACACTTCTAAACCTCATTTACATTTACAACTCAGACTTAAGCCAGCATATCCGGATGGCAGCAGAGATCCTTATCATTTTCAGGTTACTTTTACACTTGTTTATCTTTTGTTAATTCAAGAGCACAGACTGAGGAATTTAAGAATACATGTTAGCTACTGTCTCCACATCTATATAATTAGTTTAACCATACAGGAACGTGTAGGAATAAAAGTTGAAAAAAGCAGTCATAAAGTGTGCTTTATCAACATACTTGAAACAGTTATAAATATACTTTGCAAAGAAAAACAACCACAACCAAGTAGAGCAGGAAGTGTAAACTATAATACAAAATATGTCACCTACTGACATATTGCAGTAATGAAGTGCATGTTAAACACACTGCTCTAACCTAACTGAACTATTTAAAACACACAAACAAACACAAACTTAAACACATGATACTATGATAGTCATCACACAAAGGTTTGTGTGGCACCAGAGCCAGAGCACTAACACACCTAACTAGAGGTATAGTATTAAAATCTTGTAAATGGCCAGCAGCAAGCCATTTAATTATACTCAGTTTAAACTTAAGCATAACTTAGTGAGTTGGGTAAAAAGTATAAAAAGGATGTTATTGTAGAAGACATGAAAACAAGTTTCCTGATTTAAATGTGTTATTTATAGTGAATAACTATATTAGCAGTATATAGTAATATTATTTATTTATTTATTTATTTAGCAGACACCTTCATCCAAGGCAACTTGCTGTGCACTATGCAACAACAATCAGCTACAGGTCTGAGAGTAGCCTGACGTTTCACCATTTTACATTTACAGAAATTTGCGATAAATGCAGCGTTTTTTAAACCCCAAATATTAATATTTTTGTATTACCAGTAAAAGCACCATCTTTGGGCCACCCCCTTCCTACCCTAAAAATGTCATGCTAAAATTCCAAACTTTCTCAGCTCTAGGCCTCTTAAAAAAATAAAGAAAACAAAAAAAAAAGATTTCAGAAACTTCAAATCTGACTGGAACGGATTCAGCCGCATCAAATTACCCTACAAGACCATCCATGCAAAGTTTCGTGCCAATCCATTTATCAGGGTCAAAATTATTAAAGTGCAAAAATTGGTGTTTAACAATAAAGCCTACTCAACCCTAACTGTATTGGTACCGTGCCACTATAATTAACAGTTCAGTTTATACTGTAATACCTGACACACTGAGTTGTATTTAGAGTAGCATTTAATCTGTGAGTAGAAGTACAGCAAATCAAAGTTTACATTCTTATAAATGCAGCAGAAAGGTAAAGCACATATATGACATAAATTAGCTAAAACAACAACATCTATAGAAAACCAATACTGTAAATGTGCCTCCATATTGACTATGATAATCAAATTCAGACTAAAGAAGGTCAACAAATAGAGTAAAATTATTTTATCTAATAAGGTACCTTACTGGTCCTGATTTCTTCGCACTCCAGTTGTCTGAACCTGTGAGTTCTTTAACGTTGCACTGCCTTTCTGTTTCTGTAGTCTACACAACTGAACACACAAGTTACCCCCCCCCCAAAAAAAGGGTCCTGCACAAGAATCCCTGGACAGTCTGGCCCGTAAATCAGCATTTTGTATGTGAAGTTATCTAAATAAATGTACATTCTGCATGACAAGTCACAATTTTAAATGAAGTTTACAAATTATACACAAAATAGATATTCCCATTATTTTTTATTTCCATTTGGCTGCTGCTCGCTGGTGGGAGAGCCGTTCTCTGTACGCTAGTAGTTTCCATAACCGCGAATTATGCTCCCATTCATTTTTCTTGATCTCGTTTTGGAGTTACCTTTATCAAGTCATTGAGACAGGAAGTGATGTATGTGACCTGCGACAATTAAGCTTTTTAACGAGAAATGCGTTCATTAACGACCTCATTGACACAGAAAGGTTTGGCAACGAGACTGGCTATTTTTTTCTGTTTCAGGCCTTTTTATGTTTTAAACCCTAATATCTTTTTGTACTTTTTTAAATTTTTTTTACATTAGGCGTGCTTAAAGTAAGTGAGTCAGAAAAGCTACTCTCACTACCAGACCTTGGTACCCCCACTTTTAGAAAAGCTCCGGTGCCGTTTGCCCCCAGCCAAGATTGACAACTCAGCACAACCAGGATTTTAACCTGCAAAATACATCCTTCACTCCACGCTAGAATCATTTTTGAGGCTACTCTTTAAAAAAATATCAATAATTGTGAAGTCTTGGATATTCCTTGCAAACTGAGAAGCCTCCATCTGTCCTTTAACAGTTTGTCAGATATTCTTCACTGTTCAGTCTCTGAAGTATACTGGTTGCTAAACAGTTCCTGTTGTGCTAGTACTGTAGTTGTGTGCTTTGTGAAGGGCAGTTTGGTAATCACATGGGCTAAGGTCAATACGACTCATGTTACTCAGTCATTGAATATGTGTCAGTAACTTAAAAACCTTTTAACTTGGCTCTCTGAATGCATATACTGAAATATTTTTCCCTGCTAAGCTATAATTCACCCAGCACGGTTCCAGCGGTGGACTATAATCTTGTAACATTTGTTTCCCTGTACAGCAAACATTTGTTTCCCTGTACAGCAGACATTATATGTGAAAATAGGTTAAAGTACAGGTTTAGAGCCACTGCCTTCATTACCTCGCTACACAGATAAACCAAATAACACATTCATCCAAGCTGTAAAGTTATTTCTTTTCACTTCACTGGAAGAAAGCTAGAAAATAACAGGGGTTACATAAATGAGAGCAGGTGCACTCACGCAGAGGTAACTATTCAGCATATGTAAGTGCAATTTGAAAATCATTGTCTTGCAGAGAACACTCGAAATTGGTCCCTAATGGCCCTGGATTTTGTCATATGGTCTTGATTATAACACAAAAATTGTATTGCCATGCCTTTAGTGCGAACGAGATGGATGAATAATTGTTACGTGCGCCGAATACCTTGTCTTACTCCAAGAATACCCCCTTTCCCTCCCTTCCCTTGGACACTGTAGCTGCTTTCTTGAAATGCTGTCAGGAATTCTCTAAGTGGGTTATTTATCAACTCCAACTGATAAATATGCATATCTTTTGCAGTTGTAGATGTGTTTTTTGATGCTGTTTCAGGAGTTTAAAAAAATCCCTAAACCTTGTGTGGAAGCTTATTTTATACATGTAGTTTTATACTGGTCAGATTTTTTCATTAAAACTATATTTGTGACCACTCTGGCTAGCTCTCACTAAATGAAGAGGGCACTGGTATTGATGGCTCAATTTGTTACACTGTCACTTCACAGTTGAAAGGTTGCAGGCCTATAACCATTACCTTGAAATTCACCCTTTGCCAGAATGGAATAATGTGGGGTCTGTTGCAGTAATTTACATCAGGTAGAAATGGACATTGAGCTATTGACAGAGGTATTGTGGTGCATCAGTTTCAAACACATTACTAATGAAATTAGTGAATATGCCATTAGACAATGCTGTTAATGAGCATTGGTATTGCATCTGGAACTAGAGACCTGTGCTAAAATAAATATCTGGATTCCTTTTCTGATAATTTCAAGGACATAAGTTAAATGAATCACATACAAAATGCACACATTTTCATCTCAGTACTGTATGTGTTTATCATGAGTTTTCAAGCTTTATCAGATGATTTGTAAGCCTTCTGGAACCTGGATTGACCTAGAGGTTCAGCATTATTACTAGAGTCACTACAATACAAATTAGTTCTTGACTACCTAAAGAATTGTGTTTCCTGACTTCGATTTTCTGTACTAGATGTCACATTTTAATATGTATATATAAAATCCCAGCAGCCTCTTATGTCTATCTATGTAAAACTTAAGAGAACAAATGTTTTTATTTGGTACTGTCTAAGGCTCATTATCATTGATTTTGACAGGCTCCACGTCTGTTGCTTAGGCATGACAGGTGGGGTTATCCTGATCATTAGGGGTCTACCTAAATCGCGATTTCAATTGAGGGGTCACCACGAAATTCACCTCTTTTAGGGGATAATGCATACCGGAGTGAACAAGTGAACAAGTATGGAGTGAACAAAAAAAGAAACCTTGTTCAACTGAACTACTGCACAACGCAAGCGACGCAAACTACATATCTTCCTTCTGTAGATAGGCTTGTTTTTATTCCTTCGCTGTCCTGTGTGCATTGCACTTAGGCAAAAAAAAGTCCTTAGACAAATAACATTTGCAAAAAAATACTCCAGTGCAGTTAATGTTCTTGTTTACTGTTCAGATGACAACAATGTTTTAATCAGCCTACCAGTGCGTCTGTACTGGCTTTTCTGTGACCTGTACTGTACAGTAGGGGGTGAGACAAAGTCAGTGCTGCATTGTTTTGATTTAGGTTGCTAAAATCTAGTTTTCAGCATTGGAGGTAAAATATCAGAAATGGACGACAAAGCAAAAAAAAAAAGCAAAGTATATTTTGGCTGATGATAGTATTTAACGATATTTCCCAAAGAAACTGTACATGCAGATGGAGATAATTGTTTTGAACATCTTGTAATGTGTCTTTAGAGAAAATACGATCGATCGCTATTTAGCTTCAGAATCACACATTAAACGAAAGGCTACTACAGAAGCGGCTGAACAGAACGTAAAATAAACAGCTTTCAGAAAACAAACTGGAAAGTCAGTGCAGACAAAAAGTATTCCTGTCAGTTGTATCCAAGTTAAATCAATACTACAGGTACGATCTAGCACAGCCACCTCGCTTCAAACAACCTGCTTCTTACTTTTCAAACGCAGTTAGAATTTTAAACCCGAATAGGCACGTTTTCTTTGTTTTGATTTGGTACTAATAAAATCAATTATTGGATGGGACAAATAACAATTCAACAAACATGCTGCATATATTTCCTTTATTAAAGTATACCAGATGGCCTTGGGTAACCGAGTTTTGGGACTGTTTCTAATCGATTTCCACATCTGTATAACTTGGCAAAGCTTTGCCTTACACTTCCAACCAATTCAGTGGATGCAGAATGTGCAGTCTCAATGTATGGGCAAGTTCACACCAGACAGAGAATGTCGGAAGCAACAGCTGTTGCATTCTTGCTTTAACAAATGACAACACTCTGTTTTAGTAAGGAAGCAAGTACCACTATTTTGGGGCTTTTATAATGCTCTGAAATATTGTCTACTTAGGTTTATTTAATGTTTAAACAGGTCTGCGAAATGTGCGCAAAATCTTAATTTTATTTCATAACCTACCCGCGAAAAATACGTAAATTGACCGCGATTTAAGTAGACCCCAACTGAACATATCTTCCCAGCAGTCAACCAAGTTGGTTATCTCTGAAACAAAAAATGGCAAGTTATCAAAACTGCCCAGCCATTTAAGCCATAGATATCAAAAACACAAACCAAATTTCAAGAAACCATTGGGGCAACCTTGCCCAGCACAAAGCAAACAGGCACAACTGTAAAACCGATGGGGGCCAAGGTTGCCCCTATTGTTTCTTCTAAGTTGTATCAAAAACACAAGCCAAGTTAGAAGAAACAATAGGCTATTTTTCAGTAGGCGATTAAAAAAGAACAATCTGCCTCCATCACATACAGTAGGTCCTTGCCACATATCTTGGAGTGGCTCCTGAAAGAGTAGGGATAGGCATTGACAGGTATTGGCCCTGGGGAGTCTTGAGTTAAGCTTAGCCCCAGAATCTTGTAGTTTCCCGTGCTGAAAAGTGTTGTCGAGATGGGTATTTGATTTTATATGATATACTGGTACTTAGATTTGTAATGAGCTTTTGCTCCAGTGAAAAGTTTGCTCTACATTTTTTTTTAAATGAAATAAAAAAGCTATCAATCATCAGGTTTACATGACAAAGCGTTTCCCGAAAACTAATTTTCTTAAAACGTCTCTTTTCTGTGTTTACATGATTAACGATAGAGAATCTAATTAGAATTCAACAGTATACATGGAATGAAGTTTTCGGAAAACGCAGGACATTTTCACATGCAAAGTACTGTAGTAGCCTAAGTACGATTTGAACAGACCGGACATGAGACCAATCTGCGACCGAACGGAGACCAATCCAATAACTCAAGTGCTTTATTGAAGTGTCAGGTCTTAAATTCAAAGATTACTATCCTATACCTCTATTCAGATTCCCCAAAATGTGCAATTGACCTTTCCAACAGCTCATCTTGTTCTATATTACCAGTTTCTTTTGCAGACATTATTTTAAATTCTCACATCATTTTAAAACTGGAAAACATTTGCTTCTTCAGTATGGGCTATTAACAAATACATACAGACTTTATCAAATGTATTACTTTACTTTGTCTATCTTGTAACTAGACAAATGGATCCATGCAGACTGACTACAGATTATTATTATTTTCTCTGTTTTCTGAAACCACGTGCAGGAGAAAAGGGTCAAAGTGTGCACATGCACAGTATGCTATTTCAATAAGTTTTCCGAAAAGTGTGTTTACATGATATGCATTTTGTTAGTTTTCGGAATTTAATCGGAAATTTCTAGGTGCCGCTTTCCGAAAACTGACTAGGAATATTCCGATACATTTTCCGAAAACTGCGTTTACATGTCTTGTGATATCGGAATTAGTTTTCTGAAAACTTAGTTTTCCAAAAAATATCGGAATTCTTATACTCATGTAAACGCACTGATTGTTTCAAAACTAGACAACAGCTCAAGGTGTTTTTTCTTCTACCTGCATCTGAGATGTGTTTTTTCAGTTTTTTTTTAAATTTTACTTAGAAAAGTGGGACAATTTTACCCCCAAATTTTAAATGTCCATTTACATTCCCTCACTGCAGCAATTCCCCACCACAACTAAGGCGAACTGAAGGTCAGTGGTCGTCCTCCAATTCCACGACCAAGCCAGTTGCCTCTTTACATCCAGGAACTGAAGAGCTCCTGGCCTGCAGGTGCCCTCTTGAGCTCACCAATTGCCTGCCATTGGGGTTCTCTCTAGCTCGATAAGGAGAAACACATCTGGTAAAGTGAGTTGTGTCATGCGATGACTGGATGTTAAGTAACGCAGCAATAGATTTTGTTATTGAATTGACCCCTTACATGTCAAACAGTAACCCTCTTTCACATAAGCATACAGAAAGTTGTTCTTTTAAATTATCACTTACGTACTTTGTTTTTGCGTACTGTAGAGAATGATTTCAGACAATTTTATTGACTATTTTTTAAAGCTATGGTAGTGAACTTTAAAAGGTTGAAAAAAAAGGTAAACAACAGACATTGTTGAATCAGTGAGATACTCCACAGCTTTGAGTTTCATGGGCAAAATTCAACTCTTGTCATTGTTTATGTATTTTAAAACATTTCAGTTGATTGTTTCAGTTCATTGTTTCCTCCCACGTCCTTTAGACTTGTTTTATTAACCATCTGAATGATCAAAGGGATGATGTAATGCAAATGCTCTAATTCCATTTAATGTATTTTAAATGTAGTTTTAACAAAAAAGTACCCTTGTGATTTTTAGTCTTAATTTCCAAGGACTCTTGAAAGTCACCAGCAGGAATTAGAAGACATGACAATCTAGGGCTAAACAGCCAAGGTTGTAGCTGACAAAGATCAAAATATAGGTAATGTCTGACTCTTAAAGCTTATTACATTCTTGACTTAAGGCCAGTAACAATATACCCAATTTACTGTATTGTACATTGAATTTGCACCTTAGAGTACCTGTAAATATGTATGTGTTTGCATTTAAGTGTTCAGGTGTAAAAAGAAACTCAAGAAACAAGAGATTTAGGGGCTGATGTAAGGATACATGCAAAGTTATTTGCAGCTGCAAAACGCACATATTGCGGCCAAAATTGGCGTTTTTCACTCTCAAACCATGTTTAGAGGCCGTAAAGTGAGACTTTAGCGGACACTAAAAATGTGCTGTATGTAAAGATTGTTTTTCACCTGCCATTCTGCACCCGCTATCAAATTAGCCATCATTAAACTATTTAAATGATATTGAAATGTATTTTAATGAAGAAAAAATTGGGCAGGGATCTGGAATACTAAGCGGGCGCAAACAATATAATGAGATGTAAGGATTTTGCATTGTACTTGGGTAATTGCTGACCCTCCAGAAACATTGCACCTCCTCTTATAAGGTGCAAACCATTGTAGGAGTGAGTAATTAAGAGCTGTATAAAACCACACACCTTCAGAGACCTGTCATTGGCCTCAGGATGGCTGCTGTGGTACACTTTCTGAAGCGGCGACGCTTGGCTGTTTTGAGGACAGGCAGGAAAACCTTTGGAGGAGAAGGGCAAGGCAGAGAAGACCCCACATATTCAAACCTAGGGTCACAGAGGATGTGGTGGTAAGGTGTCATCATCTCCCTCTGCAGGTCAATCAAGACCTAATAGCTGAATTGATTTTCGTGCTCCACAAATCTCATACAGCACCTACTGCAGTAAGTGTGGCCACTAAATTAGCCCAATGCACAGGCGGCGCTCTTTGCAATCCTCATTATCATGATTGCAGCTCATTATTTGTGTGTGTTGAGCAATGTGCATTGCTGTTAAGCTTACGTAGGCTGCAGTGCAAAATAATTGCCTGGCCGTTAGGCAGTTTGGATTTTGGAGCCGCAGTTGTTTGCACAGGACTGTCGTGAGTTCAGTCCCAGGTGGGGGACGCTACTGCTGTACCCTTGAGCAAGGAACTTGTAATTGTATGTAAAAATAATGTGTAAAAAATAGTGTAATCATATGTAAAAATAATGTGATATCTTGTAACAATTCTAAGTCGCCCTGGATAAGGGCGTCTGCTAAGAAATAAATAATAATAATGTCCATTTCTCTTTTTCCGTGGTAATTTCTGCATGACTCTGTCTGAGTAATGACGTGTTGTGTACAGAAACATAGAAGGCTCGCACAGACAAACTACTACGACTACTAATAATAATGAGCTTGTTATCTGAATGTTGGGTAGTGAGTGAGTGGTATCCCACAAACACTGTTTAATTTACTTCAAAATAAATTAAATGTTTGTTTTGTAAAACAAACAAAAAAAGAAAATGGCCATGTACAGCATTTACATTGATAAAGAATGTATTGATAAAGAATAAACAACTGTCTACAAAGTATTTGTTTAGCTTTATAGCCTAAGGAGCTACTTTTTATTTATTTATTATTTATTTATTTTTAAGTTCTACAGTTATTTACTGCTTCGGACACAAATTACATGAAATGGTAACACATGTTTCAACAGTTCTATAGTGTTACAAGATGGCGAATGTAGCAACATTCGCTACCACACATAAACTCGGCTTCTCTGTGCTCATTCTTTCCCCTTCAATGTACCTCTGTAGAAGCTGGTGGCACAGCTAGCGAAATGTTAGGATTACTGTCTGTTACGGTGGAAGTCAACACCCAGTTTGTTTCCTGTCTGCTAATGAACCGAGTCCCTCTGCGGTTCACATTTATGCTTATCAAGCGAACCAAACTCGGTGCGCTGGCTAAACGGTTAATTATATAGGGTGATGCAAAACTTTTCGCAGTAGCTGTGTGCGTGTGTCTGTCTATATATATACAGTACTGTGCAAAAGTTTTAGGCAGGTGTGAAAAAATGCTGTAAAGTAAGAATGCTTTCAAAAATAGACATGTTAATAGATTATATTTATCAATTAACTAAATGCAAAGTGAGCGAACAGAAGAAAAATCTAAATCAAATCCATATTTGGTGTGACCACCCTTTGCCTTCAAAACAGCATCAAGCATCAATTCTTCTAGGTACACTTGCACACAGTTTTGGAAGGAACTCGGCAGGTAGGTTGGCCCAAACATCTTGGAGAACTAACCACAGTTCTTCTGTGGATTTAGGCAGCCTCAGTTGCTTCTCTCTCTTCATGTAATCCCAGACAGACTCGATGATGTTGAGATCAGGGCTCTGTGGGGGGCCATACCATCACTTCCAGGACTCCTTGTTCTTCTTTACGCTGAAGATAGTTCTTAATGACTTTTTGTTGTATGTTTGGGGTCGTTGTCATCCTGCAGAATAAATTTGGGGCCAATCAGATGCCTCCCTGATGGTATTGCATGATGGATAAGTATCTGCCTGTACTTCTCAGCATTGAGGAGACCATTAATTCTGACCAAATCCCCAACTCCATTTGCAGAAATGCAGACCCAAACTTGCAAGGAACCTCCACCATGCTTCACTGTTGCCTGCAGACACTCATTCGTGTACGCTTTCCAGCCCTTCGCGAACAAACTGCCTTCTGCTACAGCCAAATATTTCAAATTTTGACTCATCAGTCCAGAGCACCTGCTGCCATTTTTCTGCACCCTAGTTCCTGTGTTTTCGTGCATAGTTGAGTCGCTTGGCCTTGTTTCCACGCCAGAGGTATGGCTTTTTGGCCGCAAGTCTTCCATGAAGGCCACTTCTGACCAGACTTCTCCGGACAGTAGATGGGTGTACCAGGGTCCCACTGTTTTCTGCCAGTTCTGAGCTGATGGAACTGCTGGACATCTTCCGATTGCGAGGGAAGTAAGCATGATGTGTCTTTCATCTGCTGCAGTAAGTTTCCTTGGCCGACCACTCGTCTACGGTCCTCAACGCTGCCCGTTTCTTTGTGCTTCTTCAAAAGAGCTTGGACAGCACATCTGGAAACCCCTGTCTGCCTTGAAATTTCTGCCTGGGGAGACCTTGCTGATGCAGTATAACTACCTTGTGTCTTGTTGCTGTGCTCAGTCTTGCCATGGTGTATGACTTTTGACAGTAAACTGTCTTCAGCAACCTCAGCCTTGTTAGCTGAGTTTGGCTGTTCCTCACCCAGTTTTATTCCTCCTACACAGCTGTTTCTGTTTAAGTTAATGATTGTGTTTCAACCTACATATTGAATTGATGATCATTAGCACCTGTTTGGTATAATTGTTTAATCATACACCTGACTATATGCCTACAAAATCCCTGACTTTGTGCAAGTGTACCTAGAAGAATTGATGCTGTTTTGAAGGCAAAGGGTTGTCACACCAAATATGGATTTGATTTAGATTTTTCTTCTGTTCACTCACTTTGCATTTAGTTAATTGATAAATATAATCTATTAACATGTCTATTTTTGAAAGCATTCTTACTTTACAGCATTTTTCACACCTGCCTAAAACTTTTGCACAGTACTGTATATATATATATATATATATATATATATATATATATATATATATATATATATATATATATATATATATATATATATATACAGATATACAGAGAGAGAGAGAGAGAGTCAGTGCTTGGAAATTCTGTCCTGTGATTAGTTAAAACCTCATCATAGGAGCAAAAATAGATTGAACTATTGCCCTCACATCCTTACACCACCGTCTCCGTCTGTCAGGTGATTGGTTCACATCACTATCAGTCCCTCCCCTTTTCAAAGGAACGCCCTTCACCTTCCCTGCTCACAACAAGACAAAACGGCTCAATGAAAACACTGCTGAAAGGCGATTCTGTGACTTAACAGAAAATGAATTACAAAACATACTACAAAAGAAAGAAAAAAAAAACTTGCAGTATAAACTATAAAAAAAAAATTTCTGTTATTTATTTATGTTATTTAGTTATTTACTTATGCTGTATCAGCTCTATTTAAACAAAATACTGTAAAGACATAAATATTTGCGACCAAAATATTTGGTGAATCACACCCATAAACCTATTTTGCTCCAGAAATGTTAGTGACCGTTTGCACTGGTAGTAGTATATTACTTCATTAAATGTACAACACAAGATACTCGTGCCAAAAATGTTTAATTTTGTTGTTGTTAATACTGCTAAAAATACAAACGCAGTATAATCAAGTTTATTTTATATTAAGATACAACAAACCCTATACATACCAATCACTGTTAGTCTCAGTAGGGCAAACACCACACAAATTATTTAACCATTTTATTTCACTGATTGGCATTTTTATTTTTCTAAGAACCCGAGTAACAAATGTATTTCAAACATTTATTAGCTATAAATCAAGAAAAACAACTGTTGTAACCTCTCTCGTGTGCTCTACTCTCATTTCTTCACCTGTTTCCTCTCACCGCCAATCCCTTACCAGAAACAATATCATGTTTTCAAAAAGTGCGCGCATCAACTCATTAAGAAAGGATCATCTGTATATATCTATCTTATTTTATTTATTTATTTATTTTAGATATGCGCATGTCAGTGATTCATTGCATTTTGTCCATGTGATTACTTACACTATTATTAATGCATTTTTAAAATGTGAACTTTTGGTATTATAAATGAGATGTACTTTTAAAACATCAAAACACATCTCAAAATAATGCAACATTCAGCATGACACCGTACCTAATACTTTTTGAGGTGTAGTGTCTGCATATACGCAGAGAAGATTAAATTACTTCCGGATTAGCTAGTCTGTGCACAGTGAAGTAGAAATATTTCAGGTTTGAGGTGGCTGATGATGGCATGGAAGGAATACTGAAACAATATAACAAGACCGTGTTTTTCTCCATGGATATTGTGAAGCAAAGCACCACTAAGTTAAAGTAAGTTATTGCTTTTCTTGTGTAAATATCTGTTAACGTCTATATGTATATATGTTTGATATTGCAAATGTGTTATTATATTATACATATATATATATATATATATATATATATATATATATATATATATATATATATATATATATATATAGTGGGGTTGAGTTGGGTGCTCAATGTTAAACCCCTAACTTTGCACTTTAATAACTTTGCCATGGTTTGTCGGAATTACCCACAGATGTGCATGTTGCAATGTTGTGTGAAAGCGTGGAGAGCTTCATGATGCCACCTTGTGCGGTTTCTGAGATCTGGATACCTGTTTTTAGTAAAAGTTCCCTTTTTGCATTTTTTGCTCACATGTACAGGCTACAAGTACTGAATATCTGCATCAAACTTAGTAAGGTACACGTGGTCGGTGCTGAGGTAGGGCCTTTCAAGGTTTGGTGAAAAATATGAAACGTTTCTTGAATTACTAATAATAAAAAGATAACAGGCTAGCATCCGGGACTTTTTAAAACCTCTCAGCAAGGAATCCTGCCCTGAATGAGTGTGCTTGTCACACAAGCTGTTTGCTGACTGTGTGTAAGTGACTTCAGCCACTGTGGGATCTGTAGTTCTGGGGAGCTTGTAAACAATGCAATCCTATAGACACGCTGCCGCTTGAACTACAGCTACCAGAATGCATACTAGTCAGTAATACAAGGTGAATGAACATTTAAATATATGCTGTACACAGAGTCTCGCGGAGCCACTTAATGTGAGTGCAGCAATAAATAATATAGTGAAACGTTTAACCCTTGTTATTGGACGTAAAATGCTTGCTCAGTGCTGTGCAACCTCTGATTGGCTAAACAGCATCACATGACCGTGCATATATATAGCTTACAGCACGGCTTGTATACTAATGAGCCGCTTCACACTGAATAAATTACTACGCACCACTACATTCTAAATTCCATGACAAACTGCCATTTTATTTGTTATTAGTTACAAAACCACAGCCAAAAATGAGTGGCATGTCACCTATTTCCTTTCATATTTGGGATGAAACTCCACATAACTGGTACAACACCTACTTTCTGAGTGAGGACAAATAAATAAAATAAGTGCACCAGCAAAAGTAGACACATAACAGTAGATGAGGAACAGCTAAATTAAATAGAAAAAAAACAAAGATTGAAAAAAACACACAAAAAACAAAAACTACAGCATGGGCTGGTTAATGTACTTAAAGAAAAAAATATGGACATTAATTTTAAGGAAATTAAGTCCAAAAAATCTCAACAACATTAAGGAAATTTTATGCCAGTGCAAGTTCAACTGGGACCAGTATTCAGTCTCCAGTTTTATAATGCTGAGCTGGACTAAATACATATTTTAACAGTAGAGGTTTTAACATCTCTGCTGACAGCGAGTTTAAAATCAGCAATAATGTATTCCTGTCAGTCAGAAAAACTCTTAGAAAAGCAGGTAAAGACAAGGCCAGACACCACCCCCCGACTTACAGGCCTGGATTTGAAGTGTCTGCGGGAAACTGAGGTACTGTCCCCTGACACCCCGGTCGGATTGGTGTGTAAAATCTGGTTCGATCGTCAACTTAATCTGGTACAACTTGGATGCAAGGGTGTCCAACAACTAACAAAAACATATTTTGAGATCCAAAAGGATGAAAACGTACTAGTACATGTGTGCCTTGCATATAACGAGTTCACAAACTCACTTCAAAATCCTGCTTCAGTCTCCATCGCAGTTGCTCCCCTTGCTTCCTAGTGTCATTTGAAATATTGTTCTTCAATATTGGTTAAATTAAGTTTACATGTTTTCTTTAGTCCTACTATAATTTCTTGTTTAACTACTTCATATCTAACCATTTACCTCTTCCATCCAGAGGAGTCCATGTGCTTGTACTATTAACCTTAATTCCATGCTCATAATTATCCTCTGAATCCGAGATATTTTCATTGAAAAAATATTCTGCTAATCTCATGCATCTCTCCCACTCTTTTAATTCGGTGGCCAGTTTGTCTTTATCGATGTATAAACTTAAGTCCATTACTTAATACTGCTTTTTGGGATGTGATAAATAATCATGTGATAAATAATAATGCTTTTTGGGATGTGTTAAAGTTTTACTTGATAAATTAAATACTATGTATTCTTTCTTATCTTTAGTGTATCTCTGTCCTATCCATGTTGAATTCTCTATTTTGCATTTTATTATTTACTTTTAAACTGGCTTATTTTTACTATTTTAGATTTATTTTTATTTTTTATCTTTCTTAATTATGCCACAGTATTCAGATTTTGTTCCGGTTTCATTGTTTTTAATACTTTCTATTATTATTATTTTATTATTTGTTTATTTAGCAGACGCCTTTATCCAAGACGACTTACAGAGACTAGGGTGTGTGAACTATGCATCAGCTGTAGAGTCACTTACAATTACGTCTCACCCGAAAGACGGAGCACAAGGAGGTTAAGTGACTTGCTCAGGGTCACACAGTGAGTCAGTAGCTGACGTGGGATTTGAACCAGGGATCTCCTGGTTACAAGCCCTTTCTTTAACCACTGACCACACAGCCTCCTATTGTGTCTTCGTATTTAAAAAATCCTTATTCTTTAAGTCTATGTATACATCTATGGGCCTATTTAGGAGGTCTACAGCTGCCAGAACTTCTGCCTCTGTAGCCCAAGAATCTATACTCCCATCACTTAATTTCATTTTTTCAATATGGGTCACTAAGTCGATGTACATTTCATATAGTTTTATATTACTTTCCATTAGTTCTACATTATGTCTGATTGTTCGATGGTCATTTTGTGAACCATATAAAACCACACCTATACATCTATAGAAACAGTTCCCGTCCTTCTCTATTTGAACTATGTTGTAGCCATCATAACTATTATACTCACATTACTCAAACAATCTAATCGAAAGTGTTTCAGCAGTGTTTTCCTTATTCTCGGATTTGTTTTGATTGGAAATTTTAATTTTTTCTAGACCTATTCTATTTTGTAATCCCGGTTGACCTATTACTTTGTGTAATTTCATTAACTTTTTGTTGTGCAAATGTTCTAGTTTTTTGTTCTCAAGGTTTTCTACTTTACTGAAGTAACTGTCGCATTTCTGATGGAGGGAACATGCAATTTATGTATTTATCTATTTCATTATTTATTTCTCCAATTCGTCTTGCCGATGTCAATTTAGCTTCCTGCATTACCTTAAACGAAATCTCTTACAATAGCTGATTTACATGTAATCTTTCCGCTTCATTAGTCTTCATGTTTACGCTTAGTTTTATCTTAAAACTAGTTGGAACTACTGCATTATCTTTACAATTATCTATAAAGTTTTGATGAGAACTATACTTGGCTCTCTATGCCGTCAGTCTCTTAAATGTATTATCCGCCTGTCTCGCCCCTCCTGGATTGGTGTAATACTCAGTCCACCTCTCACTTCCTCCATTCATTTCCTTTGTAGTATGGTATTATGTATAAAACACAATAATATATTTGAGCTCAGAGAGCCAGCTGCCCAACTTTTCGATATGTTGTGCATATCTTTCTCAAGGGAGCCTGTGTTTGAATCAAAACATTGGCGGTATTTATAGGTTTTTGATGGCATGACAACTACTTGTGATTGTTTATATTCAAATCCATGATTTATTCTTACATGATGTAATGGTGTTCTATATATTGTGACATCATTTTTACTTCTATCCTTTAATCTGTATTAATTCTAATTAACATTATTTTATATAAACTTATATTTATATTATCATGCATTGCTGGCTGTGAGGATCAGCCTTGATTTGACCTCCCCAAGCGCATCAACATGCACAAATTTTGAATGAATTTTGTTTATTTATTTATTTAAATGTTATTTATTTATTGGAGTTAATTAGTTCATACAACGGCATAAAGCCGATTCTGACTAAAACCTAAAATGATGTGTGTGTGTATATATATATATATATATATATATATATATATATATATATATATATATATATATATATATATATATATATATATTTATATATAGATGGGCTTCAGTGAGTTACAGGAAAATAATTTCATCCAGGGTTTCTGTGACATCAATAATTACAAGACCGAAGGTCGAGTCATTTATAAACTGTCACAGAAACTCGAGATGGAATTGTTTTCCTGTATCTCACTGAAGAGGCCCATCTATTATTTTTTATATACATGGATACCCTTTGAGGTTCAGCAGTACAGTTATTTTTTTTTTAAATAGTGTTTTTCAGCTACAGGTGGTCTATGTCGTTATCCTTTTAGTTTCTCTGTGATACGAATGTACAAGCTTTACGTTGATGAACATTTCTATACTGTGGGTGTTGTCGAGTGATTGAAAACGAGACATTTTGTGTTTGAATTGAAAGTGATGGTCTCAAGGAGTTGAATGGGTCAAAGTTCAAGTATATTTTGCTCTAGAGGAATTATCAATTATCGAATGGCTGGCGATGCAAATCATCCATGTATTATATATATATATATATATATATATATATATATATATATATATATATATACAGTACTGTGCAAAAAGTTTTAGGCAGGTGTGAAAAAATGCTGTAATGTAAGAATGCTTTCAAAATAGACATGTTAATAGATTATATTTATCAATTAACTAAATGCAAAGTGAGTGAACAGAAGAAAAATCTAAATCAAATCCATATTATGGAGTTGGGGATTTGGTCAGAATTAATGGTCTCCTCAATGCTGAGAAGTACAGGCAGATACTTATCCATCATGCAATACCATCAGGGAGGCATCTGATTGGCCCCAAATTTATTCTGCAGCGTGACAACGACCCCCAAACATACAGCGAAAGTCATTAAGTCATTAATCTTCAGCGTAAAGAAGAACAAGGAGTCCTGAAGTGATGGTATGGCCCCCACAGAGGCCCTGATCTCAACATCATCGAGTCTGTCTGGGATTACATGAAGAGAGAGAAGCAACTGAGGCTGCCTAAATCCACAGAAGAACTGTGGTTAGTTCTCCAAGATGTTTGGGCCAACCTACCTGCCGAGTTCCTTCAAAAACTTTGTGCAAGTGTACCTAGAAGAATTGATGCTTGATTCTGTTTTGAAGGCAAAGGGTGGTCACACCAAATATGGATTTGATTTAGATTTTTCTTCTGTTCACTCACTTTGCATTTAGTTAATTGATAAATATGATCTATTAACATGTCTATTTTTGAAAGCATTCTTACTTTACAGCATTTTTTTCACACCTGCCTAAAACTTTTTGCACAGTACTATATATATATATATATATATATATATATATATATATATATATATATATATATATATATAGTTTGAGATAAGGAAAACTGCTGTGTACCAAAATGATCAATAAGGAAAAGAGAAAAGGATATTTCAGGTACTTTAAAAGGTAGAATAATTGACTCCAAATCGATTATCAGGACGTTTCAGACTACAAGTCCTTCATCGGCTGAATACAAAAACAGTGCTTTAAGAAGTTTATATATATTCTTTATATATATATATATATAAAGTATTAAATGAATGCTGGATTGCCGTTATTTCGCTTGGGATTCCTCATCGAGAACCTCTTACTGATAATATGGGGTCGGTATTTCCAATTTCATTATGTTACACAGATAAAATTTCTTCGATGTGATGTGACACAGTTTTTAACCGAATTTATAGCCTGCTTGAATGCTAGTGCTCTGAGACATCCAGCAAATTTAAAGCAATCTGCGTGAAGCTTTCGTTTCTGTTCAATGAGGATTGATAATAAAACAGATTTATTTTGATTAGGAGGTTTATTACTATCTCGTGTTTCATGAATTACAATTCCAGATTAAAACACTGGGGATGGTGTCTACCTTTACTTGTAAGCCTGTTTTTTTAAATTCTTTTTGTCGTTAAATCCTTTACATTTAAAAATGGTCTCATATTAGAAAAGTGTTAAGGAATAGATTTTTTTCTGTTAGCAACACTGGTACCTCAGCAGAGTCTTTTTATAAAAAAAAATGCAAGTTGTCCTGTTTTTTAATTGAATTTTTTTTTTGTGACATTTTTAACGGACATGCAGAATTGCATTGCAAGTGCAGTTTAAGACTAAATTTAATAAAATCACTTTGTAACTGCAGTTTAACACCAACAAAGTAGTAAAAAAACACATTTTAACACATTGCAACTGCAGTTTAACAGTAGCCTGAAATAGAATCACTTAAGTTCTAACTTTAGTGAAGAATGAGCAGTATGTTAAATCCTTGCTCTCAATTTACATGTATGTTTCATGTTAATGATTTTTTTTACTGTTAATGAAGATTGCATTATAAATGTTTCACTAACAGATAATAATTAAATAGATTTTTATGGACTAAACATAAGAGGCATTTTGAGACCTTGTGAAATGAACCTTATGTCTTTTCCATTAAAACCTGTTTAAACTGACATAAAGGCTACTACTTTATGTTAAGTCACTTATGTTGTCTAGTGGGAACCCACCTTAAAAGTATGCATCATAGAACTATGCAGATACAAATGATCAACATTGTTTTACTATTTTGCTAGAATTACTGAGTATGCACTCTTTGCATTAACAGGACTAATACAATGTGGTAAAATGCAGCAGTCATGTAATGAACACCTCCACAGAAGTAGAGTGGTTTATAATAAATAAAAACAGGTCTCCCCAAAAGCAAGGAATTTAATTGCAAAAACTATGTTAATGCAGCAGTTAGGGTTGAACTCATCGCCACAAAAGCAAGGAAATGTAACTCACCGTTCCCACCCCACACAAACAGCCAAAGGAACCAGACAACACAAGCAACCGCAGACTGCCGTCATCAGGTAAGACATAGAACATGCAGCTCTTTCCAGATGACACAAGAGACATCCATCATCATGGTCCACCGGTGCTGTAGCAATGGATATACATGTACACTTCAACACATACTCACTCACTTCAGGCTGCAGAACCGAATCAACTTTACAAAAATAGAACTATATTTGCATGCACTTTTGATCTCAATGCAAGTATGAAAGTAATTGACATGTCTCAATGCACTATTACTATTTTCGGGCATTTCAAAGCATTCAAATAACCATATAGGTTGCTGGAAGGGAGCTTGCTATGGGGCTTAATACTCATTCCACCAGATATACTGTTGCCTCAAAGGCTGCTTTCAGGGACATTCCTATGCAGAAATCTGCAGGGCTGCTATCTGGAAGTCAGCACACACCTACACCTCTCATTACCATATCGACCTTGAGTTATGCTGGGATGCTTGTCTTGCAGCCTTGGTTCTCAAGTCTCTTCTTCCTAAATAGGGGTGTGTGCCTTTACTCCTCCTCCCAGAGAACTGCTAGGAGTCTGCCATAAGTGTGGATAGTGTACCTTATCCACGTCCCTAGAAATGAGGGTTACTCACATATAACCGTAGTTCTAGGAGTGGTATATGATGCGCATCAAACAAGCCACCGACCTCCCCTTACACATGGCACTCTGATTCTTGCTTCCAGTGTGTAAGATCTGACGTTACAGGCCTATGCCGAGGAGGATACCACCCGGGTGGGTAAGAGGAGCAAGCTTAAAGACCTTCTGGCCAGAAGGTTGATGCGGTTCTGCAGCCTGAAGTGAGTGTGTATGTGTTGAAGTGTACATGTATATCCATTGCTACAGCACCGGTGGACCATGATGATGGCTGTCTCTTGTGTCATCTGGAAAGAGTTACATGTTCTATGTCTTATCTGATGATGGCAGTCTGTGGTTGTTTGTGTTGTCTGGTTCCTTTGGATGCTTGTGTGGAGAGGAATGGTGAGTTAGGGTTAAAACCTTAACGCCACATTTCCTTGATTTTGTGGTGATGAGTTCAACCCTAACTGCTGCATTAATCTCATCTTGCCATCAGTCGTATAGTATGTGGGCTCCACATGCTTATATGTTGTTGCTTCAAACAGTGTATTAGTGTGCTGTTTCAGGTGGTCTCTGTCATAAATGGCAAGATGTTTTATTAATTTCCACAGGGATTTGTCAACCTCAGAATTGTCAAATTGTGTGGAAACAACATGTTTTCATATGGCAGTTAAGACAGATTAATTTAGATTTGGTCACCAAGTGATTGATACAAGTGGCTGTTTTTAATATTAGCTTTTTTATACATACACAATATATAAATGCAGGATTTAACACAGAGTCTGAAGAAAAAATAAAGTGTATACATTGCTTATAAAAATGCAAGTTTTATCTGTTATGTCTTGCTACTGTTCCACTACTGTAATTGTATACTTATAGTAGTGATGTCAGTGATGACATGGGAGGAAATGAAGGCATATGATAAGAAGAAATTAGAAATGTATCATCAGGTAACAGGAAGAGTTGCACTATAAGAGTTTTTCTACCACCCTGAATTTATTTTATTAAGATATCTGCCCTTAATTAAATATCATATTATAAAGGCGACTGTACATCTTCCCCTGTACACACCGAATCAATGTGGGGATACAGTACAAACCAGAAAGTACTGAGATTCAGGTAGTAGGCTGTTCAGTGCAGTTATTGTTATTTGTTGTAAAGTAAAAATCAGTTACAAGTTAACTGTCTACTGTGTGCATTAATGGAGGGAGCAAGCAACCCACCCATCTCCATTACTATTTATTTCTGGGAACGAAAGTAGGGTGTATCCCCTGTGTTCATGACTATTGATTCTGCATGGCAATGGCTAGCTAAAATACAGCCTAATGAGCATGCAAGACATTACTGTAGTAGTAACAAAGTCTGTAGTCAAATTGAATCTGTCTGACAGCTTTTGAAGTATAAATGTTTTTTATATACTGCAAAGATACTGCAACAGCAAAGTGGTGTCTTATTGTGTAAATGGTTAAAAGGGAAACTTCTATGGCCCCAGGCATTATTATGTAGGCCCAAAGCAAAAGGCATTGAAATGACCATTGCTGAAAGAAAATCTCTGTCAAAACCGCCTGTTGAACTATTTGAGCTCTTGTGTATTCTTGAATGTTTATCATTGAAATCAAACATTACAGAAACCTTTTTGAAAGGCAAACTAACATTCTGGTGTTTTTTTTTCTTTTTTGTACACTTTTGAGCATGACTAGACAGAATGGTGTTAAATTCCCCAGCCTCTTTGATGTACTAACACAAAATAAAAAAGCATAGAAAGAAGCCTAGTTTATTGAAGGTAAGATAAATAAGTGTTTTTCTTATTCACATTGGGATATCTGGGTTTGAGGATAGTTTTATTTTAAATATTTGGGTTTGAGGTAGGTAAGTCAGACAGCTGCCCTGTTGCCTGAGTCTGTTTTCCTCAAACACACACCAATACATTCTGCCTAATTCATTTTTTATTCTCTCCAGGGAGTCTCTTGCAGATTTGCCTCAACAGAGGAAGCATCAAGTTACTTCTTTTAAATAATTGATGCCCCTTGGTTCGCACAGGCTCAGCCGAAATTCTCAAAATAGTTACTGATTGTGTAAATATGTAGCTTTTTCATTCCTGATAAGTGATATAAAGGGGGTGATGTCATCATAGCTTCATTGAGAAGGTGAGTCGGGCACTTGACAGATTGCCTTTTTGTAGAACTAATGCTTTTTCAGCTATCCTGTATACATTCTATCGCTGCAAGTGACGGTACTGTACTATTTTACCATCTTTATCAGGGATTCTGCCATTATCTGTGGTCTGGGATGAACCAGTAGAGCAGCAAGCGCTTTGCCAAATGGGACCTAGGTTTTGACCTAAGCCACATTGCTGTCTATAAGTCTTTTTTTTCAGTGGTCGCAAATAGCCCTGCCCATGTTAATACTAATCACTGGAAAGTGGATGGCACAGAAGTTCCCAGTCTTGGCTCCATAGCCCACTGGAGTGAGATGGTGTAAGAAAAAAAGTACAGTTTTTTTGGATGAGGCAGTTATCCTATATTTGCAACAGACCCTCCCTTAACCCCCTTGCCTTCTGCTTAATTAACATCAGCCCAAGTCAGCAACATGAAGCCCACTCTGTTTTTTGAGGGAATTTGCTTTGTCTGGGTCATTTTAAATGCTTTATTCTGATACCATTCTGCCACAGCAGGGCTGCAGTTTTTTCCTGTGAAAAGATGTTTTACTTGTGTATTTGTGACGGTCGCAATATATTTTTGAATCCCTGATTTGTGGATTATTATTATTATTATTATTATTATTATTATTATTATTATTATTATTGTTATATATTAAAGGCACCTCACATAATTGATATATTTAAGAAGGTGTTATGTTTATTACATGTTTAATGTATTGAATAAGTTCTTACTGCTACCATTTTTTGGATCATATGTGTTGTGACTTTGTGGCTGGCAGGTTTCAAGAAGAGGGGGCAGGGTTATGTGTCTACAGCTAAAACGACTAACAGTTGATAATGTAAATTAACTGGACGGTCTCCATTGCCACAATTTCTGATAAGGTAGAGCACACTGAGATCTAAATTATGGACAAATGAAGTTACCAATACACTTCTGTATAAAACTGAGTGTCAATGCGAGACACGACAGCTTTAAAATACATTTATGTTTTTGCATAGTAATAGTATTATGTTTTTAAAAGTATCACTTTTTTTTTTTACAGAAATTATTTTTAATTCCCATTTGGATACAGTCAGCACTGGGTATGATATATTGTTTACTGACTTTGAAAATGAAAAACTTTGGAATGACCCAGTTTGATACTGGGTGGGGTGGGAGGGGGGTTCAGAATCCAATTGAGCCCACAGTCAGCTTCCACATGTCTATCACTATTATCATTATTATCACTTGTTAATTAATTAGTAAGCCAAGAGATTGGAAAAAATATCATGTTTTATTTGTGTTGTTTTTAGCAAAAACATTAACTGGATGATGAAGGAAAAAAGTGTACTCCACATTTATTCACAGAGTAATCATTGTTTTGTTTTGTTTTTCAATTATTAAATAACAGGCTAACCTTTGCCTGTTAGTCATGTTACTTGGGGGATTAAAAAATCCAGGAAACAACTTAATGACAGACTTTTTAATATGCATGGTTTACAATGGAGCTTTTCTGAGGGAGGAAATATGCACATATTAGACACAAACCTAAAAAAAAGATCAATGCATATATACAGTGCCTTGCATAAGTATTCACCCCCCTTGGACTTTTCCACATTTTGTAGTGTTACAACCTGGAATTAAAATGGATTTAATTGGGATTTTTACCATTTGATTTACACAACATACTTAACACTTTGAAGGTGCAAAATATTTTTTATTGTGACACAAAAGTTAATTAAACAAAAAAAGACATTTGTTGGTTGCATAAGTATTCACCCCCCCTTAGTCAATACTTGGTAGAAGCACCTTTAGCAGCAATTACAGCTTTGAGTCTTTTTGGGTAAGTCTCTACCAGCTTTGGACATCTGGATCCTGCAATTTTTGCCCATTCTTCTTGGCAAAATTGCTCAAGCTCTGTCAAGTTGGATTGGTGAACAGCAATTTTCAAGTCTTGCCACAGATTCTCAATCGGATTGAGGTCTGGGCTAGGACTGGGCCATTCTAAGACATTCAGGTTCTTGTTTTTAAACCACTCCAGTGTAGCTTTGGCTGTGTGTTTAGGGTTATTGTCCTGCTAGAAGGTGAACCTCCGCCCCAGTCCCAGGTCTCTTGTAGACTGAAACAGGTTTTCCTCTAGAATTTCCCTGTATTTGGCTCCATCCATCTTGCCCTCAATCCTGACCGGTTTCCCAGTCCCTGCCGATGAAAAGCATCCCCATAACATGATGCTGCCACCACCATGCTTCACCGTGGGGATGGTGTTCTCAGGGTGATGAGCAGTGTTGGCTTTGAGCCACACATAGCGTTTTGCTAAGGCCAAAAGTTCAATTTTGGTCTCATCAGACCAGAGAACCTTTTTCCACATGTTTGCTGTGTCTCCCTCATGCCTTTTGGCAAAATCCAAACAGGATTTGATATGGGTTTTTTTCAGCAATGGCTTTCTTCTCGCCACTCTTCCATAAAGCCCAGCTTTGTGGAGCGTCCGGGTTATAGTTGTCCCATGGACGGTTTCTCCCATCTCAGCTGTGGATCTCTCCAGCTCCTTCAGAGTTACCATTGGCCTGTTGGTTGCTTCTCTGACAAATGTCCTCCTTACCTAGTCACTGAGTTTTGGTGGACGGTCTTCTCTAGGCAGAGTCGCGGTTGTGCCATAGTCTTTCCATTTTTTAATAATGGATTTAACGGTGCTCCGGGGGATGTTCAAAGTTTGGGATATTTTTTTTTATAACCCAACCCTGATTGTTGCTTCTCCAGAACTTTATCCCGGACTTGTTTTGATAGCTTCTTGGTCTTCATGATGCTGTTTGTTTAGATATGCTCTCTAACAAACTCTGGGGCCTTCCAGAAACAGGTGTATTTAATCTGAGATCATGTGACACTTTAATTGCACACCAGCAATTGGTTACACCAGAGCTTATTTAGGGGTGTCACAGCAAAGGGGGTGAATACTTATGCAATCAGGACTTTTCAGTTTTTTATTTGTAAATAATTTTGAAAAATATGTAGATTTTTTTCCCCACTTCGACATTATGGACTATTTTGTGTAGATCAGTGACAAAAAATCCCAATTAAATCCATTTTAATTCCAGGTTGTAACACTACAAAATGTGTAAAAGTCCAAGGGGGGTGAACTTATGCAGGGCACTCTATACTAGATCAATAAATATATTATGTTAACATAATACAATACAGTAAATGGGGTTAAACATGTATGGATCTTCAATAAACATAACACCTTCTAATTATCAGCCATTTAAGTATTTTGTAAACATTGGATTGTACTGCTCAAATGTAGTATTAAAAGTTGCAGCCCACTAATTTCAATCAAATTATCATACAAATGTTTAATCAGATTATCACACAAACCATTAAAATATTGGTAATAACAATTTGGATTGTCTGACTACGGAATAAAACTGTTCAACTCATACAAATGTTTAATCAGATTATCACACAAACCATTAAAATATTGGTAATAACAATTTGGATTGTCTGACTACGGAATAAAACTGTTTTTGGCACACTATACTATAGTTGTTTTTGGCACACTTTGCTTTTACAGTAGTGCTACAGGCTTGTATTTGTCACAGGTTAGTCTATGAAAGGACCAATTATTTTTTTTACTGGTGATGGCATCTGAAAATTGTATGTTGTGACTAGACAAACTGTAATGCATGTACTAAAATGTTTCACTGGAATTTACTGCTATGTGGCATAACTTCTGCTTGAGAGTTGTGTTCAGTGATTTTAAACTGTATTAGATACATCGTACTCTGCAAAAAAATTTACTGAATGATGAAAATATATATATACACAGTATACTCCAGATTAACGTTGTAACTGGTGTCTGGTTCCTTCTGTTGTAGGATGACAAAGGGTATATGCTTTATGTCTTTGGAGCTTTTATTAAATGCTCCCGTCAGGAAAATTGAGCTAATGGTTTTTCAGCACACGTCACCTGAAAAGAATAGAGTGTGCATTTTATTGCCGCATCAGGTATGCAATATTAAATTATCAACATGCAGGGATAACATTTCTGTGATAAAGTATTGCGGTGTGAGAGCCCATCAGGCTGGGATCGCCTAATGGAGCTGTAACGCAGGACTATTTTGCTGAATGTTGCTCCATTAGTGGATCGTTATCACTTGTTGCATTTCTGTAGTCTTGTTGTATCCATATTGGATGCTATTTGAAAAAGTCAGCTGTTGGTCCCTTCAAGCCATTGTGGGCTCTCAAGCCTTTGACCCAGGCAACCAATTAGACTGAAAAAAATATCCTGTGAACCAAGTCACATTCCCTGTGCTCTCTCCTTACAGTCCCTTGCTAATCTGCTAAAGCCTACACTTGGCTTTCCGTTTAACTAAGCTGTCTGCAAGGCCATAGGGTCAAACATGTCTTGATGATAAGAAGACACCTATCAGTACTGTGTCTTTTAATTTGAAACGATAAAACACCCTTATGTCCTTTTATTATAAAGCAGTACCTGCAGATATTCCTGTCCTCAGAATACAAGAAGAAACACTTGTTGGAAGCCTTGATTCAGTTTCTTACACCTTTTAGCAGGAACCGTAAACTGATGTTTTTGTAAAAGAACATGTCATGGCTGGGTCTTTGGTGTTCAGGGATGGTCGCAATTGCTGTTAAAGCCCCAGAGATTTAAAGTTTTTCAGGAATAACAGTATTGGTTTTGTGCACAAGCAATGCTCAACTTTACCAATTACAGTATCTGAGAAACTATTCAGCGTTTTGCACTTTGTTGCACAATAGTTGAGCATTGATTAAAGGATTAAAATGAAGAAGTACGTCATTGTAGTAGATACCCTTCTAGGATTTTTTATTATTATTATTATTATTATTATTATTATTATTATTATTATTATAGTCTTCCCTTCTACACAAGTCTCAATGGACATGCACACTAATAAATGAAGTGTCAAGTGAAATTTATATTTATTAACAGATCGACAATTTACATGATAAAGTGCATAAGTGCTAGTAGCAAAATAAACATAGTGCAGGCATTTCAGTCACTCATGCAACCTTTCTCAGTGCCAAGTCAAAGTAGAACAACTTCAGTCATATAGCCAACAGAAAACATGTCTAACTTAATTAATTAATTAATGGTATTAATACAGTAATTAGCAAAAACACTCATTAAGGACAACTATTGAAAGATCTAATAGTGTACTGTACATTTTAAGAAACCACACTAATAAATAACATTTTGTTTTGTACTTCATGATTCCTGAATATTACACAAAAAGGTATAATTAATACAGACATGGCATAATTAAAAATAAATAAATAAATAAATAACAATAATAATTGCTTCAATGTATGCTGAAACTTGAGCTGGCAACCAGAAAGAGAAAGGGATTGAAATACACATTTAGTAGTTTTATAATATGATTCCTAACTGATACACAAAAGCCCAGCACTGGTTTATAGCAATAAGCACCTCACTCTAACTTCTTATAGGACAGCCTAGGTGGCACTATTTATGCAATATGTTTCATCACAGAATACCGGAAGTGCTCTGTACAACAAACTTCTATATGTTATCTCTTCATCATGGATACTTTAAATAAAAAAATAAATAAAAATTTTAGGTTCACACATTTTGGTGCCTGTATCAAATTATCTTACATCTACTCATTTTAGTCCAACAATGCAATTTTAAAGTAAACATTGTAAAATAATGCTGGTATAAAACAGCAAACATACACACACATACCAAGGCAGTTAAATAAGACAGAAATAATGTGATGATTCATGCTGAGCAGAGCAGGTTTTTTTTTTTCTGATAGTCCTGTCTGGGTACAGTCACAAAAAAATGCTAAGTGACCAACATGTTTAAAAAGAAGGGTTTATTTTCATCCAGAATCACCAGGCTAGTCTTGATTACTGTGATTCAGCAGCTGAAATAGGAGTGATTAGGAAGTGCTTTTCAATGCATCCAATACTGAAACATCTGCAGAGTTCATTAGACAAATGTCATTTTTGCTCCCTACAAGTATACATTATAACATCTCAAGAAAATGTCATAGGTTAATTTGTGTTTCGCAAGCAGCCATTTTGATTTAGATGACTGTGTCTCTCCTGTTTAGTTCTGACAGGTAACACAACTATATGTATTTAAGCTGACCCCCATTTTAAAGGAACTTCTTGTTTTAGCAACATTGAGTTTTATTTTTCAGTTCAGTAAACTGAACTTTTCATTTACTGATATATACTGTGAATTATACAAGACTGCAAAACTCAATTTTATGTATATATATATATATATATATATATATATATATATATATATATATATATATATATATATATAAAATATAGGGAGAGGGTGTGTTTTGAATTCAAATCAAGCACAATTTGCAACTCATTTAAGGCAGAATATACCGTCGCTGAGCTCCACTGGCTCTAAAAATTTCAAATCACAGGAGAAAACAGATATCATCTGTCGTTGAGGGTTAGAATGAGGGCCTGTGGGGTTCTCTCATGCACGACTGAACCAGAGTGACTGCTTAATGCAGCTTTCACGACTAATCAGCTGGTCAAGGAAACTATCCAGGGAACAACAGAGTGCAAAAAATAATAATGAATAGCCATTTGTATGCCTGGCCTGGCTATACAAATTAGGGGAACACATATGTACAGCGATATTTATAAATACACTATATACATCCTCCAACAAGTATTGGGACATGTGAATACATGCAGACCAACTAGGGGTGGGAAATTTGTTTCCCATTTTACTCCAGTAAATCTCATGATACTGTACTCCTGAATATAAAATGATTAAATTTTCAAATAGATACAAGAAGACTTGAATAAGCAATCAGAAGTGCAGTTGCTACCCCTAATGTTATGTATTTACTATTAATGCAGAACAATGGGGTGAGGCATTTGTTCTGTTACCCTGAAAAAAATATGTCTTTGCTGCGGTGACCACTAAGACTTGTAGTACATTGTAGCGTATATGTCTATGTACGATCTAGCTCTGGGGATGCAATATACAGTGTCTGTCTACTTCCAAAGGGGCTGAGTAAAATTGCCTCAATGGAGAGCTGCTCCTTATAGAGGGAGACCTTTAGTCCTAAATTGAAAGGACTGGCAGAGAGTGGTCTGAATAGTGAGCTAGTCATTATGTGGAAGTGGTTACAAGGAGAGAGTTTACTGTTAATGAGAAAGAAACCAGTACCATTGAAACAGTGCTGATGTCTGTTACTTATTAGCTACATAGTAACATAAAGGCTCTGTACAAACATTTTCTAAATGCTTGTTTTTATTTTGCTGCCAGTATTGCCAGCGTCAAAAGCAAGGGGTTGCAGTCCCAAAATAATAGTTACAAGCACAGACACGAAACACAAACACAGACACGAAACACAGACACGTCTCCGGACAGTGTGTGCTCTCAGTGCAGGTGCGGTGCTGGAAACAGTGGTGCTGGTGTGTGTTCAGGTGCAGTGCAGTCCAGGTGTATCGCTGGTGTAAGGCGGCAGCTCCCAGATCCGTATTTAGCCATCTGGCGGAGATAAACACACAGTTTAGTTTCAGCAACACTTCACACTGTTTGATCGTCCTTGCTTCCTCCCATTAACCACAACAAAGGAACCGATTACGACGTCACACCCCCCTAAAGTACCCTGAGCCCCGCCCCCTCCGATAGCTAGTTCAGTCACGTCGCCTCCAATTCATGACTGACACTTCGCTCACCGTACTAGGGCCAGGACTCCTGGTACCGTAACGCCGCCCCCTTCCTGAATGTCTGGCTTCCGACTCCCCCTGGAATGAACAGCCCAACCATTCAGTACAAGGCACACAGTTCCTGTTGTACAGTGCCCTCACAGGCCGAGAGGGAGATTGTTGATTCGGATTCATTTGCTCTCTGTCACAGTACTGTATGTATAAATGTACTTAACAGTTGACTCTTATGGTGAACGCAGTCATTTTTGCCTACAAATACCTTTCAAGCAATCTTTGAATATTCAAATATTTGTCCCAGCACTATTCATTCTAATGATGAGAGTAGTGCTTTGTTATATCTAAGCTAGCTTGATTTGAGGTAGATTAGAATCATAGTAGTAGTGTATACAGTGGCACCTGTATTGTAGGTGCCGTAATATCAAAGCAACATTTTTTTATGCATCAATGCATTGGAATAAACAGGAAGGAAAATGGTGCTTTGCCAGCCTCTACATTTGCAGCACGTTTGCTGCTCTGTGCATTGAGACTGGCAGAATGTCTGTTTTGAGGACATCAGCAGGGGGCTAATGAAAAGGCTTTGTTGATTTTAACGAATTACCAGCCACTGTAGCCAAAATAAATATAATCTGCTTTTTGGATTAGTTGTCACAGATGATTTTACCTACTAACGGTGATTAAAAAACCAAGGCAGACAGGCAGCACAGCCACTCTCTAGTGACCCCCTCAATAAAATGGCAATACATAGAAGTAAATAAAGACTTAGAGCATTAGTTATCTGTAATAAACAGTGACACCCTATATAATGTTTGGTTGGACTTCAAAGGCTTGTTATTGTGTACAGCACACTCATAACCCTGTTAAGCATGTTGCAGGCAAATATAGCATACCACCAGTATTTGTATGTGGATTGGTGCTAATACTGTCAGTGTTCTGTAATCCAAACACAGTGTGTGTGTGTGAGAGTATTTTTGGAGCATCTCTAGCAATATATAGAATTGGTGATTACGCATTAACTTAGACTTTAGAGGATAAATATGTTCAGGAAATAATGAAAGGAAAGAACGCTTTGGCCACCTGGATGATAAAATGATTGATTAGAAGTGGGTGATAGAGCACGGATTGAAATAACAAGGTATCTGGATTGTAAACCTAATAGCTAAATATGAAACTGTGATTCTTCCAATTTTGTTCAAATAGGGATGTAGACAGCACCTACTGTAACCACCTCTGTAAATATTGTGGATGGCTACATTTTGAAGGTCAACTATTAGTTACTCACCCTCATAAATTAATGTTGAAATGAGTTGAATATGAATGTTTATTGTTAATTATTCTAATACTGCTCTTAATTATAACTATTTCCTGTACTTGATTTTACTGTTATAGGTATCTGTATTCACGCTTTTTGTAATTGTTCTTATTTGAAATCGTTCTTATCCATTTATCGTACTTACTATGTGCTCTTAATGGAATTTACTCATAAAAGCAAATATTTTTACTATAAGTTTAACTGCTCTTAGTCGAATTCGCTCTTATGTGTAATTGTTTACTGTATTCTTTATTTTGCTGTATTCTTTATTTTGTATTTTTGAATTTGATCTTATTTTCTACTGATTTTACTGTACTTTATAACAGCTCGTATCTGTAATGTGATATTCTGTAATGTGATATTTTCTAACAACTGTAAGTCACCCTGGATAAGGGCATATGCTAAGAAATTAATAATAATAATAATAATAATAGTAATAATAATAATAATTAAAGTAGAAGTAATTTAAAGTAGAAGTAACTTTTAAATAATTAAGGTGTTTTTCAGAACGATAAAAATGCAGAGAAAGGGAATTTGCATTTGAGCAGATTTAGTGTTTAGATCATTAAAATAAACCCACTTCACGGGGCTGTAAAAACACTAACGCACAAGTGCAAGGCGAGTCATATGATCAGGAGTTCTGTGATCTTCAGTCCTCCAGGTGGGTTGCAGCATTTCAAATTAGGTAGAAAACACATTATAAAATGTTCAACAAAACAATAAGGACTCGATAGTTTACAGAATAATTGTATTTTGATACATTTTTGTAATTCTCACTTTTGTCAAGCACGTACATTTTTGTCTTTAAACTGATTTCCATTACTGCATTCAGATTAACAAATATATACCAGCAGTAAAGAAATGCTTTCTTTGGCATGTGGTTCCCCCTCCTTCCCACCACCAACTTGTTCCCAGAACTACCTCAATACCTTCAACAATACCTTCACTGTATTTTCTCTGTTAAGGGTAATTCCAAATACCGCAGTTAAAACGCTGCTGCTTTCTGAGCATTTTGAAATACATTTCTCAAATCAGCATTGGACATTCTAATGATGCAGTATATGCACACTGATCTAGTGCAAAATGTTCCTTCAAAGTTAGCATACAGTATGCAGAAGGGACTGGAAACTGAAAATGAATAACAAGTCTTAAAACTGAGATGTAAAAGAAAAGAACAATCAGCCTCCCCTGACAAGTAGTTCAAAAACTACAGTTTAGATCTGTAATGTCATGGTGAATACAAATGAAGGTGCTGTCACTCTCAGTTTTCTTGAAAACCCTTTGATGTTTTTTTTTTCTAAGGTTAGCTATAAAGAATAATACAGGTATCTAAACACTTATATATATATACTGTATATATATATATATATATATATATATATAGATATATAGATATAGTATCTCACATTACTAAAAAAGAGAAATAATTCATTCAGTACTACACCCTATTCTTTTTGTAATATCTTTAAGATAAGGCTTTGAGCCCTTTTCAGTCTAGATAAGCTTCTTTTTTATTTATTTTTTAGGACAAAAATGGCAATTGTACTAAATGAGTGTTAGATGCCACACAAAAGTCATATCATATATTAAAGTGAACAATCACCTAGCCAGTATGACCGTGTTATTTTGAGGGGCAGTCTCAGATAGAGGGCTTGCAAGGTGAAAGACCACTATTGATTTGTGTGCTTTTCCCAGAAAGGGCCTGACCTGGTCACCCTTTTTAAATGTGCCTGTTTATACTGTATTTGTCTGATTAGGCTGCAGGTGTGCACAGGGTTTTACTGTATAGTGTAGGTAATATATGAGTTTCTTTTTTCTACATGCTTATTGTCCACTGGTTTAATCAACAGGTGTAATTATGCAGCCTGTATAATTTAGTTATACAGTTGTTCCTTCATTCAGTCATTTAATATCTTCAAAACATGTATAGGTTTCCCTGAAATATTCAAGGTTTGTATTAACACTATATATACAATATACTTATAAATTATTACAGAACACGTATACATTATAATACATAATACATTTTGCAAACATTATTTTTTTGTGGGGTAAGATTTGATCAAATTTGCTGTGGGGTTTCATATTTTACAATGGGGTCTTTTGTCCTTCGAACCCCAGACTAAAATGCCCCTGATCAACATTGTATGCCTTACTGACTACACACATTTTGTCATGTAAATATTTATATGTTCATGTTTATGTGGAACGGGGGTGTGGGTAAATATTTTTTAATTTCACAGTATTCCCTTAAGGAACGTTTAATAACAGAACTCCCAAGAAGAATATATCATTGTATGCCAGGTGTCATTATTACTGGTTTTGTTTATGTACAGATTTTGTTTTCAAATGTTTTATTTTACTATATCTTGTACAAGCTGCTTTAAGCAGTAAGAGTTATTCATAGTTGGCAGATTGGATATTTCTCAAATAATGTCATTTGAAACCTTTTAATCCATACATCCACTGCACAGGAGGTTTGAACATATCTGGTTTTGATGCCAGATGTCCTTCTTAAAGACACCAGAGGCAGAGAACCCTTGCAACAAAAGCGGTTTAGAAATCAAGCCTGTTAGGAGCAGCAGTCTGTTTAGCTATTTGGGCCATGAGTGCCGCACACCATCTCCCATTGCTGTGCAGGTTGATAAAACACTTGCCAAGCTAGCGTCCCTTAAGAAATTATTAATTATCTAGTTAATGCACATCAGGCTGTAGGGGTGTGAGATTATTCACCGGCACTGGGATGAGTTGCTGAAGTGGATTTTGTTTTTTTTGTTTTCATTTTTTTCCCTTTTTGTCTCTTCTTTACCTTTAAGTTGAACAGGTGCGTAGATGCTGCATTTTCACTTTACAGTCGTTGGTACTACTGTAGCAGCAGCCGGCAAGCAGACATAACCCCTGCCCCCTCCCGTCCCCCTCCCCTTCCTCTTCCTCTTCCCCCTCCCCAATTCTCCTTGCTCTTGCTGTATATGCAGTTTACTGTTAGAACAGGCTCAACATTCTAATCCTGTAGATTAATAAAATTAACTTGGTGCTGAGCTCTTTATTTTAATTCCATGGCTGTAACTCACTGTATAGTGCAGTGGTAATTTGGTACTTTGAGGGAACAGAGTGAATTAAAGGCTGCACTGTCTCCCATCATGAACAGGTATTAACATTGTATAAATTAAAAAGTGCTTGACTCTTGTAATGTTCCCACATAACACATAAAGCTTCACCCTCAGTTGTAACACAGTAAGAAGGGGAGGGGGTGGTACTTTTTTTGCATTATTTTTATTTTTGATAAGCCAATTTTTCTCACAGACAGAAACTGCATACCCAGCAAGACTTTATCAAATCCAAGTCAAACCAAAAGGATCAGTTTGAGGTTAAACTATGTGGTCCAATCCCTTCCACCTTGCTGCTTTAGTGTAGGTAAGTACAAATCTGTAAGTAAAAAAAATCATAAGGGTAGCAAATTGCTGGCCAGTTGCATTTGATCCTCTACTGCACATGCAGGGGAGAAAGACCCTTATGCTATAGCCTGCTGTTAGGATTTGTCATTTAATACCATATTATGGTATTTTCTGTATTTTCCAAAGCCCTTATAGGATTACGTTTCTCTCTTTTTTTTCTTTACTGGAATCTCTCAAATGAGGATGGAATCAGTAAATGCAACCAAACGAACTCCCAAAGTATATGATCTCTCTTTCAGGCAAAGCTATTAAATTATACTGTAAAAAAAGCATGCTCTTCATTTGTGTTCAAAAACCCCAACAAACATTATATCCTGCATATCAGCAGGGGGTTTGTTAAAACCATACAATGTTTAGGTCTCAAAGCACAGCATTTGCATTCAAATGATTTCATCCTCTATTCCTACTAGGGCGTCCTGAGCACAATGTGATAAGTAAAGCCAAGTTTACTTTGTTAATCTCTGCCATTCCCAGCAGGGGAGAGATAAGAGCAAAAAAAGAATTTGAGGGAGAAAAAGCTGATTTCTAGCTAGAAGTCTGTAAATTAAGTGATGATCCCAGATGGCTCAAGCAATGTATTGGTCTGCAATGTTATGAAGTGTGCAGTACGAAATATAAAATAGTTCATTGCTTTATATGCTTAATTACATTTTTACAACAATGTCCTTAATTATTTCCCTTAATATTTTTTTCAATAAAATGAATACATTCTATCTATGTTTATCATGAAATTTTTGTGGCCATCTTTTTTAATTGACATACAAAAGCAACAACCTGGAGCTATCTTTAATTGTATTCAAATTTAAATATATTTTCAGTGGATTTTTTTTTTTTTTTTTAAGTAATTTTGGGAGTTGATTTTAAACATTTCATAACCGTTCACCTCCGGTAAATGCAGTTTTTCAAAATCTCTAGGCAGCCTTGTAACCTGTTTTATGCGCTTAAGTAATATTCCATGAAATCCACTCTTGCTTGTTAAAGAGGAGAGGACCCCTGAGAAAACTTTTAAATATGTCTGTAAAGTGAGAAGTATGAATAAAAAGAAAGTATGGCTGATTACTTGTATTTACCTTACATTTTAATTTGCCTTTAACTGGTTGTAATTTAGGGACATAAAATCCCTTATTGAAAAATACATTGATGGTAAACAGCTGTAAACAACCATGAAGAGGCACAGAGTCAAAAAAAACAACCAACTCGGCCTTCTCAAGTCCCTAAGTAGCACTTCTGTAATAGACTTCTAAACAAACCAAGCAAACATGTAGTGCCTCATTGGTTTAAAGAAAGCTGGTTTTTAGATTGTTTATCTTTGGTGTAGTTTTTTTTCTCAAATCCACTCCTATAGTTTATAACCAGAGTTAAAACATTCTTAGAATTATTTCAAGATTGAAAGTTGAAGTGCCTTATAAATGACTTACTATCAAAAATAAAATCACAGTGTAGGAATTACTGTACTAAAGAGCAGTGAAAAGGTGAAGATTACGGATACACCACCATATTTTTTAACATTTTACATACGAGAACATATACAAAATAGAAGTACGGGGTGCAGAGGACTAGTCGATTTCCCTACCGCTGTTTCAAACACAAAAGAACCAAATGCAGAAAAAAAAACTAGAGAAGAGAAGCCATCAAAAATGGTATCCATTTTTCACTTCCTCTTAAACTGGGGTCAGGAATGTACACATTTAGTCCCTTAATATCACAGTGCAGCACACAAATCCAAATTAGAATTTATAATTATATAGAAATATTCCCCATTGAAAGAACTAAGCCATTGCATTTTATCTTACATTACTGACATACTCCAAGAAGAAAACACTAATGAGTTAACGTGTGGTTATAGCAAGCAACTAAAAATAAAAAGCTATAGCAGTTTATTAAGCTGGATGGCTTCTTGGAAGTGGTTTTCCCATTGATTAGTCTCAGTGCTAATGCTTGCTCATTTCTCATTGCAATGCTAATTAACATAAAGTCTGCTCCAGACCAGTTGACCAGGCCCTTTTCTTCTCATTCTCACTCAGTGAGCATGTGCATGTTTACAATTACTTCAGCAGACATTATCTAAGAACAGCTATTCCTATTTTTGGAGCAGGGTGGGTGGAGGACTGTTTTGAGGATTTCCTTGGACAAATGGTTGTTAATAGCTGACCATAAAACACAAAAGGCTTGTATAATGGCTCACTGGTTAGCCTCATAGGGACCTAATAGTAGTCAAATACTCAGTTGTTTTTAAGTGTTTTTTCATGTCAAAAAATACAATGATAAACAAAACAAACACCCCCTGTGTAGTTCAGTGGTTAGGGCTCTGGACTCCTGACCGGAGGGTCGTGAGTTCAATCCCAGGTGGGGGACACTGCTGCTGTACCCTTGAGCAAGGTACTTTACCTAGATTGCTCCAGTAAAAACCCAACTGTATAAATGGGTAATTGTATGTCAAAATAATGTTATTGTATGTAAAAATAATGTGATAAGGGCGACTGTTAAGAAATAAATAATAATAATTTTCACTGAGTGCAGGAATTTCCTTCAGAATATATCTGAATTAGTCTATAAGTCTTAAGGTCTTTCTCTGTTTCATTTTTCAGCACTAGGTACCTGTCATTATTCAAATGGGAAAAAAGTATGCATGTACAGTTAAGTATTTACGGCTTTAAAAAAAGTTTTGAAAGACAGATTTGTCTCTGAAATTATTGGCGTAGATGAACATCGCTTGACTTATAAAATTCTTATGGTGACTACCGTTTATACAAGTTTACTATAGCAAAGTGTAATAAAGCATAGTTAAAGCATGGTAAAGCATTACAAACATGGTGAAATGTGGTAAACTATGGAAAATGCATAGTACAAGGTAAAATTGCAGAATTACTGTGCATAAACTTTTATAAGGGTACTTTTATTTTTATTACTGAGTTAAGGGATTGCTACAGAAGTCATCGCTTTGTACTGTTGTCTAAGAAAACCTCCATTTTGTTATCCTGTAGTCCACGTCTAAAAAACACACAGCTGTGTGGTTGAGACAGGTATTTTTTGTTTTGTTTTTTTACACTGAAATGCACTGCAATATGAAGTTTGGAATGCAAAACTGAGCTCTTCTCCAAAAACAGTATAGGTATTTAATAACAATCCCCCAATTCATTAATGACCGTAGACGTGGAATTTTTATATTTGTTTTTATGAATTTTAGAAAAAAAAATATTAAATACAAATTGAGCAAAAAGGAGAGATTTTAAATGAGATTTTCTGATTAATTTTGGAAGTGCAGATTTGTGTTGGAACATAATGTAGTGTTCCTCAGCAGATCAATATGTGTAGAAAAAAAAAGCTAGCAGGTAGGTACAGTACATAACTTAGTCTGACATCTGTGTTGTTTTTTGTGGGAATAGCCAAGAATACAGTAAAGACTTTAAGGCTCTTTTAGGGATTGTTGATGGACTCCCGTCGCGGTTCGTTTTCATGAGACAGGTCTTGTTGACCTCTGCAGTGCTGTTTTACAGTATCAAATCTAGGAATTCATTTAAAACATTACGCCACATATTTGGATTAATGGGGACCTTTTGTACCGAACTGCAGTTTAAGACGGGAATTTATTTTAAGATTCTTCAGTGCATTGTTGTGTCCCTTCCACGTTTCTATTCTTTACCACATTACCTCACCGCATTAGCACTTGCATCTCCCTCAGTTGGCATCCCGTTTCCATTCCATTCACGGTAGCCAAGGATCATATCTCACAGCCACTTAGAAACACAATGATCTCTACCCATGAGAATGCAAACACTTTCCCAGTTAAATCTATCGATCTGCTCTATTTCTGGCCTTCCATTTCTCTATATCAGGCCCTGGTTAGGTTTCAGAGGCAAGAGTTAATTCAGCAATAGTTTGAAAATCTATGAATTCATGCAATATTAATGCCTGTCCAGGAGCAATTTTAACCCCCTGAGAGCCAAGTTGTTGTCCATACAATATTGGGATTGGAACATGATGCATTTAAAACATAAAGTTACATATCAATCTGCAGAGTTTCTACTGACTTTTACTGCACAAGTTAACATGGTGTGGTGTCAAGTTGTTTAGGCAACAATCTTATCAATGTAAAGTAAATGGGCTTCTTTTAATGAATGAGCCAACACAGAGATTAGTGAGATGCTAGGATTGAAATAGGTTTGCAGGAATTGCTGCAATAAGTTAATGCACCCTAGAATATAGGCATTCCAAAAACCTTAACTCGCTGTTGGCTCCTGGTATTACTAAAACAAAAAATACAGCAATCTCAGAAAAGGCTTGGGTGCAACAGCAGACTACAGACACTTATTTTTTAAAACATGTGCTACCACAGTGTTTGCAGTTAACTTAATAAACTTAATAAACTTGTTTCAGCAATGCCCCCCCCCCCCCAACATGTAACTCTCTGCTTTTCATTTTAGAAATATGCACCATTGTTGTCCCTTTCTTAATATGGAAATACGTGATCACCATTATTGGTGCATTTCTTAATATGTGTCTGGCATTCCAAGCTTGAGGCTATAAAAGTGGTGTAACTACAACTGGCCCCAGCCAGGTTAATACATTTTGAATAGAGACACATAAATCAGTGAATAGGGGCATCTTTTCAACCCTCTTATTTTCTTTTGTAAAAAAAAAGGGCCTTTGGAGAATTGTTGTCTATCAGTCCAGAAAATGGAGAAAAGAATGCAGCAATACACAAGGCTGGTTAGCAGATTGTCATTTTTGGGTTTGATGTTCCTAGGTCTAATTGTCTTTCATGTGAACAATGGCAAGGGGCTCTCTGGTGTGCCATGCAAGCATGATAAAAGGGGGCTGTTCTTGCATAGCAATGCCCTTTTTTTATTATTAGCTTGTGAAATTAGCAAGCTGGAAGTCGTTAGAAGGATATTTTTTTGTGCTTGCGTTAATTGTAATGCAGACTGAATTTGTTTGCAGACCGTGCTCCAAGACAATAGTTTCAGCTATGCAATATTAATAGCCTTTTACTAACTGTATCATTTTAGTATGCCTTAATAAGGTGTCTGCCATCAGGCAGAATTTATTTAAAAAGTGTGGTAATTGATGTATTGCCGCAAGTATAAGCAAGGCTGAACTTGATTAATGTATGAGTCGGATTTTTAAGACGGTTTAAAAAGGCTTCTTAACAGGGTCTTGGGAGACCAGCACAAGCCTGCTGTAAACTACCTCATTGCAGTTGTAAAATGGCCTGACAGCTGCTGATGTCTCTCGTGGTTTTGCTTTTTTTTCTGATCAGATCAAATTGAAGTAATATAGTTCTCGTCAATAATTGCAGTACTTAAAAAAGTCTTATAAAGGGATTTTGACTTTCCTCCAGAGATTACTTTTCAAAGGTTAAATTAGTTTTACTTGTATGTGCCTCAGATGTATGGAGCTCCCAGTAAGGTTCACGTTTTTTTGTTTTTTGTTTTTTTTAAAATAAACTGCTGGTTTGTGAGTTGCATTAAATTAACACCTTAGTGAATATTTGAAGTCTTATGTAGAGAATCAAGCTTGGAGCCAGCAAAGCTGGAGCACTTGCACAGCCCAGTGTTGTTCTCCAGTTCGACTGATTTCTGCCTACAGATGCGCATTATCTTCAGTTTATGGACTGCTACTTCTGCTTTCAAATTTAAACATGTAGCACGAGAGAGAATGGAGAGCTAGCAACACCAGGGCTGCTCATGAATGTGGGCCTGTAGCAAAGTTCAAGCTTCTGAATAAACAATAAACAATCATTTGTCATACATCAGATACAGTTTCTTATAGTTTGTATTCAATACTGTTAAAAACATATATAATTTTTTTGTCGATGGATACAGTAGTGGTACATTACTTAATCATATGTTCTATGTAAACAAACCACTGTTTTTGTATTCAGTACCTATTACTGTCTGGTATTAGGCCTTGCCAAACATCATTTATTCTGACACTGTATAAACATTATATGGAAATTTTAACTCCATGTGACCTGTAACTTTTTATGAGTAATTCTTCAATTGTACTGTTGGTCATATATTATACCCAGATATCTAATACTTTTTTACACTTTTAATGTAATTTCATTTATTTTCAACAACAGGCCTATTTGTTAATGAAGGTAGTACCGTGTTTTATTGATGTTTTATAATTTATTCCCCAGGGTAACAATGTATAGCAAGTCGTTTTCATCAGCATGACTACCAAATATTAACAATATTTTAAACATACATTATATAAATGTAAAATATGCATATTATTCTAGTATGTCTGTAAGTGTCTGTATTTACAAAACTCTTTTTTTGTTGTTTTTGTTTTCTGGGAAAAGGAAAACACCTTTTTTTGCAGTTCAGTACAGCGTCTTGATAACAGTCAGACAGAAGATTAGGGAAAGTGTGCTTGGTATATTTGCACAGGCATTAACAGTGCCAAAGCAAGCTAACAATGGTTTATTGAGAAAAATATATGTTTAGTACACTCCATTCACTAGTTGTGAAATGTGCTTTTGTTGGTATTCAGACTGCCACAGGCTTTTAATTATGTTAGCTACAGCAGCTTTTAAAAGCAATCCTTTTGTTATCAAACTTCTCAAAGAAAATGAGATCTGTTGATAACAATGATTAAATAGCAGGGAGGCAAAGGCCTTTGATCTGATATAAATAATGTTTTTTTTTCTAAATGGTTTATTGAAGATAATTGCAGTATATAACAAGTGTAGTAGTGTTTGCTGATTTGATATTAACATTCAATAATACTGGTACAGAGGTTGGCATATCAGTGGTTTGGTATCAGTGTATACATATTCTAACAGTTTAATAAAAGTAGATAGCAATTGTTCTGTTCTTTGTAATATTAAAAGCAAATTCCATGTATTTTGTTGTATGCCTATGACCAATTACATGCGATAAGCTTTTCTCCCTGGAGTCAGGTGTCTGGCTTATATCAGAAATGTTGATAAGCACAAAGATATTAATTGCAGTATTTTGTTGTAGTTTAGGCTGTCAGTAATACAATATTATGTGATGTAAAGAGATTTTTATTCAGTGGAAATTTCCATTGTATATACAGTACAGTAGACTACACAATTAAAAGCCAGTTCAAAGTTAGTCACCTTTGAACAGATCATCTCCAAAATCAAACTATCACACCTTTTTATATGAACACTTAAGTTATAGCTCATTAAAATCTGAAAGAAATTCAACCAGCCATTTTGGAGCAATAGTGGTATTGGCTCCAAGATGGTTTCCAGGCAGCCATTTTGGTTAGAAGGTCAATGTCAAGATCACTCAATACCCTTTTGGTGAGTATTACAGTATGCCTTCACATTTTCAGGTCAGCACAACAAATATAACCAGAGATATAGTGACAACTATTACAGTAGTTGTTGCAGTCGAATGCCCTTTTTTGCATCCAGCTACTTGTTGGGCTGTTACAGGCGGGTTTATAATATCGTACCCTACATGAAACTTCAAGTGACCATTTGCATACATAGCAGATCAAGGTTATTTTCTTCTTCTACTTACAGTCTCCAAATGTGAAGCCATTCTGTGCATATGTTCAGTTATTTTCTGAACAGATCAGAACAGTTTCAGTTCAGGTTAGTATTGATACTTATAAACCATGGTATCTTGTCTGTTTAATCTTCAGGGGTTCAAACAGTAACTTGACTACAGTAGTAGATCACAGATTTATGGGGGAAAAAAAGTATGTACTCTTGACTGCAATGTTCCAGCATCCAAATATATAATATAGTTTCAGCAAAGAACCAAAATAAATTTAATTTGGTTAGCCCTTTGTATTCTTAAGTTGTTTGCTTCTAGTTTTGCATCTGAAAATTGGGTTGATGACACATTGGAGTAAATACATGTGTGAGTTCCCTCCCTTCTAGCATGGGGAGAGCTGTTGTGAAGCTGACATAACATCCCAATAATACCCTCTTCCCCATGGCATATTGACAAACTACTATAGTTAAGTGACCACTATATGGACAATATTCTTTTCAACATCAACATTTTCTTAAATGTAAAAAAAAGAATGGTCTTAGATTAGCACGGTGGTAAATGCTTTGTGAATTTAGCCCTATATCTATACATATCTGCCATGTATATTTGAATAAGTATATGTACACTATCGTACTGTCAGTATAATAGGAAGATGTTAATGGACATCCTTTTGGACTGAGCACCTTAAAAGAGTGGAGGGGATTGAAGGAAACAGCTCATGTCTACACTGCTCTAATGATTAAGCGGATGGTTTTGCTGTGTAAATCCAGCTAATTTACCTCCTGGTTAAGCAGGAGAAATTTCACCTTCAACTCGCCATCTTTCATTCCCAACAAAAGCAAATGGAGTTGTTCTTTGGGGGAAAAAAAGGAGCTATAGGTCGACAAACTGAGATTTTGGAAAAAAAATCAAAATCAAACCTCCCATCGCAAAAAATGACACTAATTCAGGTAGCCAATTACTGTAATGTGGTTCCGAATAGCTTGCTAGTTGTTTTCATCTGAAGCCAAAACTAACATTTGTAATCCTTTAAAGGCACTTAAGAAATTGATGTTACAGCCCCACAATTTGTTAGCAGCCTTGCTTCCTGGGTTACTGTAAAGGATTTCGTCCTGAATTGGATGATCAGAATGTGATCTTTGTTGTGCTCCTCAGATTATATAAGCCTGACTTTGTACCTGCCGGCCCGAGATGGGTGATTCTTTTGCTGGCTATTTTGACCCTTAATGTAGATAAGTGGTGCTTTCCATTAATTTCCTATGGCTTTAGAAAATTAAGAAAAGTTGTGTGATTCAACATCTTACATTTTTTGTCGTCTTTTTTTTTTCTTTGAAAGTAAAACCTTGATATAGGTTTGGTTTTCATAGCTATGCTTTGTGCTTTTGTAGATTAGTTTGTAATTGGACCGGCTTAGCAAAGTAATTGTCTTTTGCGCCAGATAACTAGAACAGGGATGAAGGCAAAAAGGGGTTGGTTAAGGTTTTGGAAAGTTCACAACAGCATCTCTCATTGTCTTACAAATGGAGTTGCCAGCCCGTCTCCTGTCAACACTGTGTTTGTAAACTGGCAGGCTATGACGTGTCAATTTCCAGTGCCAGTCAAGGCAACAAAGGCCTTTGCTGTGTACATGCCTGTCAGATACATTTCTATAGGGGAAACCCTATAGAACATGCTGTTAGCATTATACGTCCATTTCCCCTGAAAAAATAGCATTAGAAAGGTTTGAATCAAAAGTGAGTTGGTGACGGCTCCATTTACTAAAGATTTTATCTGATTTCCAATTGGAATCTTATCCTCTAACTACGCTAATATGTCAAGCTGCGTGATACTGTATACACAACAAGTCAGTGTGGTTTTGTGGTTGACGTTGATGATTAGGTGGCAGGAGATTACAGTTTCCGACCTCTTTGTGGTGTTTTCCGGTCTATCCAGCTTACACATTAGTGTAATGCTCTGATAATAGGTATGTAAGGTATGATCAGGGCTTTAAATATAAGTAAAATTTCACAGGACTATTTTTTTAAACCAACCAAGTCATACATGTGTTTGATTTTCATTGCTTTTGTGAGTGAGGCAAAACTTAATGTAGTAACAGTACAATGATGTACTCAGCTACTAGATACCTGATTCCTATCCATTTGGTGTTCCCCTTTGTACAGGGTTGATGCACTTCCACCATCAGACAATGTGAAACGAAACTATTACTGTAAATGGTCTTCCTTATTTTGTTTTGACCCAGGCTTAGTTTTGCTTCAGTGAGTCTCAAGAACTGTGCTGCCCTGAATGGTCCATTTAAGGCTTTTTTTCAGGTATACTCCACAGGAATAGATTATTTCTTCTGTTCTGACCATAAGAGGAGCCATATATTCCCCCTGCCATTCTTCCTGCCTAGGATTCCTTGTGGGCTCACAGCATAAGAGCATCAGACACCTTTTAGAAATAACAAACATTTATAATATTGAACACTGTCATTTATTTATTTATTTATTTATTTATTTATTTATTTATTTATTTATTTATTTTTTAATTCAGGGACAGATGTGACTGTTTAGACAGGGTTTGGTCTGAGAGAGGAAAATAAGCCTAGTATTCCACGCTGGGAACTAGTTACTAGGAAACCCAATATTTAAATACAAGCTAAGCAACACAGAATACATCTTTTGTAATGTCAATTTTAACAGTATTTACCATAAAAATCATTTTTATGGGTCGCACTGGCATAAAAGTCACTCCCACCTTTTTGAGACTTACATTTTAGGAAAACACTTTTTCCTGTGTTTAAAATACTTTTTTTTTCCTACAGGTTCAATACTGATAAATAAAAAAAAAATACACAGGTTTGGTTTTGAAATAACCCTTCTTTGCAACATTTTATTCCATTAATAATTTTACAACGTTGTTTTTCATTTTTAGTCAAACTGCTAATAGAAACCCAAACACTCCATGAACATATCTTTGCATTACTGAACATTTCTTTCCAAAACCACAATATAGGCTTTTACAAATTTGTTGAATTAATTAAAATTTTAAAGAAAAGTATTAAACAGTGCTGCTTGCATCAATTAAAAAGCAAAAAACAAAACAATAAACTAAAAGGTGCACCATCTAATAACCAGTTAGCAAAACATCTTAGTGTTGCATAGATGCAGTACAATTGCATGAAACTTCCAGCTGTACAATAATAGATACATTTTGACATGAAGAACAAGTTACAGTATGTATTAAAGTCATGGGTGAACAAAAAGGTGCAAGTACTCATATGCACACCAGGTGTAAACATTTAAAAATTGAGACCATTTGAGTGCCAATGAATAAATACTTTAAAAAGTTATACATATTGTTGCATGATACATTTATAAATACAAAATAAGCCTTAAAAAATAACTGATCAATTATAACAAATTCACCATAAACAAGGAAGCTGAAAATACTGAAAGCTTTGTACCCTCTGCTTGTATCACTCAGTCATGTACTGTAATATAACACTTAAGTTAAACCTTAAATGACAAGCATTAAGAAATATTACACTATGCAGTAACTGCTGTAGAGATGGTTTTGTTTCAAGATATCCTAAAAAAGGGATGATTAAAAAAAACAACCATGCTAGAAAAAATGATACAAAAAGGTCCAAGTCAAACAATGCACAATAGGAGCTAAAATAACCCTAAATTGTTTTTTTATGTAACAGGCACTACTACTAATGATGATGTACTTGGCCATTTTAATCTCCATAGTATTCTCTGAAATCATCCCCATACTTTCCAGACCTTGGTTACTCACCTACAACAGGACCTGGCCATGCTACAATAATAGCCTTGGATTAGAACATATATCCCTGTTTCTTATATGTTCTGTGTGCTTCTCTGTTGTGTTTCTGTGTAGATTAATTACCATGATCTATTCCAGAATTTTCAGGCAGAAACAGTATCAAAGTAGACTTTTTATTGTTTTTTATTGAAAGCTCACATTTAACTTAAATAAACTCTTCAAAATGTTTTAGAAAAGGGGGCAATGTACAAAGAAAAAACACCTCACCGTTTTGGTTTTCATTTATCCGCGTTGGATGAAAAGAAGATTAAATAAGTCCTGGTACACAGTACCAGCATCAAAATAAGTCCAGGTACAGAGTACTGGTGAGTACCAGCAGAATTTCACCCCTGATTCAAGTCATGAAAAGTACTCAATTTAAACAAAATGTTTTCTACATTGGGCCCTGGTACTCTCCCGCCTAGACTACTGCAACTCCCTCCTGGCTGGCCTCCCTGCATCCGCCACCCGTCCGCTCCAGCTCATCCAGAATTCCGCTGCTCGCCTGGTGTTCTCTCTGCCTCGCTTCTCCCACGCATCTCCACTACTCCGCTCACTCCACTGGCTCCCGATCACCGCTCGCATCCAGTACAAGACTCTTGTACTAGCCTACAGATGCCTTGACCAGACTGCACCCAGCTACCTCCAGACCCTCATCTCTCCCTACACCCCCACTCGACCTCTCCTCTCCTCCTGCACTAGAAGACTGGCTCTACCTCCTCTACGCTCCCCTGCCTCCAGAGCTCGCTCCTTCTCCACCCTCACCCCGCAGTGGTGGAATGACCTTCCTACAGATGTCAGGACTGCCCAGTCCCTGACCACCTTCCATCGCCTCCTCAAGACTCACCTCTTCAAACAGCACCTGCAGAACTCCTCTTTTTTTCCCTATGGACACTCTTCCTTAAATGCGCTTTACTTGCTCTTATCTGCCCCCTATTTTACTGCATTTAATCCTGTACTTTAGAGTACTGTAATCTGTCAAGTGTTATTTAATCTGTACTATTTTGTATTTAATTATATCCTGATGTAACTATCACTGACACTTATCTGCTCCGTTACTGAATCGTATTTTGTCATACTTGTACTTGCTAGAACCAAAGTCATTGTATTTATCTTGCTCTTAATTGTATTATTACTTATACTGTGATTCTTGAAATGTATTTTTGTTTACGACTATAAGTCGCCCTGGACAAGGGCGTCTGCTAAGAAATAAATAATAATAATAATAATAATAATAATAATAATAATAATAAACACTTTCCTCCTCTATCAGCTCCTTTTTTTTCACCATATTTTTATGTTTGTCTTTGTTTCATCTCCAGTCACGTACTGTTTTGTCAAGCATTGCGATTGCCATGCTTTTTGGCAAAGCCAACACCGCGCAATTTCAAACCTGTTGTGTAGTGTTTTCGTTTTTTGTCTGACTGTCCTACTTTGTCCTGTCTCAAAGACACCTGCATTATAATATTTAATTGCAGTGCAATTACAAAGAACGCAAGACTTCATAAGTTTACTCAGCTTTCTGACCAACAGCTGTTTGCTACGGATCCCAGGGGCGGGTTTAGTCTGAATGTTGACAAATCAATGGCTCGGGAGGGTGAGAATAAAGAAATTCATAGAGACTGACAGCTATTGTGTTAACAGCGAAGCAGTATAGCTGTGACGTGTTCATATTCCAAAGATTGATAACTTTAACCACTATATTTTTTCTCCACGTACACACATCTGGGTGGAGAGGAGGTCAGTCAAGATTCTGAAAGCGTGCATTTAATATTCAAAATGATTAATGGTATTGAGATAACTAATAAAAACTTTTAATTAGAACAGTGGTTTTGTGTTTCTACCTAGCAACATGACCTGAATGCCATAGATCCTGAAAAACTTAATCAGATTGTCGACAATTATGTTTGTGTGAGCCATAACCGTGGCTGTAGTAATTGGTATATTATTGGTATATTATTGTCTGGTACAGTAGTTTAATAGACACACTGGCGTATACGTCACACTGGTGTATTAGCTGCTCCTTAGCTGCTCCTTGGACTTACAGTCTTTACCATTACTCCAGCATGGTACAGTTGCGGACACTATGTGCTGTAAAAAACACCATGCTTTGTATAAAACATCTAAAGGGAAGCCCTGCCTGCTTTGCAGTTTCAGAATTTTAATAGGCTTGGCTAAATCTACATCCTCCCCAAGTATGTAACAACGCCTAGTTTGGAATCTAGTACTGAATGTTCAGATACATCCTTTATCAATAAAATGTATCAACCCAAAATAAATCCATCTAACTTAGTAGATCAGTCTTCCGCTAGGCTATATTTCCCCTTTTGTCTCCAGTCCTCCCTCTGCGATTTCACAGGCAATTGGCCTGTCTTTTAGAGGAAGAATACCTGAGGCTACTGCAAAGCCCAAAGGTAAAGGGGCCAGCTTCAAACAGGGTTTGCACAGGAGGTGGGGAGGTAACAACAGTACCGAGGCCTCCACAGTGCACAAGCTGCTTTCAGATTTATTGCCTTGGCTGCAGTCTCAGGACGAATGGAACCTCATCCATCGTGGTGGCTGGGGTGCCTTCGCCACCATGTTTCTGAAGAGTTCAGGTTAGGAGTTTTATGCTGCCCTTCCTTCCTAATGGGGTCCCTTGGTGGCAGATGCCATCACAAGAGAGGATGGATGAACTACCCTAAGGACACCCAGGCAGACTCACCTTTTCTGCTCAAGACTAATGAAGTATTACAAAAATAATACAGAAAAGCAGGAGCTGTTAGTACTTTTTGTTGTAGTTTTAAAATATTAGTAATTAGTTGTTTCTATAATAACAGTATGTACAATATAAATAGTGAATAGTGTTGGTTGTTTTTTCTTCCATTGTTTCAATTTTCATGGAATGTAAAAATAAATAAATAATACAAAATAATCTCAAAACAAAAATAAACACATTTCAAGTGATATAAATACATTCCCACATGTTTTTACACTGTTTTCTTTTGATATTCCATTTCCATTAAGAATAGTTGTACATTTTCAGTTAATGATAAAAAGGCATATTTACAGCAGTCATTTAAAACAGGAGATGAAGACTTTGCATTCCTTCTCAAGTAAATGTCGAAAACTGTGAGTAATCCTAAAGGGGAAGGAGAACGGATTTGTAAAACATGTGGGAACCTGGCTGAAATCATATTTTGGGAAAAAAAAAAGATTTATTTTTTGACAGGTGTTTGCTGTCAATTTCCTTAAAAATCTCCATGCATGGAAAGCTGAGAAGAAAGCTGCCTCTTTTTTATTTTAATTGACACCATTAATCAACATAAATCTCATTAGGCAAAGTTGGTGACTGAAGTGCCAAGCCCCTGAGGATCGGAACCCCTCCCTTAATTTCCCTCTCCAGTACCGGGCCCGTCTAACAAATTGCTCTTTTTTCTCTTGTTACCTGCACTCACACTCTTCCTTTCTCTCATTTCTGCCACCTCTTTTGTCTCTGCCACTCAAACCAATTTCAGCCGTCCGCCAGCTCTCACTTGGGATAATAGCCTCTGTGTTGCCAGTGCCCTGTCAGCTTTGATTCTGCAGCACAAGGGCTCTAAATTAGTTGAGACGTCCACATGCTGGGCTTCCCTCCACTTCCACACGATCGCTGTGTAGATCCTCTGAACCACTTGACGCACAAATTGATGATTGCACCCAACAAGTAAGGAATGGCTGGCGGCAGTTGTGGCGATTATTCTTTCCTTTCCTTTTTTTTTTAAGATTTCTTGTATTTCTTCATCCACTTTGCTGATGTTTTTATGTTGTATGCCAGGTGCCTGCTGGTAGATAGCTGTTTTTTGTGGGTTTTATTTTTTTATTTTTATATTTGTCAGCTAGTTTCTACATACATGCTCCCACACGCAAAAACAAGTTCATTGATTTTCCATCAGAGTTCATTGATTTGTAGAGTTTTGTTTTTCTCTTGGATAGATTTTTGGATAACTTGTCTTGTTATGTGCACTATATTTATTCCACATTATATTGAAAAAGCAATTCAAGTAATAAAACAATCATTTCAGAAAAGTATTTTTCAATCTGATCCAGGGCTGCAGAATGTTTGCACCCAGGCACACAATGTACACCGAAGGATTTGGTTGGGAGAGCTGAAGATCCACCCCCAGCACAAAGTTTTCGACTTTTGCTAGCATCCGATAGGGATCCGAAGGCGACACCACCACAACCATTTGGTTTGATACGTTATACCTTTCTATATGTATTTTTTTTCCATTAAAAGTACTCAATTATAAATACAGTATTTTAAATGTATGATTCCCACGATCAGCTAGTTTATTTATTTGCTGCATAATGGCAATTTAGACTCCCGTTTGTACTTTTCAAACTTATAAATAAATAATGTTATAATTTTATTCAACATCATATTTACTTTAGATGCCCCCCGATACTGTTTTTTTTTTTGCTTGTTTTGCACTCTGTCCAAAATCTATTCTCAGGTGGCATTTACACAGCACAGACTCTGTGTGCTACAGTACCCAATTCGTGTATGTGTAATCTACACAGTATTTTATATGTAAATTACATTACTAATGCTAACAAAGATTTAAAATAATAATAATAAAATAAAATAAAAAAAACATCACTCCAAACTAGAGGCATAATTTAGATTTTTTGAAATAAACAAATTTCCAAATTTCTCCTACATCAATTATATCTACACCTGGGCACAAAGGTGTAATTTAGTCAGGGGCTTGCATCATTTCAAGACCCTTTCCTCTGATAGTTTCAAACTTTTTGTAATTACTAGCTTTGTATATAAGTCCATTTTTCAAAAAAGAAAATGATTGGTAAAAATAAAGCTTTCATTAAAAAATGGTTGTTATGCCCTCATAAGATTGTCATTTTAAACTTCTGGTTTGAAGATATGGAAGATATGTTTATTATTATTATGGAACACTAGGCTGGTGCTGATGCAGCTCAAGTTTCTTATGTGAAGAAAGATTAAAATGACCATTCACAACATAAGCATTCACCATGACTCTTCATTTTAACCAAATTCTGCCAACCAGGTAATAAACGAGGCAGTAACCAATTGACAAACTGTCTACAGTTGTATCTTATGTTTCATCAGTTGATAAAACAGAAATCCTTACGGTGGAAAGGTGTCTGGTACTAAATGTGTCTTATTATCCTACTAGAAATGAGTATACTATAGCCGGCGAAGGTTATATAGTGGAGTTCCTGTACAGTTTTACATACAGTATATCAATACAATTGCTTACTCAAATATGATGAGTCTTGGTTATGGCAATCTTTAATACAAATTTGAAACGTACATTTTATATACAGTCAACGCAAGTCATATTGATATACTATTTAAAACATGGAAATGGCAAAAAGGCAGATGTTTGAAATGCAATATTTGCTTGACTATTGCCTAATGATAAATAATTTAAATTTAAATAGCAATAATTTTGAACCTTCATTTGTGGTAAGTACAGTTAAGTCTAAAGATAAGTATTGTACAGTGTATTGCTCTACACACATGACTGCAGCTATTTTTAGTGCAGGCATCAAATAAGTGAATATTTTCATTAGCAACAAACTGAGCTCTTTTATTTCAAAATATCTTTGACTCTTAGTGTATTGGTTTGCTTTCAGTGAAGTGGAAGGTCAAGTCATTTAAAAATGCATAACAAAATTAATGACCATAAGGCTATCTTTGAAATTTCAGTGTACATCATTAAGAACATTGAAATATACTTTATATAATATAGACAAAATATGTCCCATTGGTTTAGGTTCCATTATAGATCATTAAAATATGATCCCGTCAGCTTGGGGTTAAGGTTAGGGTGAATGCTAGGAATAGAGTTAAGAGATTAGATAGCTATATATTTATAATCTACATATTTAAATACAGTTTATATGTTTTGCCTTGATTTTCCAACTGTAATGCCTTTTTTTCAAAATTAAAGAAATTAAATATTTGTTTTAATGTATAGTTGAGACAGTCTGTGTTTTAGTCACCTTGGCCGTAACTCAGTAGCCCCCCCCCCCCCAATCTTGAACTTGATAAACCACCTAGGGCTGCCACTTTGCAGTTTGCCTAATAAATTCCTCTTTGAACTCCCTTGTTAGTCAAGTGTTGTGTACGCTAAATACAAAAGGGGCCCAGGCTTGTGCATTGGGCATAAATTACTCCTGCATGCCAGATCTTCTATGAACAGACCTCCAGTTATGGATTACTTTGTTCTCAACTTGACAGGAACATAATTAGAACTGTTGATGAAATCTACAAAATTGTTCCTCCGTGGCTTCCATGGTCCGGGAATTTATCCATATTTATCATCAGCTGAAGGGGCCTAAATGCTTTATATTAACTGTTTTATTAATTTACTCTCCAATCTGGTGAAGATGTTGAAATGAAACAGGATATTCATAGCTGTGGCTGCCTGTTCTTACATTTGTGTAGCATTTAAACAAAATTAAAATTGAACACAACCTCAACTCAATGTATCTCTCTTTAAAAAAATAGTGTGGTAGGTGTTTATTTAAAGGTATGTTTTTTTTGGGTGGTTTTAAATAATAATTCCACTGTCATCATTTCTTAGTCTAAAGTATATATATGCTTGACATTAGTAAGATACTATTTTTCTACGCAGCTTATATTTCTATAGCCACTTATTGTACATGGCGATATTAGACCAGAACAATGCATTTAATAATTATTAATTAATTTCTCCTCATCTGTTCCTGAATCCATTTCAATTTGGTAATTTTTATTATAAATTATACAACGTAGTTTAAGGTAGGTCCCAGTACTAAAAGACTACAGTGAAGGATTTATAAATTAAAATCCCAACTTCTGTTTAAATTACTGATAGTACAGGGAATGAGAAGGCTAAGCTAACAGTCTTTTATACTCAGAACATGACTTGTCATTTAGTTCACGTTTTGACAGTTTAATTGAATTTATTTTATGATGACTTAATTAACTTCATTTGCTTTGGATCATGCTGTATATATTAGTAATTGGGGTGCTCTGGCATTATAAAACCTGAATGATGCCCCTCCCCACAAAATTAAATTGTGGCAGTGGTTAACAGTGTGCAGGTGCAGGAGTGCTGCGGTGATCAATAAACAGACAGACAACTATAATCCAGGTGCAATGGTGTTTTATTTTTATAATCCAAAGTCTGATGACAAAAACAGTAAACAATAATGGTAACAGGCAAATCAGCGCTGTGTATTGCTCCGTTTAATCCACGGGTTGGTCCTGAAAAAATAGACCTGATATTTAAACACCCACACAATCACAGTCAATGCTATAGTGCTCATGGTGCCGATACAGTTAATAGTGAACAATGGTGCAGTGTTGTCCGGGCAAGTGCTGGCCTTTGGCGACAGCTCTGGATCGTGTTTGCCGTCTAATAACAACAAACAAGTAAATATTTAGACACGACAAAAACAAACAAAATACTCAAGAAAACAATATGGGTTTTCCTTCCGGTTCAGAATTAACCATACAAAGGAACAGATCACCTCGCTACGTCCCCTTTTATACCGTCAATCATGACCCCTTGGTTAACAAGTACAACCACCCCTCCAATCCGCGGCTGCCACATTGTTTCCCTTCTGGGTCGATGATTTAGTGTACTGTAGCTCCGCCCCCTTTCTAGATGGCCAACTTCCGTCTAACCCTGGGAATTAATTGTCTGGCCATCCAGTCCAGGTCACTCTGTTCCCTTTACATAGTGCCCTCACAGGTCGGGAGGGAGATTTATCACCAAGAATCATTCTGTCTCTGTCACAGAAATTGATTGTAAATATGTCGTAAAAACAATTGAATCTAACAGCATGTATAGAATAGAGCCTGAATATACAACAATTGGACACTATTCTCCCATTGTTTTCTTATGGAGATCAGCCAATCTCTTATTACTCTATAACATAACAACAAATAAAGCCTCACTTGAGAATATGATACTAATTAATGTCACTGTTCTAAAGCAGCTGCTTATTGATGAAACGCTTCACACAGACTTGAGGCCTGCTTTCAATAAGTTAACTCAGGCTTTAGTATTACCAACATGAGCAATGGCATTATTCCTTAAATATATCAGTGATGTATTCATACATACTAAATGCACAGATGCAGGCTCATGTACACTGTGTAAGGATCATCAGCATATACTGTACCACAGATCATTTGAAACTTGGCAGGTTGAGGCAACAGAAGGGGAACACGATTGTTGTCATCATAGTCTTTGTTAAAAGCTAATATTTTGGTTGTCAATGTGCTTTTTTTCTCCTCTTAGCAACAGCTCGAAACTTATATTTTAGGTTTATATGACTTGATTTCTTGAAGGCTATGGTTGAAAAATAAGTATTTTTTCTTTTTTTCTCTCTCTTGTTGAACTGTAACTTGATTGAGACCATAGGCGCCTAACCCATAGGGCACAGGGAGGCAATACCGGTATATACTATTATTTTGTTATGGTTTTGCCTTTTATAAGGTTTAAAATGGAATAATAAAACAGAAAGTCATTCAGAAGGTGCCAAAAGTCTGATATTGATAAAAGAAGAAAAAACAAAAAACACAATAAAACTCACTCTATGTGGTTTGACCTATAGTCCAAACTGCGCTTACTATAGCTGACGTTAGCAGCAACATGTCTGCAACAGACTACAAAAAATTATGTATTAAATAATATAGGAAAGGTAGTTGTTAGTTTAGTTTGTTTTTATTCTGTATTAATTACATTATAGTCATTAAAGGCAAGAGAGAACTATATGTTTGTTTTTATTTTTTTTATTTTTTTTTTAATAATAAGGAAGTTAGTAGGTTTGTTTTGCTGCGGGGCCATGATTAGGTTTAAGTTCAACACCAATAGTGTTACTGTTATTAAGCACTAGTAATAACCTGAAGCAGTGGCATTTGAAAAGAACGTTTTTATTTTAGTGAAGTAGACTAGAATGTGTTTTTTATTATTAAAAAGTTATCGTTGTTCTTTATTGAAATTCATTTTCAGCTTTCTATTGAAGCTTGTTGTGTAGGCGACTACTCATTCAATCACACCAAGTAGGAATTTGCTTGCACAGTTCAAGACATTTTTCACGTCAAGTAAGCTTATTTGTGTATAAAAAATGACAATAGTCACAGTCCTTTTTCGCAGCCAGTGCCATCTTACTTTAAAGGCACCGGAAATCGTAAGGTAATTAAAATATTTTTGCGTATATTACTCTCCCTGTCAGATATAAAATAATATAGAAGCAAGCAAAAAGGCAAATACACCATTTCTTGGATGAATAAGACCATTTTAATGCAACAGGAAACAACTCTTGACTGGTCCTTCCTGCAACTAAGTTTATAATGTTAAATATATACTGTTGAAATTGTTTTATTCATCAAAAAAAAATGTATTTGCATTTGCTTGAGGGCCAATAACAATGTATCTGTTCAATCTATCTGTTGAACTCTGCCAAACGGGAGTTTACCCACTTTATTTACCGCTACACTACTGATTCAGCGGGGTAATTACGGTACAATCCAAAAATGTGTTATTTGCATATTTTGTTTAACGTAATGGTTTTTTTTGTGCTAAATTATCCTTCGAACTCTCCCAGTTTTGCTGTTTATAGCCTGTGAAAAGTGTAACACTTCTTTTCAATAGCTGACTTAAACCAGAGCTGTCGCCAAACAACAGCAGTCGAATTCCAATCAAATTTAAATCACGTTTAAAATAACAATCCATAATCAGAATCACCAGTTATTAATTTAACAATTAACACATTTCCCCGTTTTAATTGAGAAACCAAAACAAATGAGAAAAAAATCAGAACAAAGAAAAAATGAGAGGCAAGGGTGGTAACGTAAACTGTGTCATTTTTTTTTCTTTACCTTGGGCAATTAAGTGATCGAAAATAAATATTGATGACGGACCACTGTAAAAACTTCTGTATTATTATCACCTCACTAAGGTTATGGTCATAAGATCAATTCATACAATGAAAGACTGCGCTGTTTTATGAGCAAATGAGGCATCGCAGTCCCACCCCCAAATTTCATTTTCAGATTGTTTGGTAAAGCTAATGTGATTGAAAAAGACGAGGCTGGCAAAAGTAAACCAAAACTATTATTATTATTATTATTATTATTATTATTATTATCATCCTTGTTAACCTTGTATAATACGCATGTCTGTAAAACTGAGTAAGGGTATGTAAGAGGGCATGATTGTTTGTTTATTTTTAGAACGGGGTACCACTCCGCCCCTGTGCAATTTATTATTTTGTATTTGTTTTGTTGCATTATTATTATTATTATTATTATTATTATTATTATTATTATTATTATTATTATTATAGGTGTTATGATTTATTTATTTATAAATGTGCCGGTGGAGCTGTATATTTTGTATTGTTTTGCAAGCCCCATCCACATTAAAAACCTTGCGGTAATGTGTAGCTGTCGGCTAGTGCGTTGTTAAACTAGTCGGCAGTCACATGTAATTAATAAACTTGTGCAGATTGTGGCCGAGGGGTAACAGAATAATTACTAGCTAGTTAAACCTCTCGTCCACGGTATATAAACCTACTGCACTCTCAGTTCAGGGTGGGTGTACAGAGGAGAGTATGGGAGAGCAAGAGGAGAAAGGAGAAAAGAAAATTTAAAAAAAATATACAGGATTGGTGACAGCGTTTGCCCAGCCTGACCTGTATTGGCTATTGTGTTTTGTGTTCGATTTCTGTTTTTGTTAAAACCTTTATTTTTGCTCTGTGAGCAAGTGTGTTTATTTGTTAAAGCTTTTATTTTTGTTATTGTTTAAATAAACGGCGCACGCCGCGCCTTTTGAACTGCAGTACTTTGTTTTTGTGTCTCTCTGGCCTGACGTCACCACATCGGCTACCCTGTCACAAAGTATTTTATTTATTTATTTTTTTCAGTTACGTTTCAGACGGACTTGCCTAGCCCCCCTCCCCCCCAAATTTTATGTTGGGTGCGCCACTGCCCCCACCTTCCTCATGTTCACATGTAGTTTTTCAGTTAGGAATTTTTATCATGAAGGAAATGGCTAATGTAGGCAGATCGATAATGCTGATGTGCATTTGTCTAAATGATTCATACTCCTCGGCTGTCTCCTCCAAATATCTTGCTAAAGACTTTTTGAGAATCAGTATGCAGTGTGTTTCCTTACCAGACAATTTTTTTTCCTGTTTAAATAAATCTACATAAATCAAGTAACATCTAAATGTAATGGAGATAAGAGAATGTGGTAGCTTAAGGGCACTACTTGAATATCTATACTGTATGTATAGCTTTTAAGGTTAAAATATTGTGTTGTAGTTTTCAAAATGGGCACTTACTTTCTTCTTTCTAGGTTTTATAGTCTAGGCTGTAAATTAAAGGCTGAAAAGCAGACATACACCCTCATAGGGTGTTCCACACTCATTGGAAGGTGTACATTGCCCCCAGTAGGTTACCCCAGTGGTTTCCAAACTTTTCAAGCTTGCCCACCTTATTCAGCACCGAAATATTGTTTGACGCACTGACTGACCGGAATCATTTTTCCCCCATTTTCAGCCATTTCATTTTCAGATGCATCGTGTACATATCAGATCAAATGAACCGCACTTGCCACATTAGTTGCTTGGTCCAGTTGCAGCACAAATTTGGTTCCCCTAATCCTCACTAGTTTTAGCCTTTTATTTTAATTGCGGAATAACGCAGATTTTGTTTTTTTTTGCGGAAAACTAGAATCAATGTGTTAGCAATGAGTTTGAACAAAATAAAAAACACCACCAATTCAATATTCGGTTTTGTAGCACACCTGAGATGTATTGGCGACAACTCGGGTGTCGTGACACACAGTTTGGGAAACACTGCTGTAACCATACAGTATTTGTGGGAGGGTAATGTAAGTGAAGTGGACTTCTTTCGGAGGCCAGATAAATAAACTTATGATGAAGCAGTCTGCAAAATAGTATAAATTCATTTGTATATGGGTTTTCAAATATTTTTAATTGTCTTGTTTTTCTTCATTTGATTTAAAACAGGCAGCTGTTTCGTTTATTATGAGGAAAAGTGCTAACCTTGTCATTGTGGGTGCAGCAGTGCAGAAATGATATCTGTATATTTTACAGGAAAAGAGAGAGACAACTTATTTAAATCCTGAATACAGACAGGCCTCATATGCATTGTTAAAAAAATAGACTCTGAAGAATTGCATATGGATTAGGGGGATGAATATTCTATTATTTCAGCCCATTCTGCTGATCTTCTTATTGCAACTCTATGCTTAAAGACAAAAAAAGGCCAGAAATTTCCTTTAACCAGACAGTCATTCTGAATGTGTCGCAGGCACTTGAATTGTATATTATTTGCGTGATGTTGCATTCTCTTCCCTCAGAATTGAAGCTCATTTATTATCTTTTTTATGCATTTTTATGCAGTTTTAGTATAATGAGTATATTGGGGTATTACGAAAAGCAATAGAAAAGAAGGCATGGAATTAGAAAATGGAATATTGGATATATTTTACCTCTCATCCTGAGGGTGAAATATATCTCTCTTTTACCACAGACTAATCCCAGACATGATTAGCAGGTCTCATAGCTCTGGCATTGTCACCAAAATACATTGGAAGCCTATTAGCCTATTTATGCAAGGTTTGCAAACATAATGTTTGTGCGCTGATATGAACCCTTTACATGTACATACCTCTTAAAATGTATGCATGTCTTTTGGTAGGATAGAATTGAAAGAATTTTCAATTAACTGTATTCACACAACGGCTCAGACTGCAACGGTGGTGTAGTTTGAAACTTCCAAATATGATCCATTGACACATAAAAAACAATAGTATTTATTAACAAATACATTCATAAAACGAAATTATGTGTTATCTGTTTGTTAATTTTAAAATAATCTAGAAAAAAAGCGTGAGCTAGAAAAATAACAAAAATGAAGACTGTCTACACTGAAATTAAAATAAAACTGTTACTATTGCAAAATGAGTAACTTTAATTTAATGGTGTAAGTACCTTGGTCAATCTGATTTATTGGACCCACTTTTGAAATGCAAAGGTACATTATCAGAGAGGAATACATTACTTTTGAAAATATTAAACTAGCAGGAACTACAATAATGTAACTGTTTTTGCTAGTTTTATACACATCTCTGGTAATTTGTAAGCTCTGATTCAACTGTCCCAATGGATTCTTTTAAAACCAATTTCCTTACCTCTAATTAACTTTATTAACATTGTTACTTGCCCCCCTTCGTTCCCACAGTCTTTAAGATCTTCACTTAAACTAAAGTAAGAAAACAAGCAAATAACTAAAAGATCTTCAACACAAGAATAGAGGATGGGCAGTCATAAACCCCAGTCATCAACACTCTTTCATAAATATGCTGGTTCTATCTCACAAGCATTAGAAAACATAAATATAACTTAGAGACAATACATTTCTGTTTTAAATGGTGATTAGAACCTGTTTGTTACGGCTAAGAAAGTATAAACCAGCTCCAGCTCTTTTTTTTTATTGTATTCGGAATTCACGCTAATCAACAGCATGTCATATTTTGGTTAAAATGGCCTATAACTAGACACATTTTAAAAAATAAATAAAAAATATCATACTGAATCAAAATGTCCTTGAGCAATCTTGCCTAAATTCAATGTAAGGTTATGGGTTACTGCATCCACGTTACCCCTTAATAAAATATAATAGTGTGCTGTAAGCATATCACTGAATTAGTTAAACTAGCAGTGCACTTTTTATATGTTCAGCATATGCTGCTCTAATAAAGGATTCCTAAGAATATTTGGAAGCTGTTTAATCATCAGCCATGTACGTCTCATAAAATAGTATGAGAGGGCATGTGAAAGTGACCATGAAACAAGTGGTTTGATGATGCCATTGAGTCACATGACATGCAAGTAATTAACCTCTAGATGGAAGTATTTTCTTGAACGCCAGGGGCAGAGAGCTGCTTGAATTTTAGCATGTCAGATGTCATAAATGCATCCAGGCACTTTTTTCTTAATAGTTACTTTGCCATGTGAGAAATAACTGTAGTCCTTGGTAATCGGTATTGCTTTCAGTAAGTATCGTAATACATCAGAAAAAGCTTGAAAGCAACACGTTCCTTAAAAAAAAAACTAACACGTCAATAGCTGTTGGTTGCAGAGTGCGAATAGAACCTCACTGCACATCCTTCTTGTGAAAACACTGAAAAAACTGTGAAATTATTTTCTGTGAACCCATAAACCCAGGTGTCAATGCATCTTAGAAAGTTATATACTTATCAGTTAGCAGCCATTTCTGACAAAGTGGTGGCATATAATTTTTAACCCACTGAAAATGATTAAATGTTTTCAAGTATCTTATGTATCTTACCCCAGACGGTATATAAAATGTGCATGTTTTGGTAATGAAGTTACTACTGCACAAGGGAAAGCAGGACAGCATTTCCAGGTCCCTCTTCAGCCTGCTTGACTCTTGAGCATTGAAATATCTGTCAGTAAATGATATCTGTAATTAAGATAGGTCAAAGATAGGTCAAAATTAGAAAGTAAAACGAGTGAGGTTCATACCCAAAGCCAGTGTTTCTCAATGAAATCACCAGGATGATTTTGTGTGGCTACAGCAGTCCCCCTACAACCCCACAATCTTGTTGGTAAAGTTAACTACTGTTCAGGTTTCATGCAACCCATTTCCTTGCTGTCACGACTTGCGTTCACATTTCTCTTACTGCTTCCTTTTATTACCTTGTATTGTCCCGCTATTCTAAAGCAGGGAGAGTGGCCACCAACTCTTTAAGCTAGAGAACCACAACTAGAAATTATGATGTGCCCCAGAAGATGATTCAGTATGTGCTTTTAGCAGACTCTCTTTTAGCATGGTCGCTATTCAGTCTCCAGCAGTCACAGTGCGTTCATGTGAACTGAACTGAGGCATTTCAGTCCTCTCTCTCTCTCTCTCTCTCTCTCTCTCTCTCTCTCTCTCTCTCTCTCTCATATGCTCTCTCTCTCTCATATGCTGTCTCTCTCGTGCTCTCTCTATTTCTCTCTCTGCTTTTCTGTCTCTCCATTCTCCAATTTGTTCTGACATAAAGAGATGTTTAGCTCTGTGAAAGGTGGTGCAGGCAGCGAGAGCGCCTGACTGACATCTCAACTGCCTTGTCTGCTGGGACTGCTCTCTCCACTCACCTCCCTTCATATTCCTGCCATGTCCTGCATCAGTGCCACTGTCTAATCTTCAGGGTAAGAGACCAGTGTTCCCCTGGGCTTCGGTGCTCAGCACCTTGTTAGACAGGTTTTCAAAGAGCAGCATCCCTTTTTTTCAGAGACACCAGCTTAGACATCAGATGTCTGTCATCTTCACTGGTGTGAAAAAAACAAAACTGGTGGTTGTAACTATAGGTACAGCTACAGTATTCGATTAATATTATGAGTTGCTGTTGTTTTCATTCAGTAAATCTTTAAGAAAGTTATGTAGTACAAGTCTTTTTATTGGTTTAGTTGAACTAATAAATACCTCCATATTCTGACAGTACTGTATCTGACTCTGGGGGTATATGAAGGCCCCATGTCTGTTTTTTCATATATATATATATATTGTGTCGAGAAGCTTTTATTTAGTTGACATTCTTTAGCTATTATTGCCAGTAGTAGAATCTGAGAATATATGGAGGCATGTGTCTGGCTGAAAGTCAAACTTTTAAAACATTTTTACATGTGCATACTTTGGATGTAGGTGATGGTGATATGGGTTGCTCTTATTTTGTATTTACAGCTGTGGTTGGTGGTGTATGTCACTGGTTACAGCTTCCTCTAGGTACCTATTTTCTGGCGCTGTAGGCCTGTGCTACTAGGAATTAGCAAACTTGCAATGTATTCTTTTGATCTGTGTCGTTGTACTTAAACATAGACCTGCATATCCTGGATTCTTGAAAAAAAAAAAAAAAAAGACCACACTTTTTGCATTTCAATGAAAGTCGGATCAGTGATGAGGTGGTTATCTACTAAAGTAGGGACATTTATTTTTAAGCTCTCAGTTATCACTCCTCTCAAGAAGGAAATACATCTCCTACCTTATACTACAGCCAATTCAAATGATAATTTCACTGTTATTCCCAGCCGCCGCAAATAAGGCACTTGGCAGGTGAATTAAGGGAATGTTTTATTTATATTGGTAGGCAGTGGTAATAATGAACTGTGTGGGACAAGCACAGGCAGATGACACGAAGAGCAGTCTGTGCTTACTGGACTGGTTAATGTCCCCCATATAATAGATCTTCTTTGATAGCTGTGAAACACTTCTTTCAGCATACATCTGATACTACTGAATAGCTGCAGTGCCAGGCAGGTATTTGCTGTAATGATGTCATGACTTTTTGACTTGGTGTATATAGTCACTTTGTCTTACAATGTCAGCTTGCTTGAATAGCCATTTCAAGTAGACTGCCTGTTTTATTTGTGTTTTTTCTATGATGGCTGTACAGTAATTACTTGGATCCATATGAGGAAACATCTTTTTTGTGCTTTGCTCTACAGAACTGGGGGAAATCCACTGCAGCCAGTTCTGTACAATATTGAGATATATTTACTAATACCTTATTCACAACACCTAAATAATTCTTGATGAACATGTGAATATGATGACAGCATATTTAGGAAGTGTGAATTGTGTATAAATGATTGTGGTCCAGCAGTCAATCCTCGCTGAATTCTACTGTTCAAAACTGATCACATTGCTCGACTGGGAGACACCACCCTGTAGCATACCCATACCATGAGCCATCTCCTCTAAGTTTAAATGTTGTCTCAGACATTGTGCCAAAACGAAGGTTTTCAGTGAATGCATGTTTCAGTAAAAAAAAAAAAAAAAAAGTTAAAATGCACGGTTGTTTCATTAACAATCAAATGCAAATAATCCCCCCCTGATACTGTACCTACCACATTCTGAGGATCAGTAGGACATTCCTAACTAAGGTTAGCAGGATTTGAGTTTGGTTCATTTCTACCAGCCCAGGGTTAACTAAAGAAAGCACATTTTTCGTAAGAGAGGTAAGATAAACTGTTTTCACCTCTCACAGTAGACTGTCTATTAAAGACCTACAGAGTAAAGTGGGATTATAAACACGTGTTTTTTTTAAATTTTTTAAAAACTTTTTGTTCTACTGTAATAAGCAAGAGCAGCAAGTCTGGTAGTTTAGGCATATTATATCAGTGTCTGTCCAGTTCAGCGTGTGTGTGCTTTGGTTAAGTGGGAGCTCACAGCCATTTCTATGGGTTTTTTTTAAAACATACACATCAAGGGGAAAACTAGGTTGGGAACTCCCATGCTGTATATTTACACACACAGACACACGCAATGCTGCATTTCCCACTGAGTCACTGTGGCAAAGTGCATATTGGTGAGGTAATCTGGGGAGGCTTGCAATCCACTGTTTATGCTCTGAGGAGATACATTAAACCTATCTTTCTCCAGTGCTGTCTGTCTTGATAGCACTACATGAAAAAAGGAGTCCTTGAGTTCCTAATTATGATTGGAGAAAAGAGGTCAATTGGTCAGAGGTGTTCCACAACTTGAGAAAGATGGAGTCGACTAATGGAGTTCTGAATATTTTATTGTAAACAAGCTGTATTTTATTGTATACCAACCACTACAAGGATACTTGTTTCTTTTTAAGCTTCGGGGTTTGTTTTTTTTTTTTGTTTTTTTTAAATCTGACCCACAATGGTAACACCACATAATGCTATTCAATGTGTCTCACTACTTAGTAAAAAAAATGGGCTTTACTTCTAAAGTGAGTTAACACTGCTCCTTGACAGGAGGGTCGTGGGTTCAATCCCAGGTGGGGGACACTGCTGCTGTACCCTTGAGCAAGGTACTTTACCTAGATTGCTTCAGTAAAAACCCAAATGTATAAATGGCTAATTGTATGTAAAAAAATAACGTGATAACTTGTAACAATTGTAAGTCGCCCTGGATAAGGGCGTCTGCTAAGAAATAAATAATAATAATAATACTCGTTATAGAAAGCTTTGATGGGGCTACTTTATAGTTTGAACCAGACATTCACTGGTCACAGGCTACAATTATTTATCACAGTCCAGGCGAGGCCCTTATTGGATGGGGGCTATTGTGTTAGGAACTGAGTGTTGCTAATAAAGTAATATTCTTACAGGACAACTACTTCTGCCCCAGTTTCATATTTGAAGAGATGGCCTTTTAATGGAATACAATACAATTAGGGTAGAGACTAAAACCAAACAACAACAAATAAACCCATAAGACTCTTTTGTGTTATTTGTTCCAACAAATATTGAAACTTCCTCTGAACTTTTAACCTCTTTTTCTATATTATGACAAAAGACAGCTAATTAGAATACGAGCAGAAGCAGGCTTCCTAAACGAATGCTAATGATCTATTCTGTTGACCGTGACTCGAGTCATAAGGTAATTGGCTTGCAGCAACATGACAACTCGAATCATCTCATGAAATTAACCGGTCTTTACAACAAGAGGCTCGCTCCCTTTCTTTCGATAGAAGGAACAATCAATTTGATAAGTAGCAACACAGTTCATTGTTTCACATTAATTAGACTAATTGCAGTGTGTTAGCCTTTGGAAGAGAGCTCTTTTGGAAAAGAATGAGATTGAGGCATAGGCCTTTAAGCGAGCAGTGTATGTCTGATGATGCTTCCTTCTTGCACTCACCATAGGCGGAAAAGAATAAAATTATATATATATATATATATATATAATTTATTATTTTATTTTTTTTGTTTGTTTTTTGGTTTAATCATCATCTTTGGTGAGTGCACAAGCAAACAATAGACAATATGCCCTGGTTTCTATTTTAGGGCATATCGGTTTGTTTATTTAGTGATTTTTTTTTTTTTTTACAACTAAAAGCTGCGTCTAAGTTTAGCATGTGCCCCCATGAATGTCTAGTTTGGAGCTCTGCTAATGCATTTTAGTAGAGGTAGTAGAACATTAGTAGTTGCAGTTTTTTTTCTCTTAAGCACGACCAATCTTCAGTTGCACTGGACCAGATTTATCAAGGTCTGTACTCCAAAGTGCCATTTACAGTACCCCACTTTTATTGTGAAAGGAAAATAAAACTGTTGGTCTCAAAGTGTCACTGGTAACAAGATGCCCAGAAGGTTAATTGAAGGACTTAAAATAGCTTTCATATATCTTTTGTAAATAAACATTTTTGTTTTCCATGATACGTCTTTCCTGTTGTTTAGTGCAGTCTACACTACATGTTTAAAGTGTGTGGTATGCAAATTTACTAACCAATTTTAAAACAAATACTGTAGGTGAAGTGTTTGTGAGGGGCAGTGTTCATCTTTTAATCTTTTACTATCCAATTTACTATTATGCTTTTTGTTTACTATTGTGATGTACTGCATTTTATATTTTAAGGGGGCGTTGTTAGCCTTGTCACCCATTATATCATTCAGACATAACCTCCCTTCTCTCTCCTTTACAACTAAAACCTTGACAAATTGAGGATTCCCCCCTCCCCAATATTCAAGTTCCATCATTGCTGTGTCATTCAAGCTTTTTAATGGGATTCCTTACAACCTGACCACACCCAGATTCCTTGGTGACAATCTGACTTCTGTCTAATCTATACTGTGCATTGTTCTGGGTGAGATACAGTTAACCCATTACCTGTATTCAATGCTTGGCATCTTGCAATGCTATACAGTGTTCAGCTTCCCCTTTCTGTCAGCAGATGCTTTTGACCTTATATAGCCCAATCAGTAGTTGTTTGCAATTTCTTAAATATATTCTCATGTACTGATCTGGGAGTTGTGGGTTCTGCTCTGGGAATTCTTAGTACACAAAATAAACTTTAACCTTATGAACCTGTGAGCTGCTCCAGTTGAAACATCATTTTGGTTCACTGGCTGTTCGGGATTATTATATAGAATGGTATTTTTACACAGCCCTGTGTCATACAGTACTAGGTATATGCGTAAATGCAAGGTTAGTACTGATTGAATGATCTTATCATTGTGGGGCCCAGGGATTAAGATTGCGGAGAAGGGAAATAACACACCTTGACTGATTCTAGGGCAAGAGCTCCATGCTAGTTGGTTGGATATGATGCTTTGACAGAGTTACGAAACATTTATCAGTATTTTACAGGCATTTGCAAATCTTCCTTTAAATAAAAGTTAAAGTTACCTTAGTGGTACAGGCTAATTCTACCAGTGGGTCATACCATTTTAGCTGCCCTGCAGTTGTAGTTCATTAATAATAGTTCATTAAGTATTATGTTACTGAATTGCAAAACCATAATACATAAAAAAAAAAAATCACGACTACTATTTATGCCACTGAAGTAACATGAATTTTCAACAACACATGCTTAATGGTGGTAAAGAATTTTATTTATGTATTTATTTATTTATTTATTTTTTAAATAAGCCGACATACAATTCAGGATCTGTTCAAGCACATAGTAACAAGCACACATATTGTAGAACAAACGGAAGGCACAATCACCATTATAAGTGATTTGAAAGGTCTGTAGCTGCTTTTAAACTAGGTTAGAAATATAGATATAAATGCAAACTATCATATTGAAGCATAGAGTCGCTACAAATCTACATTGTTGACTACATCATTGTTTATTGTCTTACTTTCTGAGGCGCTGATTTCCCATGGGCAATTAAACATGCATTTTTGTATTCATTTGTGTTTGCATTATATTTAAAAGGATGTTCAGTTGAAAGCAGGTGGTGTATAATATACTGTAAATAGTGTAAAAGATATGAAAAGATATTATATGATTAAAAGATAATTTTTTGGTAGACTGTTTTTTTTCTGTACAGCAAACTATAAAAACTATTAAGATAGAAAGAGTTTCTAATTTTATGGAAAATTGTAAAATTGTGTGTGATATTACCTGTTATATAACCTTAAAAATAAACACATTTATTATTATTATTATTATTATTATTATTATTATTATTATTATTACTGAAGCGTACCAGCTTTTTAGGAACAGAGGTTAGTGTTGAAAAGATCAGACAGGAGGCTGTAGCTTTGGTCACAGCACACACAGCAAGTGTTCCCACATTCTGTAGCGAGGAGCTTGCAGACTCCCCTTAAATAACAGAAAGCCTGCCAACAGAAAAAACAACATTGTATAAACATTTCCCTTGAATCCCCTGCCAAGGGGTCACTGCTGGTGCAAAGATGTTAGCCTATGGGGCCTTTTTTTTTTTTTTTTTAAGACAGGCTCTGTCTCTCATGCGCGCCACCCGGGAGCGATTGTAGGCAATACTCTGGACTAGACGCGCCTTTACATTGCTATTATTATAGACTTGAGAAACACAAAAACCAGCCCACCAGGTATGTTTCTTTTAATTTAAGGATGTTAAAAACCTGACATCTTGTCACTCAATTATCTAACTCAGGACTGAAGTACAGTATACTTATTAAGGTTTTTAATTAGTTTAAAAAGACTGCAAGGACGATTGTCAATAAAAATGCAGTAAAACTGATGGTTCCATGTGTAATGTTTAATGAGAAGAAAATTACTGAAGTGTAGTTGCTACTATAGTTAGCTTTTGGTATTTGTATGGCTATAACAGAATGCCCTAACACTAGAACCACCAGGCGGGTCAATTTGGCCCATTTTGGATTTAAAATGTTAATTACTCTTCTGTTGTAAATCCTATGTGTGTGTACATTTTTGACTTTTCCTAAATATATGTATTAAGTATCCAGACGGTGTTTGATAGCCAGAATCGCAAAAATGATAAAGTTATAAACAATTCTACCTAGAACCGCTACGTGGGTCAATGTGACCCATGCAATACAATACATGCTTTTTTTAATATAACGTAAGATATTCAATTTTTTTTTTATAAATGCAGCAAACAAGACACACTTCCTCCTCCTAGCACACATGTTTGTTTGTTTTTTATTTCAAGCCTGACTACGAGACAGAGATTGCTGTGATTGTGGATTTGTCAAGGTGCAAACTCAGTGAAAACCTAGTTGCTTATTTTTCAATGTACCTGGGAGACAACAATCCTTCGTTTTGTTCCACAAATGCAACTGGGAATATATCAGAAGGAAATATTTAATCTTGAAAGTAGTCATTTTGATTGGAATACGGCAAGCTGCAAACTGAAATGACAGGTAGGATAACAACTTATGTGCCCAATATGAAACATATGTTATATATTCTTTTTTTATATTACTATTAGAAAAAAAAACATTTTGGGTTTACAGGTTTGTATGTACCAGTTTACACAATAGCGTTCAATGGAACTGCGTCTCTGTTTACAACACAGCTCCTGGATGCAGGCAGTCAGCAGGCAGATGCGTACGCTCCTCCATAGAGTACAATGCAGCCGTCATACCGGAAGTAGTGTTATATTTTCTTTTTATGTAGTATTAGAAACAATGATTTTGGTTTTATACTTTTGTGTGTACATATACCCGTTTACATCTGTACACTGGTATACGTAGATTCCTGTTTCTTTTGAAATTTGTATTTTATTATATTTTTTTACTGTTTGTAGTCGTGCTGTATATGCACTCATTTTAAAAATAAAGCATTTTATGTTTAATTGTCCATTTAAATACAGTGTTTCTGCGATGCAAATGTTAGTTATGATGTTCATGAATAAACCTTTTCAGTTGTATCCAATAGTATGTCTTTCATTTTCATAACGAAGCAGTTTAAAAATGTATGGGTCACAGTGACCCACGTGGCGTTTCTAGTGCTATAGGCCGAAAAGGCTCTGATCTAGCCCCCTTCAACTAAAGGTGTTAATGTGCTTTTACTGCTGAGCATGATAAGATCTGAAATGCTCATTTATTTTTTGCAATTCCATAGGCTGTGGAGCACACACACAAACACACTTCAGTGTTTGATAACAGCAATAGAAACGATTAATAGTTTTCTACATTTATTAAGTTTTAGAAATGCATGGAGTTACTTTTCTGAATACCTTTTCCATAACCCTCAAAGGAAGTTTCATATTTTTAAACCAGTTTTAAAAACAAAGACTGATTTTTAAAAAGTTCAACACACACACGCAAATGAAGTTATAATTATCACCAACAGCCTATCTCTCATTCCGCTTACCTATTAATCAAAGGTCGATGAGGCCAAACACAATCAGCTACTTAAAAGTTAACAGAAGCAAATAAAATAAACACATTTCAGATCTTTGCAGATCACTTCAGAAAACTATGGTCAACTCCATGAACGTACAAGCATGAAGAAGTGATGGAGAAACCCCCTTAAAATCCATTCCCAGTCTATATCCATTTCCCTCAGAGCACCCAGGAAATGAAAGAGCAACCTGCCTCTGATCCCCTTTGCACTGATACTGCACATAGTGGCTACATGCATCCACCCCTAATCAAAGGCACATCATGGAAGATGAAAAACTAACCGGAGCCCTTTAGCATGCAGCTCGAGTGCCTGTTCCGCTTGCCTGCACTCAGAGTTTGGAAGCTGTGTTAGAATTCAAGTGTGCACCCTCGCTGTCACTGCTGGTTCTCATGTATTCAAGTTCCTGCTCGGAGCAGAGCAGATCTTTGCTCAGTTAAGTGAGCGTCAGTCACAGGTGAGCCTGGCTGCCAGCCTGGGGGGTTTTAGGCTTCTTTTTTTTTACGCTACACCTGAATGAGATATTGACGAGACATTGTTACCTGAACATAATAAAGCAATAGTGCCCAAACAATGGGATTTTTGACAATTAAAGTGTCACAAGTTTGTCTGAGTAATTTTTGAAGCCTTTTGAGTTCATGAGTTCATAAATCAGATGTAATCAAACCTTACCTGATAACATACTTGCATCGTTTGAAACACTTTCTTCCATTTCAGTTTCGCAGGCCTGTATGCCTGCTGGCAGACATATATCAAGAGACACAAATCTGCTTTTCAGTTTTAACTGTTTAAACAAATGCAATTTACTTAAAGGGGTAATAACCCCTTAATTTACTTAAAGGTTAATCATTTTCCAGGAATGGAACAATGAGAGAAACTGTACCATTTACCTTGTAATGTATCCTGGAAAAATGCTGTTGAGTAAAGTCCAAGTCTTATGAGAGTGTTTTGTTATTATACCTTTAATCTGCAGAAATATGGCAAACTTAGCATACTCTATACAGCAGATGATCAAAATCTGTAAAACCAAGCATACAAAAATACTAGGTAGATTTTCAGGGTAAAACATATACCCTGGAGACCGATTTATTTTAGACAAGCAAGTCTCTTTTAAAATATCGGCACGTTTCACTTTAAAGTTCTGCATCATTTACATTTGTATACAGTAGGTGTCTTTTTAATGCATTAGAGTCATTATCTTTAAACTGAAATATATTTTGTAAATTCTATAGGGGATGCAGTCTCGGTGACTTAGCTGCTTCATTTTCCTTATTCTAACAATAATATGAGTTGAATATGTTCTAAAGATTTTTATTAGGAGTGTATAGGTGTGTATCAGCAATATCAGCTCCTCCACATATGATTTAAAAGTGTAACTTAAAGGTGCTGTGCACAATATTTAAAGTATGCCTATGGAAAAAATATTTTATTTTATTCCTGCAAATAAAATTTCATAAATAGCTCTAATAAATGTGACAGATAGCAAAATAAAAGGATAATTAGCAGTCTTATAAAAGTCTGTTTTGTGTATTTATCTTAACCAGCATTCTCTTTCTTTAGAAAAAAAAAGCATAATTCAGCTGCTGTTTGTCAGTGTTGTTCCAGTCGGTTTCAAAACTTACAAAAGTTGATAAGGATAGTCAAGGGCTGCGGAGAGCCACTTGAAGTGGGGGGGGAGGAGGGGAGGGGGGCATCGATTTTCTCCATCACCCCCACCGCTTTTACAATTGTGCCTATTTGCTTGGTACTGACCAAATTTGCCTCACATGTTCTTCTAACTTGGTTTGTGTTTTTGATATCTCCACTTTATATGGTTCAGCTCTTTTTGTAACTGGATTTTTTTCACACTGTTTTTATTATACATAGTAGTCTATTAGCACCCATCACTATCTTTTTCATACTTGACATGGATCGACCAAAGACCATGGTAGTACGGCTGGATTACATTATTAGATGGTAACTTCTGGTTTAAGTTTAGTTTAACAATTCCTGCTTTGAAAAAATATGTTGTGTTGCTTTATGTTTAATTTATTACATTTGTATTTAACAAAACATTTGGTAATTTTAATAATAAAAAAATTACCAGTGTTTAATTTTACAGTTTTAAAGCCAGGCTACCTTAAACTGCATTGCGTATAATAAAGCAGCGTTATGTGAGAAAAAGTGTACAGAAGATAACGACAAATAATTTGAAATGAAAAATGTAAATAATATCTGAGAGAAGCTACTTATCACAATACTTAACATGGTTACTTAGAATGAAAGTGCAAACACTCACCCAGATAGCAGGTTAAGGGCCAAACTTTCCAAAGAAATTCTGCCTGTTGGTATTTCTCTGTGCAAACTCCGATGCAATTGAGATCATGTCTGTCAGGACGAGGGTTTCCTTATGGCAGTAACCACACATCAAGTCATTAAGTCTCTTCTGTGTCATTTTTTATCGTAAATAATTTTTTATGCGATGAAGAGATGAAAAGCACCTTTCTGCTGTTGCTGTGGTCACTGGTATTGTGTAATACAAGCGGAGGAGTTTGTGAACTGGAAGTAATCTCTTAGCAACTGGCACTTAATTCATTGCATCAGAGATGGTCACTTTTTAATTTTGATTCCCCTTGCTTCTTTTAAAGTTTCTGGCAACATATGCAGCTGTGTGTGCAAGCGGTCGAAATCAAAGTCATCAGAATAGGTTTCCAAAGTTGCTGTTGAAAAAGTTACGGTTTCTCTATTAGCAACAGTAAGTAGCAGTTGTTCAATACTACTAGCCACTACAGTGTCCTTCTGGTCAAACCGCAGAGTCATAATTAAAAGTTCGTAGTATTGCCTCCTGTAAAAGCTTTCTGAGCTCTGAAAGGTGTGGTTTGTTTCACCTTCGTCAATTCATCTTGGGGGTCTCTGGTGCCTTGGCAGTACTGAATCAGCTGTTAAATCTCTGGCAGCCTCTGTTGCAGAATCATAGAATGTTCTGCAGGCCTATTCTGAACGTTGCCGCTGAAGAAACCTCCTTGTCAATTGTACAGCTTTTTGTTCATCCTGGAGTGATGTGTTTACTGCTTGCAATGTTTGCGATAATTGTTTAGTAACAGAGAACACAAGGTAGGAGAGACGCAATCCATAAAAAGTGTTGAATTTTTCAAGCATTGCCAAAATACCACCAGCACTTCTCCTGTATTCATCGTGAGACTCATCATTAATCTGAGTCATTATAGCACACAATACACTGTAGCTGTCAAGCATCGATTTCACTGCACCTGTGCGGACAGTCCATCATGTAAGACAGAGAGTGTGCAAGTTTTGACTCTCTGGAAAAAATGTCTGTCTTGAATATTTCAAACAAGTGGCTTCGCTTTGGTGATAACTGGATAAGGTGAGTCATCTCTATCACTAGGTCCAAAGCATCCCAAACATCTCTAAACTTTTTACTTGCATCTTGTAGGCACAGGTTTATACAATGTGCCATGCAGTGAATGCAGGTTTTGTTGCTTGAATTGTTCCGCAACACTGCGGATGTAACCAGACATATTTGCTGCACCATCATATGCTTGTCCCCTGCACAGTTGGAGTGGCATGTTGCAGCGTATCAGAATGTCATTAAGCACACTGCAGATAGTAGCCGAGTCAGTTTAAGGCAGGTCAACTAAACCAGTAAAATCCTCACAAATTATGTACTCTTTATCTACCCAGCGAAATAATGCGACCAGCTTTTCTTTTTTGGCAATATCGTCGGCAGGTATTGAATAAAACCCTGCCTCATGCATCTTTTTCAGCAGTCTCCGTAAGATGTCAGGTGATATGAGGTGTTCGTTTTTAATGTCGTGTGACATGTCATTTTTGTCATTTAGTCAACGACAGCAATCTGGACAGTCTTCAGCACGTAGTTGCAAAAGCTGAAACAGATTTTCACTGTGGGCATCATGCCCTTCCACTGCTACTCCTTGATACATGAGGTAACAAAGGGAGGTCAGTTGTTTCAATAACATTTCACGGCGATATTTCTGTTGGGCCCTTAGTTGAGAATGTAGCTGCATTTGGAATTGTGTTGTAGCCTCCCTGTGAGATTTAGTTTTTTCATGTTGCCTAAAGGATTCAACAGCATTTTTCCAATTCTGGAAACCATCAACTGTGAATGCCCCTTCTGTGTTTTTGTTAACATTTAAACCCTGTATAGAACTGACAATATGTACCAAAAAATCTTTCCCTTACTGTACAGAGTGTTAGCCAGTTGTAGTCTTTAAACCAGTTAGACTGCACCGTCAGTAATTGTTTTATTTCCACCACGCTTCATATTTGTCTTGTTTGGTCAAAATTCTCTTGTTGAATTACATATAGTGAGTGATTGACGAGAACAAATGATGTGATGACGTAGAAGGGGGCTGAACATAGATGTAATACATGATATATATGGGGCTGAACGGAGACATCATGGCCAGGGACCTATTTATATATATATTTAAAAAAAAAAAATATATATATATATATATATATATATATATATATATATATATATATATATATACTTTTGAGCACATAATGATAAGTCAACTTAAAGTGTCAACATTTACCAGCAACTATGTACAATCTGGATTATATAAAGATACAATAAAAACAAAACTGTTGAATCTCTTTTGAACATAAATCCTGTTCCCGAGAGTGCAGAAAATAACTGGAGAAAACCTCTGGTGGTCCCGGCGGAGAGATTGCCCCTACTCTGAGCATACTGGCAATATTCTGTTGGGCCTAATAAATATCAGGAAGTGAAGAACTAATGTAAGATTCCACAGTGGTGGAAGACCAGCGCCCCATTCTTTTGATCAGGAACTGGTTAACATTAACTTTAGCTGTCGAGCTTTCCGCACCTTTATGAAAGGAGTGAGGGGAATAGAATTGAGGGGGCAGACCAGCGTTAGAAATGAGAGAGGAAAGATGCATAAAAAACAATGTTTTTGTTATGATATCACGGTCAGCATTGATGAGCAGAGGATCAGAAGGGTTAGAGGAGTTGTGGCAGGAAAGATAGCGGGATAGGAAGGAATAAGGACAAAGAGGAGAGTTGAGTTTACCTAGCTGCATAAATTGACCCTGGCAGAGCTGGTCTGTTTTGGAGATATTATTTTGTTATTTTTATTTGTTTATTTAGCAGACGCCTTTATCCAAGGCGACTTACAGAGACTAGGGTGTGTGAACTATGCAACAGAGTCACTTACAATTACGTCTCACCCGAAAGACGGAGCACAAGGAGGTTAAGTGACTTGCTCAGGGTCACACAATGAGTCAGTGGCTGAGGAGACTTCCTGGTTACAAGCCCTTTTCCTTAACCACTGGACCACACAGCCTCCTTATATGGAGAAAGAGGAGATAATGTGAATCAGGGACTAGAGAGAGGTTGCAGGAACAAAGGCCCACTGATAGAAAACTGAAAGGAGAGGGTACAGCAAATTTGGAACAGCAGAGAAAACCAAAGAAGGCAGAAAGACAAAGAGATTCCATGACTGTATCATCAAAAGGAGAAAACAGCCTCGATGGAGGATTGAGATTAGGTACATGAGAATATCAGTAGTGATGGGGAGATGGGAAGAAGGAGGGGGAGGGGCTCTTGTTTTCAGATACAGCTGGCTTAATGTGGAAAAATGACCAGTATTACTTAAATAAATGAGTCAGTTCACCTAAACTTTAATGATGCAGTTTTATGTTTACTTCTCCATTAGTTCATAAATTACTAAAACCAGTTTACCCAGTCTGCTGAGTTATCTTTCAGGGGGTGCTATACAGATCTGCAGTACTATGGAATTTGTTCCTCTAACAACCATTGATAAGAGGCAGCTTTTTGTTTCACCCCCTTTGTGACATTTTGACTGAACTATCTTTTTTTTCTGGCAATGTGCTGCTGCTTGGTCTCTATCACAATAATTTCAGATCATTTGTGAAAATATATATAAGAAGTATTACTGATAAGTGAGGCAAAATTAACCTTAGCATATAGATTGTATGGGCTTTAGCCCTCCTGGGATACTTCTCCCTGGTAACAGTGATATACAGTCAGCAGTCACATATCCAACCCTATAAAATGTTGACTTCAGTGACGGTTAAACGAGTGTGACGCATATCTGATTATTTCATCAGATTTGACGTGTATGTAGGTGAGCACGTTGTAACATGCCCCCTATGACCTAAACAACCCCTGTCCCTGCACACACATGCACACACACACACACACATTTCATACAGAAAGAAAAACTTGGGTACAGAAAGACTTTGTTAGCGCACGAGTTGGGGGAATAACACAGCAGTAAAAGACAAACACTTTTTTTCAGGGAACACAAAAAGATACAATATCAAAAATACATAGCTCAAAGGGTTGTGTAAAATAATTAGATGTACTGTAGTTGGTTTTGTTGGTCCAGTACTATATTTTAATTTTAATTCAGAACGAAAACTGTTACCCATGCACAGAACTGCTTAAAATGTAAAAGGCAATGCAATTTAAAATAACAACACCACCAGTTTCCAGAATTAAAACAGTATCCAAAGTCAGGCTTCAAAATTGAAGAATTTAGTGCTTGATAAGGCCTTAATGTCACAGTTCACTTGCAAATGAAAATGCACAAAAGCAATTAAAGATTACAGATTTTTTTAAAAATGCATCACTGTATCTAAACCTGTTTAATTATTACCTTTTACATTACCGTGCCTTGTCTAAGTCGCTTTGTTTTTGGAGGAAGTGCTCTGTAAATGCAGTGCACAATAAAGACAGACTGATTTGCCATGCGGTTTGTGACAGTTAAACAGGTAAATTGTAACACTGAAGAGACAGGCTTTTTATCAGAAAACTGGTTACGGAGTCAGAAATCGCATGTGATGGGTAAGTGCATAATTTGTTACATATAGTGCCCTCCATAAGTATTGGGATAGTGAAGTCAAAATTGCTATTTTTGCTGTTCACTCAAGCAATAAGAAAATACGATTAAAAGATGAATATGAGGCAAAAGTACAGAATGTCACCTTTTATTTCTGGCTGTTTCAACACATATATGTTTTACCAACTAAGAATAACAGCACTTTCACAGTTCCATCCCCCCATTTTATGTGAGCATAAGTATTGGGACATTTGGCTCACAGGTGTTTCTAATTGATCAGGTGTTTCCTGTTGCATTGATTGTTCACACATAAAAGAGCTGTGAATGTGTCTCAGTTCTATCCTTTGCTTTTGCCTTTGGAGTCTGCGTTTGGTGTCAGTAAGCATAATCCAACATGAAGACTAGGGAGCTGTCTATGAAAGAAAAGCAAGCGATTTGGATGCTAAAAGAAAAGAGGAACTCAATTAGAACCATAGCACAAAAGTTGGGCATAGCCAGATCAACAGTTTGGAATGTCCTGAAAAAGAAAGAAACCACTGGTGTCTTCAGCAATCGGCAATGACCAGGTCGGCCAAGGAAAACAACAGCAGTTGATGACAGAAAAATGACCAGAGCTGTGAAAAACAACCCTAAAATAAGTGTCAGTGAAATCACCAGCAACCTCCTGAATGCTGGGGTGAAAGTGTCACAATCTACTGTTCACAGAAGACTTCATGGTGTAATATTTATATAATGTAAGAGAAAACACATTTGTTAAAAATATAAAGCTAGATTCTACAGCAGTGTGGAGTAGTGGTTAGGGATCTGAACTCTTGACCGGAAGGTCGTAGGTTCAATCCCAGGTGGGGACACTGCTGCTGTACCCTTGAGCAAGGTACTTTACCTAGATTGCTCCAGTAAAAACCCAACTGCATAAATGGGTAATTGTATGTAAAATAATGTGTAAAAAATAATGTAATTGTATGTAAAAAATAATGTGATATCTTGTAACAATTGTAAGTCGCCCTGGATAAGGGCGTCTGCTAAGAAATAAATAATAATAATAATAATAATTTACTCCAAACCATTTTTTTTAAATAAACCACAGATGATTTCAGACAACATTTTTGATACTGACAATTTGGAGTAAATGACTTTTTTTTTTGCTCTGTAGGAGCGTTAACTAGACTTTTAAACACCTCTCTCTGTCATCCGGACGGCTAAGCGATTTTCCGATTTCCAAAAAGTTTATAATTCTTTCAACACTGTACCTTGAATGGGTTGACACCACCTATATTTCAGGACTCAGCCTTAAAACAGACAACCTGTACACATTACTACCGCTTTTATATATGAGTCCCTCATTATTAATGCCAGGTGATTCTCATTACTGCTTCAAATACCTAGCGCAGTGCATGTTGGGAAATATAGTCCTGACTTCCCTGTTTAATGGGTAGGACTACATTTACCATCTGATCACTGCTACAATGTAGAGACACTGTGCTGTATTTTTGGGCCAATACACCTCCCCTCTACAACCTTTCCCCATACTTTACCACAGTAGTTATATATGTTTATTATTCAATATTATGTGAGTTTAACTCTGATTAAAAAGAAAAGGGCCACTCGTAATTAGTTGGTGGGGAGGGCTACATCTGATAATTGCAGTTTAAGGGTTATTGCAATATTTTGTTTACCCAGCCCTGAGAGATTGCAATTAAGTAAATTCTTCTGTACTGTGCCTATGTGCAGTCTGAAGCTGAATATGATTCCCCATCAGTCTCATACTGGACTTGTGTCTGCTGTTATTGTTGAATGACAATTAAAAAGAAAAAAGACACTTTTTGATGATCAGTCAGTATGTTCTCTTTTTTTGATAGATTAACGGTGAGTTCTCTATTGAAGCATTACGTCAGAGCATAGAGTTTATATGCAGTGCAAGCTTCCTAGGGAGTTAATAGCACCCTTTCTCTGGATATATTGTATGTTGTATTTGTGTTCCTGTATTTGGTTTCACAAGAATTAGTTGTTCATTCATAGCTTTACACTTCCATTGTTTGGAATGTTATTGTACACAAAGAAATTAAACTGAAATATATTTAAGAGTTGCAAAGAGTGATGAAGCTGAATTTGGGTCAACAGTGGTAGACGGTGCCAGTGGCTGAATATTGAAGCATTACATTTCTTCATCTTAACATCTCTTTTTAGATGAGCCAAAAACAAAGGGTCTAGCCTGGAAGGATGTGGAAAAACAGCACAGCTTTGTATGGAGAATGTAAAAAAAAAAAATGTTCACTGCAAATATATACAGTACAGTATTATATCTAACCCACTTGCATCAAGATTTTTAACTATGGTGCTACAAAATTCTAATTATTATGCATCTCTTATGTCCCGACTTCATATTTGACCTGTGACCTGTTTATACCATATTGTGGTTATGTGACTTTTTGATTTCATAACCAAACTGTATTCTATGATTTCTAGGTCAATATTGATTCTTTGTATTGTTTTATAAAGCTGCCCTTGCCTGTCATAGCCTTATATCTGAGAGACAAATTAAGATACTGACTTCATATTTGCAGGGCTATTAAACCCTGCAGGAAAAATAAGTCATATTGGGGTCCTGTGACTTTTTAGGTTTCTGCATAAAAGAAAGCGCACACTTTTAGATATTGTCTTCACATTTTGCACATATCAGGATATTATTGTTGGTGTTTGTCACATTTCTTTTAATCTATTGACTTTTAATGTTTACGAATCATTCTATCAGATACGACTCCCCTTATATTATATTCTCAAAAACAATCCATTCTAATGGATGTACCAGACACCACGATTGAATTATTTCTGAAAAAGCCCCCAATACTCTGCTTTTTTTAATAAATACTGCATACCATCAGTGTGATAGAGCCATCAGTCAGCAGGGGATGTCTTTGTTCCAGGGAGGCATTAGTAAGACTGGCGCTGTATTCTCAGAAACACAGCAACCAATAATTAGTGGAAAAACAATCCCCCAGTGGCCAGGCTACCATCTTTCTGGAAGTCCTGCACATTCCAAAACAGCTGAGAGCGGGCAGCGGTAATCCTATCTCAGCAGAGCACCTGGTCTATGGGATTGGGTTACTGTTACATTATTCTGCATGAAAAGGTCAGCTCTCAGCACGAGGTACATTTTTCAGAGGTGCTTATTAAGGAAAATTCGAAGATTACCTTGTGAAGTGGTGGGCTATTTGCATAGCCGGAGTGTATTAATAGTGGAACGAGTGTAAACAGGGGTCTGTGCCGCTGCAGTGTAGCTGAGCTCCGGTGGACACAATACCCAGCCAAAGCTTAGATTTCGCATGACCCATTACTTTCTCCCTTTCTGTGTAGGGATTTCTGCCAGTTCTCAACCGAGCTAGGAGAGCTAAAGGAGAGAAAATGGATAAGCCCTCCTCACTATACTGCAACACACCTTGCTTATTGTGCAGTAATGATACCTGGCAATTGGAGTGGCTATTGAAGGGTTCAAGATTAGCCACCCCATCACGGTTTGACAGGCAAACGTTTGCGCTAGATGGATAAAAATGGTCTGAAAAGATGTGGACAGGGCTACTCTTGAATAGGGGGCAGGCATACATCCCATGTTATTGCCATAGAAAAATAAGACCCTCAACACGATGGTGAGATGTTAATTTATGGTCTACTAAGTTTAAATAATGCTGTGATTGCTCCCGAGTGGCGCATTCAGTAAAGGTGCTCCACGTGGAGTACAGGATGCGCCCTATAGCCTGGAGATCGCAGGTTCGAATCCAAGTTATGTCACTGCCAACCGTGACCTGGGGTTCCTAGGGGGCAGCGCACAATTGGCCGAGCGCCGTCCAGGTAGGGAGGGCTTAGGTCGGTAGTGGAATCCATGGTTCACTGCGCACCAGCGACCTCTGTGGCCAATAGGGCGCCTGTGGTTCTGCAGTGGAGCAATCAGATCTGTGTTGTCCTCCGGCACTATAGGTCTGGTGGCCTCGCTGTGGATCTGTAGTGCGAAAAATGACGGATTGGCAGGAACATGGAGGACGCGTGTTCCAGCCTCAGTTTCCTGAGTTGCCAGGGGGTTGCAGCGGTGAACCAGGATACAAATAATAATAATGGGGCATTCCAAATTAGGGAGAAAACCGGGGTTAAAAAAACAAACAAACATTGGCGACGACTAAATTTAAAAACAAATATATAAATAAATAAATAATGCTGTGATAGTTAGCCCGCTGCCATAACTGTTATAACCTGGAGCAGGGGTCGGCAGCTTGTCTGTACACGGACATGCGTGTCCGTGGCAGTGAACACGTCTAACACACACATGCACAGAATTGTATATAACTTCCGTTGTGTTTGTCCGTGGCCAAGATGTGTTTTTTTTATTTTTTAAATGCCCGTCATGGTGTCGACTGACCTGCAGGTTTACACACAAAACTGGGGACAGATAGCAGTAAGGAAGTTTATTAGTTTAATTCCTAATACAATAGGAAGAGCAGTGTCTTTAGCCCAAGTCTCATTCCTAGCTCAACCTACCAACATATTTTGCTAACTACCCACATATGCTCAGTGATGTAACTCAAAGCAGCCTAATAAAACACACAACAAATGTTTAAAATATCTTCACTAATCCAAGTACTATCCGGGAAGCTGGATCCAATGTGGTAGAATAGCTCATCAAGAGTAAGGGACATGGTCTTGATGGCTGTCCTCTGTTGTTGTTGTTGTTGTTGTTGTTGTGTACTTAGTTTATGTTAAGTAAAGAATTCAAACAGGATATGGATGCTTTATATCACCTACAAGTTCATAATATTTAATTTCTTATTTGTGTAATATCCTTACATGCATGGTTTATATGATTTTGATCATTATTTGCCAAGCTAACGAAATATTACAGCAAACAGTGCTTCCGAAAAGACTTCTCAAGGCAGATAATAGTGAAGCATATTAGGGTTTTGCTGTGCAGTGAAGCCTGTGCACCATCTCACTTTCCCACAATCTTAATTAGTCTTTTTAGATGCAATTTTGCTGTAATAGCTAGTAAGCATGGCAAATAGTCATCTTGGTAGACTTAACAATAGAAAGTAATGCAGAACACATAAAATAGGATATCAAACAGAAAATAAATTCAATATTAGCAACATTTATATGGTATAAATTATTCCTTTAAGCTTTGTGTCCACAGACTAATGACTTTAAACTGTATGTACTATGGACATGGTGCTAAGAGGCTAGCCTAATTCTTTATTAAATCCCTGGGTTTAAAGGTATTCCCTTGCAGATCCCTGCGCTAGGTCCATTATAAACTGCAAGGCAAGATATTATAGTGGAAAAGGTGGAGCCAAAACTGTGTGAAATGGTAAAGATTAAGGATCTACCTTTATCAGTCAGATATGCAACAGGCATTTCATGTTAAACAAAACAGTTCTAAAAAGGGTATTTCCAGATATTTCTGTCATACGTTTTGCGTCACTCATATGACAGAGGTTGCATATCACAATATTGCTTGCGCAATTTATGTACAATAGCTGTTACGCATGTATGGAAAATAAACTGCATGCGAAGCAAAGACTATGAAACAATGGAGCTGAAGTTAAGTGGGATTGTGAACACTAAGTAAGAAGCACAAGTGGTTTATTGTTTCAGCTCAGCAAGTGTGCAATCAGTTTCCACTAAAAGCACTGAAGCTTTGTATTGTATGTTCATGAGACTTTTGATTTTACTGTTGAAGGTAGAATATCTACGCTGCCAAAATGTTTTACTTATTAAGAAAAAGTGACTACTTTAGATTACATTTTAATAACTGGGTAACTTCCAGTGGTTCCTGCTCTTATATGGTAACTGCAGTGTAATGGAAAAAGCCTTAGTTTATTTTGTTTTTTATTCCTCTGTATACATTTCACAGACAGGAAGAATCTGCATTTATTGAAACTTGTGAGAAATATTATATTATTTTTCTGATAGTTAAGTGCACTTAAAAAGGTACCAGTTATATGTATCTATGGTTCATCAAAAGCACAGGTTGTGGCAATGAGCACTTCCCATCTTGTATCCATGGAGGGATAAGCCTTTCAGGGGGTGAGAAAGCAGTTCATTCTCCATACTCATCCAATACTTTTTTTTTGGTGCCCAGTACTTATTTCCCTTGTAACCAAAGCCAGTTTACAACCTAAAAAGAACAAAGGTGAAAAAGTAGTGTGTTAACCCACTGCACTGCCTGTTCCCTTTTCTTTGCTAATACACATTATTCAGTACTATTTTTATGGTTGATGCAGACTGAAATGTAAGCAAGTCTGGGTTAAATCCACTTCAAGTCGAACATTAGACATGTCTTGTTAAATGCACAGGGAAGCAAGCACCACTCACCTGATAGCAACTGGCAGTGTATAAACTGAGGGGAAAACTGCTGCAGTAATTCCGAAACCCAGTTGAGGATTAAACAACAGCTAAACAAAACAGATGTGGCAGAGGTATTAAACCAGTGAAAGATGATATTGACAATGTGATAACTGTAAATCTACATTTTTTAAGGGCTTAATGAGATTAAACATTTTCAATCATTGGAATGGGAGAGTTGTATTGGCCTTTGCCACAGTGTCCAGGGACTGAACTGGCCCTGTTTTTGCTCTCGTTCCCTCCTGCTGAGGTTGAATGCCTAGCCCTGGGTCAAGCCACACTGGCCATATTAGCAGTTTATCATGTGGTCTATTTCCACCCTGCCTGGCCTAGCTACACCCTATCAGCATGATTAAATTGGGCAGATGGCCCCCTCCTAGGCTCATAAATTAACTTTGTTGTTGCACTTTGATGTGTATGTCCACGGGATGTTTTGTAATATAATATGTGCAGAGGTAATTTACAGAAGGGTAGTGACAATAACGTGTCATGCTTTTTTGTGGCCGTTACATAGAATATTAGAGAGTCGTTGAGGCATATCTCAGTGTGAATATAGGTTGTCAAAAAGCACAGTTTTTTGTCTTGTTCAGCAACCATGCGGCAAAGCAAAATTGATTAATGAAAGGAAAAAAAAACTTGAGGATCTGATTAACTTTTAATGTCAAACTTTTCATGTCGGGTTGATTTGGAATAAAAGATCAGTTTGGGATTCTTGCATGTTGGATTAAGATTTGGTGCACTTTGAAACAATTCATGTCAGATTGATTTTGAATACACACGTTCAGCTTCAATTCTGGATTTTTGCTTTTGTACTGCGTTTTAATTCTTTAACAAATAGGATAAAGCAAAGGCAGAATACTGCCTACATGAGGCGAACAGATACATGTAATTCTACTTTTATTCACAATCTCATTTTATTAACTTACTCCAAGATTTTATGGTTAATTTTGATTGTCCTTTCGCTATAACGAACCCCCCCGATATAACGAACAAAAGGCTTGAACCCCAACAGGGTGTGCTGTATTATTGTTATTATTGTTAACATCCTTGAGGTAGGCCCTACTTCAGCATGTTCAAAATGCTGCAGCAAGAGTTTTAACTAGGGCTTGAATTTTTCGGTTTTTATTTTTTGTTCATTTCGGGGTATCAGTTTTATTATTATTTGGCAAAATTGGTTATTTTCGGTTATTAAAAATAAACAATACTCAAACACATCCATTTTCAATAATACATTGAATGTACTTACACATATACAAATGTTAACTTACTGTGTTGAAGTGAGCATGTCCACATTAGGATTCAGGTATTGTAGAACTCTAAATGCATGTTTAATCTGAGAATTGTGAGAAGTATCAGATTTAATTTTACGCCCATTACTGCCCGTGTATCTATCACACTACAATTCATCTTTTTTATTCTGCCCACCCCATTGTATGACTATAGCATACTGTAGTAATTCATCTCGGCATACAAGAAGTTATTTACATTTTTTAATAATAACAATAATTAAGCAGTCGTTGTACGCAAGAAAAAACTTTAATATACATTAGCATAACTGTATAGCAGTTTTATATTTACAGTAACTTTTTTCGGTTCGTCACCAATAAAACCGGAACACCATAAAAACTAAATGGCAACACCTTAAGCCCGTTGCTAAGCAAATGACGCATTGACAATCCTAGTGTATTACATAGTTCCACAAAATTGATGAATGGTCAGTAGCAATGTACTTGCATACTACAAGCCTTCTGAAAGCTGTTTTCTCTCTGTAGGAAGAGAGTGGTGCGTGATTGACATCATTTAAAGTATATTGCCAAAACCCAGGTTTATCGTTGTGAACTTTTTCTAACAAACATAATGTAAAGTCACACAACGCACACAAGCTGGACATAAATGGAATGAAAACATTTGCAATTTTTGTTAGCAAGCTCATCCTTTGATGGTGAGGAGGTGAGTGCATGGGTACAATCTGTTGCTGCGATCACCCTAGGGAATTCACTTATCTTAAAGTACTGTTTGACTTCTTGTAGTTCTTGTTTGGGGTGTGTAAAATATTTATTTTCTCTTTTCACAAGAGCTTCAGACACTTGCTCAATCACCCTTGAAAACAAAGGTAATCGCCCACTATCCATTTGCAAGTTAGCAATGGCATAGAATCTGATTGCTGTTTGACGCTTTGGTTTACAGTGACAAAGCATGGCTTCTTTTAGTTTACCATTGTAATTATTTTTAGGCAGACAGAGCTGATCCCAAATCCAGATTTGGGATTGCAGAATGCCCAGCAGCAGTGCAGCAACCAGCTTACCATTTTTGAAAGTTTAGGAAGTGGTTAGAAATATGAATTTAATTACAAGCAGGCTAAGGAGATCAACAAAGCTGTGGCTGAGTTTATTGCACAGGACATGATTCCCATTTATACAGTGGAGAAGCCAGGTTTCAGAAATCTTTTGAAAAAGCTAAATCCCTGATACTCCTTCCAGGTCGTACCCACTTTATTGAGACAGAACTTCCTCACATTTATCAGTCATTGAGAAAGGAAGTAAAAGAACGGTTGTCTCACAGTGCTTACTATGTGCAACTTCAGATCTCTGGACAAGTCAGGGTGGTGGTGGAGAACCTTACATGAGCTTAACTGTTCATACCATTGATGAAGACTGGTGTCTTCGCTGTGATTTGTCTTAAAACATTGCCTATTCCTGAAAATCACACTGCAAAAAACATATGTGAAGCTTTTGAAGATTTCTTGCAAGAGAGTCACATGACAAAAACAAACTTGCAGTTGTCACTACCGATAACGGATCAAATTATGTCAGAGCCTTCGACACCATTTTGAAGACTCTATTTAAATCTTGCTGTGAACAAAGTCCTTAAAATCAAGGTGGGGTAGATGCTGTCAAAACCTGGTCTCCTCATTCAGCAGGAGTTGGAAAAAGAAGAGGGAGCTTCTCAAGAAGCAAAAGGAGCAAGGTGTTTCACAGCATTGGTTAGTTTGAGAACTTGCTGGGGCTCCACCTATGACATGGTGTCACACTTTTTAGCGCAGCAGGAGCCAATTTATGCAGTCCAGACAATGGATCGGACATCATGGGAATTAATGTCAAATAAAGACACATAACATGTCTTGGAAGATACTGCCAAGGTTTTGGGGCCAGTTCACAACTTTACAGACTCTCTTTCCGGACAACCTCATGTCACAGTTTCAGCAATCAGACCAGTTCTAAACTTCCTCGAAAACATACTTTCCACTTGGATAATGACTTGGATCGCATTACTGAGGAGTTTGGTGATAAAACGAGTGATCAGGAGATGATTTATCGGTATGCACGACTATGAAGAGGTATGTGAAAAATACAGCGAACAGGGGGTGGGGCGGGGCTGGAGATGCAGTACTGAGTGTCCTGTTGATATGCAGTGCCTTTTAAACCTGTTTTACTGTGAAAAAAATACTTTTAAACAGCGTGTCTAAAATAAACTGCGCATGCGAAAATAAATTGGACCTGACGCGCCTGAGACGTGCTGAATAAATGGACCACAAAGGGTTAAGGTCAAGTGTAAAACTAGCTTATAACTCCTTACAGAGAGTAGATAGAGTCATGGTTACTATGGAACACATATAGGAACCCATATATGCTCTATTCAAAAATTACCTTTACATTGACCTTTGACCTATGAAGTTTGTTAAAAGTAAAGTTGCTGCATCAAAAAACATGGAGGCCACGAGCAAATAAAAAATGTCAGCATATATTGTGCTATTAATCTATGGTACAATATAGTACAAAAACGAGTAGAGGCCAGTGGGCTACTATGCCACAGGGGGAAAACAGTCATAGGTCATATGGTCTGGCAGTTGGCCCACGGTCATTGCTGCTTGCAGCTATTATTATTATTATTATTATTATTATTATTAATATATTATTTTATGCAGATGAAAAAGAGCTACTGAAATGCTTTTATTGGCAGTGCAATATTGGCACTACTATGGACATTGTTGGGCCAATGGTAGTACAAAGGCAGCTAGTATGACGGATTGGGAGAATGTTATAACAGTTTGGCCTACCAGTGATATCACAATGGTTTGAACTAATCTACGCTGGCCAGCTATTGCAGTACCAAGGTACAATATCAGTCCCAGTGTGCTATTCTATGTGTCATGACCATTGAGAAACATTTCTTCCAATTTCCATTGTATTGCCATTGCAGATAATGCAGTGGCATGCTTATGGTTTGTTAAATATACTTGTAAAAACATTCCAATGGTTCATATTTTTTTCTGCACGGGTTCTCATTTCACATGAATCGTTTGATTAAGAACAAGTCGTCCAAGAACCCTTGAAGTATAGGTACCCTTATAGGTACCCTGTGTAACAGTCGAGGACGTTTAAACATTTACGACTGTTCTCCATATGATAGCTTTTAGTTTCTCACTGGATGATCTCTTCGGGTATAATTAGCACAAATCTCTTGGCTGCATTAAGATACAGGTGGATAAATGTTGACTGATCTTTTGCCAGATTAATGAGAAATTGTACCCACTGATGCATTGTCAGAGCCAGGACAGCATACTGGCAATGGAACAAAACATCTTCTGAGGATTTTGTGACCTGCCAACCTCCAGTATACGTCCCCTGTCTAATTGGGAGCAGTTGGATATATTGAAAAAACAATATACAATGTATAGTGTGTTGTGTAATGAATAGATAAAGTGTCCTTGAGATCCCTACAACACCACCTTTTCTTATATGTAGAATTTTTTTTTTTTTTTTCGCTTGCAATCTTTATTATTAGTGGAATGATTCACCCAGTGTAGTGCTGTATCTGAATAAATTGAGTGCTGAGCTCTGGCAGTCGCTCTGCACTGGCATGCATTTGTACTCTGTTAACAATGAGCTGCAGACACTTAATCCCCCTGGAATACTGTATTCATGTTCTGTTTGAAATCAACATAATTAAAGTCACACTCTGAAGTAACCTATTTATATAAAGAAAGCTCTTTTACAACAGGCAAGTCTATGAATAACCCGTAGGAGGGTTGCTCGTGTAATTATTCCACATTTGTAATTTAGGTGAGAGAATATTTCTCTTGCTCAAGGAAAAAAAAAAAAAATAAATAATACTAGTTTCAAGTGGAAATACATAATTGGAGCTTTGAAGTGTTGGTTGTGAAAGGTGGCCTGTTGTCCAGAAGGTTGAGGTTTAGATCACAAAAATAGTCTGACAAGCTGTATGCTAGCTCGGCAGAGATGTATCTGTTGCCAGCAGTGTTCTGTTTTCTGTTTTTAAAATAAATTATATTTATGTTTATATCACCGCTGTATTTACATTATGTTCCGTAGCAGGATAGTGTCAGGAATGAGACTCAGCGTCAGGAATCTGCAGTTAAAGTGCTGTTGTGCACATTTATTAACTAACACAAAGCAAACAGGAACAAATAAACACGGCACAGGGTCCAAAAGGAAAGGTTAAAAAAAAGGGTACCTGTAGGCTGGGCATTGGCATTCGCTAAAGTTTCCAAATTCTCCACACACCTCTCAAACTCCTCCACCAAACAAAGGATTTAGCTCCCTTTATATACATGTGGCCATTCCCCAATTTGCACTTAATGACCTAATTATGGAGTGGCCACATTCAGCACATGGCAGGGATGGATTTAACACCATACATGCCAAACTTACATTCCCAAATAACACTATTTACAAATCACACAATACACTCTCTAGGTGGGCTTCTGCACTGCCACATACACCCCCCCCCCCTTGGGCAACGCACACATGGCTGCCACCAGCTACTTCTCCCCTTGAATAGTCCCCCCCCTCCCCCCCTTTAAACCTCAAACCTTTGCCCACAAGTCCCATACTGTCCGTTTTTGTTCTTGTGGCTTATTGTGGGTGGGTTGGAGGGCGACACAGATGGGGCCTCAGGAGCCACTCCAAACTTACATTCCCAAATAACACTATTTACAAATCACACAACACACTTTACAAGGGGGGCTTCCACACTGCCGCAGTTCATGCATCTATAACTTTAAACTTAATTTAAAACAAAAATCACAGGTAAAGTTAGACTAAAGTTTGATCTAAAGTCTTTTTCAGTGAAGGCATCACTTAGTTTGCGGGTGTCATAAATGGCTGTAGTTGGCTCAGGTAAGATTTATGTACAGGGCAGCAGTGTGGAGTTGTGGTTAGGGCTCTGGACTCTTGACCAGAGGGTCGTGGGTTCAATCCCAGGTGGGGGACACTGCTGCTGTACCCTTGAGCAAGGTACTTTACCTAGATTGCTCCAGTAAAAACCCAACTGTATAAATGGGTAATTGTATGTAAAAAATAATGTGATATCTGTATAATGTGATATCTTGTAACAATTGTAAGTCACCCTGGATAAGGGCGTCTGCTAAGAAATTGATAATAATAATAATAATAATAATAGTGTACTGTATAGAAGGTAGGTCAACTTAGTAAGACAAAATAATCATGGTGATTGTGATGGGGTACACCCCGCCCCTGTGTTTATGTGTATTATTATTATTATTATTATTATTATTATTATTATTATTATTATTATTGTTAAATGTAGTTACCATTATTATAGTTGAATGTAGATGTTTGCTACTCGTCTCTGTCAAAATGCATCCCATGAGAATGCATGGTCAGCAGCTAATAATTTATTCACGAATTGGCTGATGACCACGCACATTAGAAAACCTGTGCGGAATGTGGTTGAGGGATAAACGACGTAATTGATAACCAGTTAATCCCTCGACCACTATATAAACCAGCAGTTTTTGCTGACCAGGGTTGGTTTTTGGTTGAGTAGAGGAGAAAGAGAAAGTAAGAGAGAAATAACTAAAACTACTGGATTTAGACCAGCACGTTACTTGTTTTACTTTTCGTTGTGTTTATTCTGGTCACCGTACCGTTTTGTGTGTTTTTTGTGTTTTGTTATTTTGTTTAATATATAAGAGCACATTTGCATCTCAACCCGCAGTACTGAGCCTGTGTCAACCATACTGGTTTGACGTCACCACCCATCCGTGACAGTGATACAATATAGTGTGTTCCTATTTTAACATGTATCCCTTAGCCTCACTGAATTCTAGTTATTAGGGGAACACTACAGTGGAATTCACTGTCAATGTAGTTCGACATCTGGCACTCTCTTGGTTTCACACATTAGTGGTTATTTAGCAGTGTCATTCTCCCAAACATACAAAGTGCAGGTTGTTAAAATAAAAACTCTCTTTTATTGTATATCATCAATAATTAAAGTTTTTTTAGACTGTTTTTTTTTTTAAGAGTATGTGAACATGTCCAGTCATTTTAATGGCTTTAAAATGCCATGACAGTTAAACCGATTCATCCCTTTTGATAATTTTTGAGGACCTAATGTACATTGGTATCCAGCTTTTATAAACAGAGCAGACATTTACTGTTGCCCTAAAAGTATATTTATGTGTAGAACAACGGAAAAAAAAATAAAGGCATTACATTATTTTTGACTTTATTTTGGGGATTTCACTCCCTGTTTAAGTAATGAAGCAAACCAATAAGAAGTTTAAACATAACAATGTACTTGTTTCCCCAGATACACATATGTAAAAGCAAGTACATTATGTTAATTTGTGAGGACAAAGCACATCTACTATGTAATTGTATATGAATGGGGGAAATGGGAATAACAACATTACATGAGTGAAATAATGATTTAATATCATGTAGAAATTCTTACCTCAAATATTACTTAAAATAAAATACTTTATAATATAGCTGGATATTGTAGATCAGCATTCTTAAAAAAAGGCATATGAACCAGGCTTGAATCCTTGTTTACATGGGTTACTACAGCTGATGTAATTCTTTAAAAAAAAAAAAAAAGGTATAGTTTCTTTCAGTACATTGTTTAAATGTATTATAAAACCTGCTACTGGGCAAGGTGTGTAATTGTGATAAAGCAAGGTAAGGCTGGTTTCTCTTTTAACAGCTGAAAAACAGGCTCAGCGATTTATCGCTTAAATACTTCTATAAAAGAATAAAGGTTGTTTAATTTGACACTATCACAAAATTATACTTTTGGAAGAAACCGACAAATTGAATTTCAGAGGTAAGCTGTAAACAATGTGTATGAATCTGTCTCTGAACTGCCTGAGCTTACTTATAAACGCTTCCTGAGATTCTAAGGGTAAGGCAGCAGTCACCCCTTTTTACTTTCTATAACATATCCTAATTACGTACAGCTTCTGCCGATTTCAGTGAAAATGTGTATCCAGTTTATTTTAGCACCTACTTGCTTCTTTATAGAGGTATCTCCTTGGTGGACGGTAGTGGTTCCCATCACCTGGCCTTCTCAGTGTAGCACTGACAGTCTCACATTACTTTATTAGTTGGAGCTATTCTGAAAATGAATGTACTGAATATTGATCAACAAAACTAGAACAATTGCACTTATACTAAATATAAAATACTGTATCTGTATAATGTGAAGAGTTCTGTCTTTACAAATACAAGCTTTTTAAAGAATTCTGTGCAAAAGAGACCTGTCAGCTTTATAGGTCTGTGCCTAAGGTACACAAAGTAATGGCATTGAGGAATTTGTTACATTTCAACAAGTTTGTGTGTGGGTGTCAGAAATCCTAGTGAGTACTACTAATGCACACCACATTAAAAATAACATTTCAACAGGGAGAAAAAAAAACTGAAAAGGAAGTGAGGGGAGGCGGTAATTGTTTTAAAAGAGTGTAAATAGTTCATTCTCTGTGGAGGCGAGAGGGGGAGAGGAGGCAATATTAACATATCATTATATAACATCCCAGATCACACTCACAAAAAAGCTGCATCTTCCAATAATTTAGAGTCGACTCAAAAGAAACTTTCTTTTTTGCAAAATAATAGGAGATTCTGCCAAAGGCACTCCTTGGACCCGACAAAACAATGACAGTCATTTGAACACTTTTGTTACTCTAGCAAATAACTTGCATGTCTATTTTGGTAAGCCGTGTCATCGGATGGAAGAGGCAGGCCCCTCTACAATTACGTGCCGTGACCGGGAGGAGCACGCTCGCATCGGGACTGCTCCGGCCTCATTGAAATTCTACCTTCATCCCCTCCACTGGAGAAGTGATATGAAGATGTGGGAAAAACCTGAGCGAATTGATTTTTTCCCCTGTTTTTAGAAAAGACATTTACCACTTTGTTTTGTACCGGGAGCTTTGACAAAAGAGTCTGGGGAGGGAACAACACAAAACATAAGATAGCAATGATATATTAGTTATTATCCTGCACCCTCCTTTTTTGAGGTCTACTTTGGGGCAATTGGGATCCTGTTTTTTTCTTTCGTTTTTCAAAGCATAAACAGACCTTATTACTAAAAGGCTTGCACACATGTTAAGAAAAATGAAGTGCCTATTGTTTACTGACATTTGAAAGCCACCATGTCCCACCATCATCATATTAAAATACTTTGTGCCATCTTCAACAGCCTTCTGTGCACTTTACTTTATACACACTTCATTGTCCAGTTTGTTCACATTCATCCAACATGGATTCAGCTGCAGGGACTCAGACTCCCTCCTGTGTAAACCCAGCTTGCCACTGTCTTACTCTCCGAGTCAGACAGGCATGCTGCTATACATTACCTGCAGTAGTTGGAGCCTCTGAATGTTGAGAAAAATCTGTGAAAACTGAGAGGTTCACCATTTTTACTTTGCTAAGGGCTACTGATAATCGGGATTTCTGCTTAAATAGGATACTACTCTGGAAGACGGTTCTTCACAATGCTATTTATGTCGTTTAATTGGGATACAGTATTTTCAAATGATGAATGGAGATCGCTTTTCAGAGCAAGACAGGTCACGTAGCACAGTGCAGTGATTACGCTGTCACTTGCGTAAATTGCGTAAACCATGTTGAACTCTTGAAGAAGGAGGAGTCTCCTGTGGTTCTCAGGCTGCTGTTGCAAAGAAAGTTGGCATGTCAACATCGCGGATGCCTCGCCTTTTCGTTTTCATTTCATGTAGAAATAAAAAACAGCAATTTAATTTTGTTTAGGAATAAAAAACAAACATTGACAGTTATATGATTATTTAACATGTAATCATAATGTGATGTGATTTCATTCTTTTTCTTGTCATTAAGAAACAAAAAAGTGTGACTAAGGTCGTTTCAACTGCTTCTCTTTTAATTGGGACAGCTGCTTATTCGGGATATTTTTCCTTCTCCCAAGGTGTCCCGATAAAGCGGCGCCGACTGTAGGTTTTTTTTAGCCAGAGAAATTGTTGTTCAAAATGCAAATAACCTAATTAATATTAAAATGCAGGAGAGTATATTTAAATGTTTGTGTCTGAGTCTCCAATGTGAAAAAAAAGAAAAACACTGAATGAAGAGGTCATTAAATGCCCCATACTCTATGCTTTTTTTCCCTATTTGGTCAAAGAAGCTTGCCAATAAAGTATTGCTTGACACGGCCTTCAGTTATAGTAGAAAGTTGTGCAAGGTTTCGCAACAAACAGGACTGCTGAAGTCTCGTAAACATAATGTACGGCATCCCAACATGTTTCCTTGCAAAAAAAGGTTTTGGTTAATTGTATGGCATTTTAGCTTTTCCTTTATTTCCTTTTCCCTTAAATTTCCCTTTCCCTTAAAGTCGTACAATGTTTTAGACGCGCACTTCCTATAGCACGTGGTATGTGCGTGCTACGTCACATAAATAACAACTGTGGAGAGAGTGACAAGCTGCATGGAAACCCAGCCAATGTTTTGAAATATTAAGGAACTATTTTTAAAAATGGATACCACAATATGTAAATTTAACACTAAATATTTGTACACTGCGGATGTTTACTATGTGGGCAGCTACAAACCCAATGTAAAATATATTTATGCTATTAGTCTTTAAATATTGAGCTCCCTCCTCCAAATGACTAACATGTAATTAAATTTGAAATGACATTATGCTGCGATTAACAGGCTCATCCCAGGTTTCAAGGCCAGTTTTAGTGGAAACTAACATTAGGCAGGATTTCCAAAGGGAAAGTTCTAATTTGTACCCATCTGCTGTTTCTTTCATTGCTTGTTTTGGCCTACTGCTAAGTGTACCGGAGTGACAGGGAGGTTGAGTCTTTGCAGATTAAGAGATCAGCATCAGTCTTATACTTTTGTTTCATCCTGCCATGTTTGGATGCAAGACTAATTACTGTTGAACTGTATACTTGTTTCTTTAAAAATTACTAGATACTGTATGCTTTTGTATAGGTTTTTATGTAGCTTTTTCCTGATTTGTGATGCATTGTTGCACCTGTTTGTTTTTTAAATGCACCCCCAGGTTCTGATGTGTAGAAGCTTAAGATGTAATTTCATTCTGAAGAATGCAACTCTATAGATATGAATTCCAATTACATTAATGGAGTTGGAGTAGAATTGGAAAGCAGAGACCATCTGTATTTGTTAGTAGGAGATTACTATTATGTTGAAGCATATTCATGTTGTAAATAATTCTAGTTTTAATAGTATCCTACCTCAAACGCTTTTCAACAGGTGAATACATGTTATATTGGGTTTAGGTTAGAATGAGATTAAGGGTCTGTGGGTTCTTAATTTAATAAATTATTTGGAAGCTTAATAATGGTTATTATGTGCACATGAATAGTGGCTTAGAAAAAAAAGAAATAAAAAATAGTGGTTTGTTCGCATATGTTTTAAGGAGGTAGTATCATGAGGCAGTAGTAGTTTTTCTTGGGCTATTATACAGTAGTTCCTAGTTTCAATTTCCAGAAAACACAGTTGGTATGTACGTACGTGTGTGTGTGTTTAAAAAAAGAAAACTACAGTCAGCATATTCATTTGACTATGAATACTTTGAAACACAATAAAACAATTCAGAATGTTCATATCTGTTAGTGTTAAAATCAGTTTGTTTATTAAACTCACCATTTAAATACTGTACTTAGACCACTGTTACTTCCTTTTTCTTTTGACCATACATGTGTACGTAATGGTAAAAACTATATTCTGAGCTAAAACTTGTAAGATAATAAGTAAAGTAAATAAATCTTTCAAGCTCATGTTTGATGAACAATAAAAAGTGTTACGCAAAACTGTCTGAGGCCTTTGTTTTTTTTAAATATTTACTTTGCCTTATCTCTCTTATCTCACTTTAGACAAAGAATGGAAGCATTTGGTGTTAACAGAACTTCCTGTATAATTTCGGTACAGTCCCAGGCCTGATGTCTGGGCTTGACATTTAAAGCGTTATCTATTAGCTGAATTAGACGCCAGACGTTGTATTTGGAGGCTAATTTGATTCCGCTGCAATAGAAAAAAAAGAGCAGAGCAGAGGTTTAATACAGATATCTGGAGCTGTGAAGTCTTAATTGCAACCTTAGATAAGGATTAGAAGGTTCTCCATCTTTGCGGACCAAAGTGATTTGCAAATACCTGTGCCTGGAAGGTTGTTTAATGCACTAATGTGTATTACATATAGGCCTTCAATTAACTAACACAGAAGTATCCTGTATCTTTTTATTTTGTTTTTGTTTTTTGCCACAGGCATAGCCGGGATTACGGGAGAGAGCAAAGGGGGCATTTGCCCATCCCCCCCACCCCCATTCCTGGATTATTGATATTATCTCGTTCGTGTGATATAAGTCAAGATGTAAGCCTTACTGTATCGTAAATAAAAGATTGGATAATGTATACTTCAGTTTCAGTGGGTCTCAGGACTGGGTATAGTTAATGCATAGTTGTAAAGGTTTTTTTTTTTATGGTCGTAACACATTTGCTTTGTGGAGTTGTTCCTTTTTTGTATTGAGCTCTTGTTTTGAATCTTCAAGCAAACATTTCTTTTGTAAATAAAACACGAAAGCATGATTGTTTGGTGAGTGCTTGGCTTTTTTCTACTTTTTTATTGTTAACACTTACAAAAAAAAAAAGGTTTTGCTCACTTTCCTGATTCTAATTTAAAAAGCAGCCCTATACAATCGGTGAGTAGCTGATGGTATTACTTGTCTCAGTGTGGACATCATTGAAGATAATGCTGGGTAAGCAGGCTGTGCCAATGTGTCCTGCTGTCGAATAATACTGTGCAAAGCAAAGACTAATTGAAGACATTTCAGATGATAGAGGTGTGCACCTGAATGAACAGCTTTGTTTTCCAAATTGATTCTGAGCAAGGGTATATGAATTTGTATAGGTACTGTAACTTTATGTTTTAATACTCCTGCATTTGATTGATTTGAGTGTTCTATTTGTGGAGTTGAACTTTAATTTAAAATTGAAGGCAGTAGTATAAGGTTAGGTGTGCATCTGTTTTATTAGATCAATGTACACGCACGCACGCACGCACACACGCACACACACACATTTTGGACCCAAATGCTACAGTTTACCAAATAAACTGTCAAATAGTTTTTGGGATTCCACTTACAATTTAATACTTACCAGAAATGAAATAAAGATTACTTATTTATATTGGTCTGTTTGTGCCCACACGGAGAAGGGGGTCTTAGTAACATTTTACATGCTGAGTGTCAACAGGAGCTGTGATATCCTGTGGTTGTGTCATCTTCCCTGTTACCAGCCAACTGTAACCCACCTACAGTACTGACAGCCTTATTCCCACTGCACGTGGCTCTTTTAAACATACCCTTATTTGTTTAGCGTACTGTACTAATAACTAATCGCTTAGCCTTTCCCTAGATGTAAGACACTTATTTTCCTTGTGAAACAGAAGTCATTCAAAGTCTTTCAAGGCTGTGGTCTTGTGACACTGGGAAATTCAGCTTTTATATAGTAATACATAACAGGGGATTCAATTGTTTCACAGTTTTGAATCAGATGGTCCCTGATTCACCTTTTTGTGTGTGTTGTAACATTCAATAAATGGCATGGTTTAGTTTACTGTGTTAAAACTGGGTCAGCTTCTCAAAGAATAATTATTTTAGGAATCCCAGGAATGCAGATGTAGCTTTGACCACATTATTTAATGCAGAAATCTCCTGTAAAATGTGTTGCCACCCTTCAAAACCTCAAAAAAAAAAGAATCTTGCGGTGAACTCCTCCACTGCACTAAATCCAAGCAGGAAACTAATAAACACATGTGGAGGCCTTTCATTTTCCGTTTTATACTGCGAGTCTCAGTATCTCTTGGAGAAAACCTGTTCAGTTGAACCAGGGCAGCATTTTCTGTGCAGGAGTAGCGTATGGTAACAGCGGTCTTCATATCAAAGAAAGGTTAGCTGCCATTGGATCCAGCCCTCCCATAGATAGACAGAGGCTGTTATCACACCAGAGTGGCAGGGGGGCTTTGAAATTGGCACTTTCCTTCATGTGACAATTGTACCTGCTGATACACCATTAGATTATTTAGCCAGTTGCTCATTTCAAGCTACTGTAACCTTGTGTTATTTTTTTTATAATAGTGGTTTGTTCACGTGTGTTTTAAGGAGGTAGTATCTTGAGGCAGTAGTAGTTTTTCTTGGGCTATTATACAGTAGTTCCTAGTTTCAATTTCCAGAAAACACAATTGGTATGTACGTACGTGTGTGTGTGTTTAAAATATAATAATATACTGTAATACCACAACAAAAAATTAAAAACAGTACATCTAGACTGATCTGTCTCATACTGGCTGTGCCGGTATGCATTGACTTGACAACATCAAAATGAGGATTGACAGTTGGGATATAGGTGGCAAATAAGTTAGCATATAATTTCTCTAGAACATTATATCAATAAAAAGAAATAGAACGTTTACATTTTTTTTTTTGGTTTAATAATGAGCTTATTTTGCTTTCAGTGAGATTCTCTGTAAGAAATGAGTCCTACATATTTCTTCTGGTTAAAAAAGAAATGAAAACAAAACAAATAAAGCAAAGTTAACAGTTCACACAGCTATCCCAACCTTCTAAAATAAATAGGGTTAATTGGCTAGGCCCCGTATTCCACAACATGTATTTAGGTCTAAGAGAAAAGATATTCATATAGACAGGCAGACGCTGAGCACAACCTTTGAGTACAGTGGTGAGTCTGAGCATTGATCAGACAGTTTATGAACCAGCCTAATTTCCAGTTTACAGCCATTAGCACCCTCTATTGTTCATAGTGGAATTGCAGATACTATTTGTTTCATGGTAAGCCATCTATAACATATAGCAAGATTCAGTACTAACTGCAGTGCTATTATTATTTAAAGTTATTTATTAATTTAGTTTAAAATATATTGCTTTAATGTGTTTTAAAAAATATATATTTACTGATTTATCATTATTTATAGGATAGTGTGCTTACATTGTTTTTATATCAATTACATTTCACTATTAAACTGTCCAAAATGGTATTTGCACAATTACGCATACATGTCTATGTATCTGCATTTTAAAAATATGTATTTCATAAATACAGTAAAGTGGCTTTTTAAAGAATTTTAAGCAATTGTGTGTTGAATTGATTTACACTTTTCAAGTCCCAGAGAGAATCCATGAAGGTTTCCAGGGCTGTAATTTAGTTAGACACTTGAAAGAAAGGAGGACAGCATTAGATATATGTTTATTGCATTACAATTTAATCGGGTTTCAAAATAGAATCGGTTGTGAAGGACAGTTTAAACTGGAGAGAGAGGTGTATAAAACACCAACACAAACCCCACAAAAAACATATCGCTTCATTCCAACGTTTGGTTTTTTTTGTAACGTCTGACAACTCCCATCTAACAGATCACTTAAGACAAAATTACAGCATTAACTAGCTGACAACAAACAAGTCAGTTTTGATCTCGGCAGCGGAGAGATTAGAGCAGCATGCTCTCTGTGGTGTTGTTAGAAAGAACACAGTGTGTTCTTGTGTACTAATACACAGCACACTCCCCACTGTGCTTGTTGCCAAACAGTGGTTTTGTCTAATCGCTCAATATTGAGTTAGAATTGAGAGAGTCTGATTCTAGCCAGATGAATGCAGAATACCTAAGCAGAGCCAGCTTGGGCCAGGTGGTGTTGGTACAAACACATGCCTGTATACAGAGCTATGGCATGAGAGATTGTGAGCTGGTAGTCAAACTTGGTAGATGAACATCTGTTCATCTGTGCATGGTAGCACCAAGTTCATAGCTTCACAGGAGAGATGGTTGATGTATGTATTTAAAGGTTAATGCATTGTATTGTAGCAGCCCTTGTACAGTACCATTTTGCCTGGCAACTAAGGATATCATATTACCAATATTACTCCTGCATTTGAGTAATATATATATATTTTTTTTTATTATTTATTTATTTATTTATTTATTTTTTAATTAGAGGATGGAGCAATAATCTAGATATGTAGTTTAAAGCCAGCTTGATGGACCAACTGTAGCCTGGGGTAAAAAATGAACACCTGGATTTTGGTTTTATACTTCAAATGTAATGGTCTTTGCTTTATATTAAAACATTATTTTACAACAGACAATTTAACATTCAAACTATAGTGAAAAGGTGTTATTTTTTTAAAGCCACATGCAGCATTATTCTTCAAATCAAATATTTTTCTTCTTGTTATTTGGAAATAAACAACTACTCAAAACAGAAGCTATATGTTGGATGTACTGTATTTCTATTAAACAAACCTCAGACTTGATTTGACAAGTCATTTCTACAACACCAAACAGACTGATGACATGTGACCTAAATGAACTTGCTCTGCTTTTTGAGTGCTGTGATTGATGCAAAGCAAAGCAAGCCTTAGTAATTCCTGGGCAGTCAGTCTCAGACCAAGGGGGTCATCATCTTCTTTATTAACATTTCAAACAATGAAAAACAAAAGAACATGACTTGGATTCTCGTATGTGGGTAACTGTTTAAACAAACTACATGAAAACACAAAAGACTCGCAGGCATAATAAAGGTTGTAATTATATTTTTATTTTTGTAAATACAGGTTAGGCCCAGTGTTAGCTACCGTACAGACTTGTATACACAATAATCACTTTAAAATATCAGTTTAAAAAAAAAAAAAATTATAATAAATTAATTATGAAAAAAAGCAGATGCATTTTACAAAAACCGTACAATCAAACATACAAAACCTAATTTTAAAAAAAGGGTTACATATATTGACACATATTGGCATTTTAGAGCAATCGGCTCTTCCTTACCATGCATAGTAAAAGTTAAACTGTATTCATGAAGGTATGGGATTAAAGGCTTTTAATGTAAGGGGGGAAAAGTCATATTGGATTATTGCATGTTTAATCTTATTGATAACTTTATAAATCTAGTAATTAGAAAGAATGAAAAATGTTAATACAGTATTTTAGCTGTAATACTTAGAAACAGCAAAATAAAAAGTACCTTTTTATATTCATTATTAAATGTAACTGACCTGAGTCTTTGTCAATCCTTTGTGTTTTTCTAAGGGAGCCTTCTTAGCAAGAAGAAAAAGCTCAAGATGTGCGAGGCATGCTAGCGCAGGATAGATGTGCTATTAGTCAGTAGCATTGTGAAGCGCTGCCTCTGATACTCTGTCAAGCAATGTATATGTATGGATATGGAAATGTGACATAAGGAGGGCTCTGTTTAGGAGCAGGCCGCTGTAATTGAATCAATACATCTGGACAGTGAACAGCAGTCTGCTGTTCAGTCTAAATAGACCCTGCATTTTCAAATTCGACCAAGAAAAAAGTCTAAATACTGCCTTTTCAGAGGCTTTAGTTAATAAATTTTACTTGAGTTTTCACTTATGGCTTTTCTAACTGAAGCTATGTTTAAGAATACTAAAAAGTGTTTTTTTTTTCTTAGTCATATTGTGAATGTTCCATTTAAATCGCTGCTTCTGATGACATGAAGTATTGAATATGAGAGGAACTTTTTTCCAAGAAGACTGTGAGGAAGTGCATTATACCTGTTTACAAAATAGAACCCATAATAACAGTACATTTAAAAAAAAAATCTGTGGGGGTACTTGTTTGTGTGTATGTGGTTTAAGTCACCATCAGAAAAAAGCCCACTGTAAACACTTTTCTGATGAAGACCATAATAAATGAACTCACAATTCAGTTTGCTCTTCTAAAAATCTGTATCCACAATATTGTGTGGTCCCTGAGGCGTTGGTAATTCACCAGTGTTTTTCTCTCACCGTTTATCAAATTAACATTGGTTTAAATCTCCATTTTCATGCACATTTCAAAACAAAGATTCAAGACATGGGGGAATAAGGACCACAGTTTACCTGTCATGTTTAGTAATGTGGTATAAAAAGCAACCTATTGCAATATGCCACTTCCAACTAGTTTCCAATTCAGAGAGCTCATCGTTGACTCTGAAAGACTATGGTCTTAAAAGGGTTAAATTTAAAGTGGCATCATCTTTAAGAATGAGAAATCTGGCATAGACACTGATAATTACTCTAGCATTTCATTATAAAAATAAATTCAAACCAAATAACAATATCGTGATGCTGAAAAATAAACACATTTGTCAAGGAACAATTGTTACCTAAGTTATGGGCAAAACAGCTCAACTGAAGTAGTTGTTTATATATTAATTAGTTGTCTCTATAATGAAATTACACAGCAAGGAAATTCATTTTTCTAACTTTTAATGATTTGGAAGACAATATTACATATTGTGTGTGTTTGGTTTTTTTTATGTAGGTATGAGATGAGCGGGATGATGAAAATACTGGTAACCGTTTAGGTGTTGGTGTTGTAAGTAACTGGGTGCTTTTGGGAGTGTAAAGACAGTGATTCTATCCGGGTGTCAGTGACAGGACTAGCGATGATGGCCATTCTATTCCATCACTGCTTCATGCTGTCGTCTCCTCAAACTCTGTATTAAACAAAGACATGTTGACCCTAAAGAAATACATGAAGTTGCAATGTACTGGTGCAATATTAAGGGAAAAAAAAGTAGACCTTGAAACTAGTACTTGGAAAACAAAGGGCAACCAAGCTTTCATGCTAATTCAGAATGATGCAAGCGAAAGTTGACAGTACAGACTTAGTCTGCACGTTGTTGCATCAGGTTTAGTTACAAAGAGTGATACTCTTTTATTAAAACACCTCCTTCTAGGTAAAACAATTTGTACCATAACTAACAGTGCAGTGACTAACACAATATATAATTAATATATGCTATTGTAGAGAATTAAGATTAGTAGTTTACAAATTTAATTTATATATATATATATATATATATATATATATATATATATATATATATATATATATATATATATATATATATATATATATATATGAAATAGTAATATGCATATGATGTACATTTACTATATGGATGTACAATATATGTTGGGGAGTTATCTTGGTTATAAAAACAAACTGCATGTTCATGTTTTATTTATTTTTCTGACATATTCAGTTCATTTAGGGAAAGTCAGAATTGCAAATAAGAAGCAATGCCTCTGATGTGAACTATGCAAAATCAATTTAATCTGTGCAGTATAACAACATGTCTTTACTGACAGCTGTGCCTAAAAAATATATAGAAATACATACTGGTCTTTAAAAGTAGATTTGAGTATTAATTTCATATACTAACAAACACAAAATGCTATATGCTATTTTCTCCTGAATGTATTGAATAATTCAAGAATTAAGAGAGCATTTAAACTTAATATATGAAAAATGTTGTTCAATTTGAGATATGTGCATTAGACTTACAGACTTGTATAGTAGTCTGATGTTTTATAAGCAGTAGAGGTACAAATATTACATATACATTTTGTTGGTGTTATTAATCATTATTTATGTTTAATAGGCAGTGTAATAGTATAAAAACATTACATCAAGGCACCATTTTATTACTTCACAATTAATTAAACTAGACTTAATTGAACTTTAGTTTAAATGCATTTAAATGACAAAATAAATATGGACCTACCATCTTAAATTTGGAAAATTGAAGAGCAAGTAGAATATTTGTGAAGCAAATGTGCATTAGGAAAAAAGCTTGACTGCATTGTTTCATGTATGGTACATAAAACTGGTGTTTAAGATTCGTTTTGTTTTGTTTTCAATGCAATTCTGTTTCCTTAAGAAAAATAATATTGTGGCATTTACAAATTAAAATGTTGCCATTTTAATTTGTAAATTTAAAGAGAAAAAGTAAAGCCTTAACAGTTATTCCTCTGACAAAGACATGCTTTTGTCTGATGTGAATCGGAACATGTTGAAAAGGGTGAAGTGGTGTAAAGCTAATTTGTAAAGTAAATGTTATTCATTTGCTATTCATCAATTTGCAGCAGTTTACTTTAAAATTGGAAATTGAAAAAATGTAAAACAAAATAACTGCTGAACGGATTCACGCAAGGACACAATCCTGTAGTTGGGTACAACAGTCAGCAGGCCGGTTAGCTCCTGCATTTTCAGATCAGTGGGGAATAGAAGTCCTCCGAGCAAGGAGGAAGATATTCCCCACTGATTCTGAAATTCAGCAGCATCTGTTGGTAATCTAACACTAGCGGAATCTCTGTCAGGGAAAAAAATAATACAAAGCTATATTTTGATTGTGTTTTAATGGTCCAATATTAGTGAAGCAGCATTGCTCTTAGTTTTGTTCTGTATAGCTGGACAGTATGTTGAATATCTAAACAGTTGAATATCTAAACAATATCAAAAGGCTTATAACTGGACAAACTTGAGTGTTTTATTGTGAATAAGGATTATCTTTAGGTTCTTTTACAACTGTGAGAATTTTTATCAGCCCTCCCATGCAAAAAAATGATTTCTTTTTTTAAAGCAGCTTAATTAATAATGCTCGTTATCACTCAAAGCCAATATTAATCATGATAAATACTGTTTTATTATTCACTTTCCTGCTGTGAATGCTGTGCTAACACACCCCAGTCTGCAGCTGCTGTATCTTGTTCCAATATGCTTCTCAATTTGACTTTCAACCGAATCTAAATTAGATATAACTCTCGCAACACAGTAAGGGGTAAATTCAGGTTTATTCAAGCCAGCAAACTCTTTTAGGTTAGATTTTTTATAAAAGGTAGTGTATTCTTTAAAATGTAATTAAAATGGCATATTTTAAACAGGATATCTTTATTTGCATTAGGTTTAGGGGAAAGCATTTTTTGGAATGCCCATGGAGGCCTTGATTGTATCTGTTATCTTGTTTTTGGAACTTTCTTAGATAACATGTTTTGTATTTTTAGTTTTTGCTGGGGGGTGTTTTGTTTTTTGCTTGCTTGATTTATTTTATTTATTATTTGACCTGTATTACCCAGTTAACGAAATCATAACTACACACAGACAGACATATTTATATAGGGACGTGCTCTGTCATAAAGATGTTTAATTTATCTGCAGTAAAAGGAGATCACCTAGGCTTTGAAAAACTGTTATTGTATCTTGATCAACCCCCAGTTCTACTTCATAGTGCTGTCAATTGAATGTGTAATATTTGTCAGTTTCAAAGGGTAATTTACCTGTTTGTTACCTGAAGGTGATGATCATTAACTTAAGAAAGGGAACACTGCCTCTTTAAGGCCCCTTTGTACTATCTCTCTCACCCTCTCTCTCTCTCTCTCTCTCTCTCTCTCTCTCTCTCTCTCTCGCTCTTTGTCTCTCTCCTCCCACTCCACCTGCACAGATCCCTTCCCTCTGTGTAGTCAGTGTCCTGTCCACCTCTGATTGGCTAGGAAGCCACCAATCTAGCGTCTGGCTGGACCAGTGGGACTGCATATGTAAAGCCCTACTTCATATTAATAAGCTCCAATCTGGGCTTTAAGTCCTTGATTAGAAGTGCGAGAGCTTTTGGTCCCAACTGGCTGTGCCTATAGGCTTGTCACCAGGAGAACATTTGTGTTAATTGCACTGCTCTGTCAGGGAAAACTTTGATTTATAGAGGGGGTTTGCTCGAATTATGGTTGCAGAGCGCACATGGATTCGGTAGAAGTTTGCCTGCCCGAGTGTTTTTCCCTGCACTACGAAGAAGAGTAAGTACCTTTTTTCATTATAAGAACATAGATAACATAAATGTGTTTACTGTGCTGTACTGAACTTTGTTTTTTTTTGTATGTCTTGCGTGAATCTTTCTCAATTGAATGTGCTGCTTCACTGTTGGTTGTCATATTGCAGTTACCTGTGAGTCAAAGTCTTTCAGCTGTATTGATGAAAGACTTCTTTTCATTTTGAGTTTTTATGTGTTGTATTTATACCTTTGTACACCTGCCTTCATTTTGACAGCCTTCTGTAAAATGCTTCTGATTCATTTAGATATTTCAAAGTAAATCAGTGAGCTGTATGGTGAGGAAGAAAAAATGAAGGATTCTTATTAAATATCTTGACAGTACAGTATGTATTTGGAAGTAAGAGTTTTATAGTGTGGCCCAGTGTCAACACCGGGATCCTATATTTCCAGTGTGGATCAAGAGATGTTAAAGATACAGTGTTTAAAATAAGGGGGAATAACAGCTAAACTACTGTGCAAAGGCAACTGTGAGGTTTACCTTAGCAGTGAGTGCACTTCTGCCAAAGGTAGCTGTAGAGTATTCCTAGTAACTAACTGGAATTAAGAAGTAGCATACCGGAATGTTTTATGCATAAGGTTAATGCATTTTGCAAATAAAAATAACTGATATGCTACATTAGTTAATGATTTTCTAAATGTATTTCATTGTTATATTACAAGGTACTTTATTGTTGTTATCTTCATCATCTTTTGTTTTAATTGAAAATAAGGTAACTGAGGCTAAACTATTTTTTTGTTTTTTATTTTTTATTTTTTTTAATCGTACCAAGTGACCAATGGAAACATATAATTATTTATATTGAGAAAGCAATCAGGCACTACGTCTAAAACAATTACACAGTCTGAAGTAGAATAATATTATATGTATTTAGTCACCTTTTAAAAAGTATATATATATATATATATATATATATATATATATATATATATATATATATATATATATATATATATATATATAAATTGTTTGTAGTTTTGTGCCTTTAAGAAATATACAACTGAATTACACTAAATCTTTGAAGTAGTGAAAAGGCTTCTTTTCTTGTACACAACATATCCATATAGTAATAATTATACATCGACAGCTTAAAGAACTTTCGTTTAAATGAAGGAAAATCTTTCCCCTTACTGTTTTCATATATTGTTTAGATGGAAATTAAGACTACAGAATTGTTTTTGTCGCACAATATGGTCCTGCTAAGGAAGCACAGGAACAGTTTAGTTTACATTTTTGTGACACTTATACAAAACAGTTAACAGTACAGGCTATTTTAAAGGTATCATACATGCCTATTTATAGACATTATAGAACCCTTAGGGTTTAGAATAGACTGTGTGTGCCTGTGCTGCTTCTTTTAATCTGTCTAGCCGTACTGCGCTGCTGGATATAACAATTGTGTTAAAAATGTAAATGTATAAAATACTGTTGAATCTAAGAAGTTTTATTTCTTTTTTATTAAGCTGTTTTGTTGACTTTATCCTCTTGAGGCTAATTTTCATGCTTGCTCTACATAAGCTCCTTAATGCAGATGCATTTAAATGAAATTTGTGCACATGCTTTTTTTGTGCATTGGAGAGGATTTAATACTAATTCACTGCTGCTTTCATGAGTCAATTTAATAATATTAAAAAAAAGCAACTGTCCTAACAGTTCATTCCGGAGGCTTGTTTAAAATACAAAAAAAAGGTGTATCAGTGTTCGGCACTTTTGGTGGATTAGCATCTATAATGAAAGTACATACTAGGATAATTAAAACACTGTAAGCCTCAAAATCCTTGTAGAAATTGATTCTTCAAGCTTGTTTTCTAGTAAAGTTTAGTAAATATTTGAAAGTGTGTTTAGCTTCATTTGGATTTAAGACCAGTGATAAGTAAAACATTCCTTTTCTATTAAGTCCTGAAAACAATTAAAATGATGTTACAAAATGTTAAAATGCCCCCCAAAAAGTGATTTACTGTAGAATGTCTGCTGTACAGTGTATTTAAATTGGATGTTGTATATATGTTAAAATAAGCTTTTGACACTTTAGTGTCCTTGCCAGTAATTTAAATTATGAATTTTATTTTGTTAAAAAAATCTATTTCTACCAAAAACAGAACACAAACATGACACTTTCTCAAATTTCAAAGAACACTGCCTCTGTAAGCAATTAATAGGATAGCTTACTATCCCAACGCGCTGTTTAAATATGTGGATAATAGTAGCTTGCTCAAAATAAAAAAAAGGTAAATATCTGACATGGAAGGTTATGTGTACAGTGATTTTTAATTTTTTTTAATTTTTTTTGTTTGTTTTTTGTTTTTATCATTTTAGGTTTCCTGGCAGGTGAGGTGTATTTTAGAGTATTAAATAGTGAGACTATTAGTAATGTATTTGTACACACCCTATGATGTTTAGTAGTAAAATCAGAGCTGGAGTAATTTCAATGTTGCAAAAAATGTAAGGGTTTGATATTGATAACAATTCCTTCCATTTCAGTACTTTTTCTGCTGTACCATATATATTAAGAACAGTGTACACTGATACACTTATTCATCAGTTAAAGCTTGTGGTCCTGCAATACAAGGTACAATAAACTGGAGGCTATAACGATTAAATGTCCGTAAACATTGATTGGAATTTATTTTATTTATTTATTTATTTTAGTTTTTTTTTTTTTTTAAAGTACATTCACTGTAGTAAAGTTAATTATTATAATTAATCTGTGTTGTACACAATTTTATTCTATGTTCTAGAAATATACATTTGTTATCACCACTTTAGACAGTCACATTGAAAGGCTGCATTAAGAAAAAGTTTTAAACCAAAGCAGTAGGCTTTACTTTAAACACAAATACACCACGAGACACTCAGTTAGCTATGTTAAAGTAAGTTTAATGGGTTTTAATTTATTGGAGAATGTGGAATTTGAGTTTTAGGACATGAGTAAAGGATAATAAGATAATTTAATTTATTTAATCACAGTATGGAGTCATTCACTTAATATGCTAGTTCAATTATACTGTCAGAATTAATCTGCCCTGTCATCTTCTTCTAATTATCTATAGTTTTGTGTGTGTGTGTGTGTATTTTCTTACCGAGTTTTAAATATTTAGGGAGCTGTATTGCACTGTTTTAAATGTCTGTCTGTCTGACTGCTTTGTGGTTACCGGTGCTTGCCACTCTTCCTTATTTATAGTACTCAACTTGTTTCAGTGTGTTTATTGCCACTTCCCTTTATTTAAAAAAAAAAAAAAAGACTGAAGCATTCCAGAGGTAATTAACCCAAGTTAAAAGGCAAACCCCTTGTGGATAGCCAGTCATTCTCTTGAAAAGCTATATTTTTCTGCTTTTGTTTAAAAGGTGCAACCTCCCCCACCACCTCCTGAACCCCCTATCCCACCACCATCCCGGTCAGACGACCTGTTTGTCAATTTCAGTGATTTATACGTCATCCATCATTGATGGCTTCACAGAGATGTATCCGATGTTGTGTTACTTTTTCAATAGCATTAGACTTAAATACCACATGAGACGTCTGTAGCCCGAATTAGGGAGCACATGGTGTAATTATGCTAAAACATATTGAAATACTGAGTTAAATTTGCATTTATGTGGAAACATAGGACAACTGTATTTCAACTGTATTGTTTTCCTTATGCCTAATAAGAAATAATTTCTCAGTTGAGATAAAGATATTACCAGTTATTATCTTTTATCTTCTTGTCAGTTTGTAGTCTAAGATCATTTGGAGAAGAAAACATGAAGTGGCTTTTAGAATACAATGATGAATGAACTAAGCAGTTTCTAATATTATACAGGTTGCAAAATAGCATATTTTACAATATGATATTACAATATGATATTAATGATATTTGACAATGTTTATTTGCTGTGCTGTTTTAACATATATTAGAGAAATACCTATTGCAAACAAATCAGAGAAAGTACTTTGATATTTCAGTATGTAAAGGTATACAAAAAGTGCAGATGTATTTCATAAAACAAATCCAAAACTTGGTTATTTGTTTAGTTATTTTTAAATTGGATGTGTTTTTTTTTTTTTTTTAAACTCATGCATGATTACGCATGAATTATATGAGAGGGTCAGGAATAGGATAAACCCAGATTGTTTTAATTGATTTGGCTCTGCAAAATGGATTGCTTTTTTTTAGGTAATACTTTAAGTATTGGAGTGGGAGTGCAATATTTACATGTGAATAGGCTAGATTATGTAGCCCATCCGTGTTTTATGGGAACCACTGAGGTATATTAGATCCACCAGTAAGTGTAGCATTGTGACTCACTTTCACTTGGGGACACAGAGAAAGCAGGCAACAATAAAAGGTTGATATCCTCTGAAGCGCTGTGTGTGTCGGGGATGTAAAAATCTCCAGAGGAAATCTGTGATTACGCTGGGCCTAGTTTGTGCTTTTTTTTTATCTCTTTTACATCCACTGGCCTTGTATTAAATTGTCATTGTCCTGAAGCAGGGGGAGAAATGAATTGCAGCTCTCGACGGCGAGTGACAGTGAAATATTTAGCCTCTCTGTCCCCAATCATGCTTCATGTGTGTGTTTGATAGTGCGAGGATGGCACACTCTGCAGCTTGACATTCTCCCCACTTACATTCTTCCCTGATTCTTGCTCTTATTTTGCTACGCATGCCATCATTTAAATGTGTGATATTTTTGGAGCCCCCGCCGCCCCCCCCCCCGTATGCTTTAGACTGGTACTTACGTATAACATGCACTTAATTGTGTATGCATGATAATATGTACAGTATGCATGGACTGGAGTGACATACGATGTGGTACGATCATACAGTCAATAAAGACTGTGAAAATAAATAGAATATTTGTAATCAAAACTGCCGGCGCTATAAGTTAAGTAGTACATTTGTTTCCTTTTTTTCTGTCTGTTCCAAAATAAAAGGGCAAACACAATTCTATAAATTGAAGCATACATACTGCAATCTATTTGCAAGCTTTCTCTCTTAAATCAGCATATATATATATACATACACACAAACACGTTCTACATCTAGAAATCCTTTGGTGTGAGGTTTTTTTTTTTTTTTTTAAATCTTTTTATGTAATTTTTGTTTTTTCAACTTGAATCACGCAACATATGTAATTCATCTCTGTGTCACTTAAATGGCTAAGGAGAAGGCAAATTAACATGCACTGAGTTGAGGGGATAGAGAGTTTCACAGATGAGCCGTTTTAGCTCTGCTTGACCACACACCCTTCCCTTCAACATCAGTCCAAGCTGTTACAAGATGTGCTCTGTGAGGTAAACTCCTTTAAGGTCATACAGCACTCCTTCCCCATAACAAAATAATTCCATCTTCATCAGCATTCAAATGGCAGAGATCATTTTAGAAGTGTCCCAAAAAACTGCCCTGACATCTAAATGTGGGTCAATTTGTTGCATCTTTGGGTTTTCTCCTGTATGTAGTGTGTGTGTGTGTGTGTGCGCGAATGTGTGTGTGTGTGTGTGTGTGTGTGTGTGTGTGTGTGTATATATATATATATATATATATATATATATATATATATATATATATATATATATATATATATATATATATATTTTATCTATCTATCTATATATAATAGTGCGATTCACATTGCTCATTTTGGTGCCATGTGGTGCATCAAAATCTACTTTTGTTAAATAGCTAACATATATGGTATGAATAAATTCTGTAAGCAATAGTGTTTTAAATTGTTATGTTTGGCAGAAAGCTATTGAAATAAAACGATGAAGTTTATATTTTTTAAAACAGATTTTTACCTTTCATGTGTGTTGAGATGGATGTGTTACTGCAATGTGTTGCCGATCATTTAAACCAGCATATTATTATACTTGCCGGTATTTAATTTTTTTTTTTTCTTCATTTTTGTGCAATTTTTAAGTAACATACAGAAAAGCTTTGGCTATCAATGTATAGGAATGCTTTGGAAATTGGATTTTCTGTCTAGTTATAAACTTTTTCAGCATCGCAATGCAATGAGTGACTATCTTAATGGTCGAGCATAATTAAAAGGGATATTTTTACTTGTAAACTATCAATATGTTTTCATACACTTTCCATCTGTTTACAGAATGCATCTGTTGCCATGGTCACTTAAAATTACAGCAGTGATATGTTAACAAAAAAAGTGAAACTATGTTAATATGAAGGATGTTGCTTCTTAGACTGCACATGTTCAGTAAAGCAATAGAATTAAAATGTTCTTTGAATACCCAGGAGGAAACAAAACGGCATTCCATTTGTCATCTTACAGATTTCTTATAAATGCTGACAAATGAACCAATTCCTTGTATTGGTAGTCCCAATATCAAAAACTTTACTGGAACGGAACAAGGTTTTTATAAAGTGTAATGATGCTTTAAAATGCTGTGAAATCTTGCAATTATTTTTTTTTTTTTAAACTCAATCCCATTTGGGGAATAAAGCAATGAATTCCTACAAAATTTGGTCACCCCTGCCCATCACTTCAATATAAGGCCCATCATATTAAATTAGAAAGTCCATCTGGTATGATCTGCAAAGCTGTTGTTGTACAGTGGCATGGAATTACACCTGTCTCATCTATCATGTAAGCGCAGAAGGAGTTAAAATAATATTCTTGATAGCAAAATAAGAGACCACGGAAAGCCTAGTATGCAGCAATCAGGAATTGATTCTGTACACTTTGTATGCAAGATGTGGATTCCCTGATTCCCCTTATTGCAATATTAGCATAAAAACAGAGCTGCTATAGAAGCAACAAAAGAACATTTTAAAAAAAGACAACAGAAAAAAAGCATCCCAACACATACATCCTTTTTTCTCCAAACTACATCATATAGATTTTTTTTTAACCCTTGGATAGTGGAATGGAGCTGTAGCATTGTATGCTACTACTGGTCTATCACAAAGTCACATTTCTGTGAGAATTTCTAAAGTTATACTTGTATATTTATTTCCCCCTACCTATAGAGCATATTTAGCAGGCTTTCTGTCCCTCCTTAGAGATATATCTGTACTAGTAGGAGTTATTGAGCTTTACCAGGCCTTTAAAGATTAAAGAGCTGGTAGCATGGCTATCCACAGTGCCACTGTTTTGCATTAGTAAAAATGACACCTGTCCAATCAATCAAGGGTCTGTGACTTCACAGATGGAACAGCAACACTCGGCTGATTCTCTCAGCACTCGCAGTGTCACAGGCACTCACACAGACACACTCACTTGGCTTAATTCATCTCATTGTTCTCCCTGCTAATCCTTGACAAGGCTCATTCTGTACTTGCAGCTCTGTCACAAGCCTGAAATGGGTTCAGGTAGCGGCCTAGCATTAAAATCTCCTGGTATATACAGTGCCTTTTAAAGAATGTGCTGAAAGTTTTGTTTTCACTTTCATATTTCTTTCTACAGATTTTTACAATTTCTTTTTTTTTTGGTTAAACATCAGTTTGGTTTATACTTTGTGTGTTAAAGTGAAGCGTTTTATTTTTTGCTGTGGACAAATGTTACCTTAATTTGGAGTTCTTAATACAAATTTATTGACAGGACGCTTGCTTTAATAAGATGTTATAATAATGTTATGCAAGTGGTCTGCTGCTGCTACTTTGGGGACCAGTCCTAGCAGGCTGAGATAAACGGTCGGAGCAATTGACCACCTTCTGTGACTGAGCTTTGCTATGTCATTGCCCTCGGTGCCTTCGAATGCCTGGCCATGCAGAGTCCCCTTTACAGCTTCCTGTTTTCCATCTTCATTTATAGTCAGATCATTTTTCTTTTTTGTGACATCTGGTACAAGATTCCTGCCCTGTGTGAAGCACAGACTTGGACAGTGCAAAGCAGCCAAAATTAACCTTTATTCTTTACCAGTATCTCACTGCTATTGAAAGGAGGTTTAGTACTAATAAATGCAAAATGGCATTGTGTGGATTTGCATAACTATTGCTTCAAATCAAGGCCATTTCCTCTTGCCTTTTGTTCCTTCCTTTCCTTCCCTTGTCCACTTCAATGAGCCACTTTTTTGTTTGTTTGTTTAATCTTTGACCAATATTCAAAACTGGCACTGAATATAGGCTTAAGGATTCAAACATGGTCTGGTTTTGGCTGCATCACAAATTCTTTAAATATGTGGTATACATACATCTTCTGCAGTGTGGTACTGTATAATGATTCCTGCTGTTATTATTAGACCAATAAAACAAAGCGGTTTATGTCCACTTCAAACACACCTCAACAGCTGGTCTGTTCTAAAATGACAGCTGAGGTAGCGGGTAGGGATGGAATATACTGGATGCATTGTAGTGTTTCAAATTTGAAATGTTAAGGATTAGAAATATGTTAATTTATAAGCTAAGTAATAACATTTAAACATTTAAGGTTAAATAAAGCACATTGTAAATGTATCTGTTTTTAACTTTGGATTTAAAAAAAAAAATGCACATTGACCTGTGTTTTTTTGTATCATGTGCAAAAAGAAAAATAATCATACTTTTGTGCGCATTAACACTTCTGCTTTCCATGATTGTGTGTAAATACACTTAGTTGTGCATTTATCTGATAGACCTGGAATAATAAAACAGTGTACATTGTTTTGAGGTAACTGCTCTGTTTATATACTGCCTGATAAGCATGATGGAGAGTGAGGGCTTTTGAAATTCTGATGCAAGTCTGAATGACTTAACTGGCACCATGCTTATTGACTGGCAAAGAAAATGCCAGCGAAAGTAAACATTTTATACACTTTGTTTCAACAGTCGCACGCCAGAGTGCATTATCAGCAATCTTAAAGTTTGTTTAATGGCTGTGTTACAGATATATGATTTGATAAGGCTTCAATAAAACAATAACTAATTCTTAGTTTGTCTTTCAGTTACTGTACTAATTGTAACAGTGAGTGGATTGATTTAACAGGCAACAATTGGCCCAAATAAGTTGGGTCCTCCAAAGGTTTACTTGGAATTCCCAGAGATGGGCGACTGCCACCAGTAGCCGTTGGCCTTTCTTTTCGTTGGCCTTTCTTTCATGTGACACAATGTTCAATTGATAACTTGTTTGAAAATCCAAAGACTATTTTTTAGAAATCTTTTTGATAATTACAAGTTTCTTAACAAAAGACATATCCTATGTTAGGAAACACAATTGTTTTAAAAACAAAGAAAAGGTCTAATAATATGTTCACTCAGTTTCCAGTTAAACTCTAGAAAATCCACTTATTATACAAGATACCCTGCTAAAGCTCAGATGATACATTAAAGCTAACTTGCAACCCATCCCAGTTTGTCCTGCATTTAAAGCAAATCACCTTTAAGCGCAGTGCAGCCCTAACAGTCTCTGTAGGTTGTGGTATTAAGCACAATTAAATACAAAATTATCTTGCTGTCAACTTAACAGATGCAGCAAATAATGAAATGTCCATATCTACTATTCTTTCAACTAGATTTAACAAAAAATACAAAAAAGAAATACAGCAAATTAACAAAACCAGGCCTCCAACTGTCAAGAGTTACTGCTCTCATCTGTTAAGATATCTTGCGACTCTGTCGGTTTTCTTGTCTTTCTTTTTTAATTTTTTTTAATTTTTTTTTTTTACAAGAACCGCAGAGAAGTTTCATCCAGCTCTAACCACAGCACATCAGCAGGTAACTAGTCAGCAGCAGGTGTCAACACACAGAACAGGACCAGCACTGTGACAATGTATATACTAAAAACAGACAGCCCAGCTTCTCCATAGGGGACACCAGGACTAGGTCTTACTGCCTGTTTGTTTAATAAACAGCTATTCAGTTTTTTTGAACCCCCACCTTTATCTCCCTCAGGTTAAAAGACGTAGCAAACAGCAGCAACAACAAAACCTTTGGCACCTAAAACAAAACCAGCAGGTTAGCAAACGACGGCCTGTATTTTGTATAACCTGTTGCTTTTAATGTGACAGTGGAGATTTACTGGTAGTTTAGTTCAAACTTGAGCTTGTTGTAGAGTATTATCAGTGAAGCCAGTTTTTCATGGTGTTTTTTTTCTGTCTCCCATCTATCAGAACCCTTAGTTAAACATTGTAAAGCAAAATTTGAACTAATGTACTTTCAAAGGCTTTTTTTTTATTCATACATATATTTTAATTTAAATGTATGAATAACAAAAAAAATACAAAATAATTAAAATAGAAGAGCTGTAGTGGAATATTACATGAGAATTTTGAATCCTAAATGATGGGCCAACCATGAATGATGTGAGTGATTACTGTAATTACTTGGTATGCAGTACTTGTTGGAGGATCTAGGCTGTGGGAATAATGACATCGAGTGTGTCCAGTGAGGTGAACAGAAATGCAGATTTAGGGAGGCTCCACTCTTAATTAGTAAGACTGTAGCATACGACACACTTTATCCCAGAATGACTGTTCGTTTTAAGCTTCGGAAATATGTCTGCAATGCCAATGCATAAGACAAGAGTAGGCACTGCGTTGTTACTTTAGAGAATAGATTTATTAATCTTCCAGCAGGATTTTTTGTCAGCTCCTGTAGAAATATAGGTCAAGAAGACATCAATTGAACTTTACCATACAACAAAAAATAAATAGTAGAAGAGAAGAAAAACAATTAATTTTTCACTAATAACGTTGCTCTGGTCTTTGTTCGTTTTTACTTCAAATTTGTACTTCAGATTTACCTTCTGGGTCAAGCACATGTCAACTGCTTAAATAAAGTTTTTATTTTATTGATTGTTATTATTTTTTATTTATTTATTTTTAAAAGGGGGGGTATGGAGGGGTTTTTCTTATTTCTGGTGATAGCACTGCTCTATGCTGTACCTAGAGGGTATACAATATATAGAAACCTATATTTAAAGTGAAAGACAATAGGGATTAGTGGCTTATTGTTATGCATCATGCAGTATGTAACTATGTAATGAGTGACTGGCATTTAAAACATTTCCTTCCCCTTCCAAAACCTTTTTATTCCTAGTATGGTCGGCATTAGTGGGTTTTTATTTTTTGGCATTCTAGATCAGGATTATGCAGGGCAGAGGGGTCATTCTGCTCAGTGCTGAGGTGAGTGGCAGCCCTTCAGCTGCACGGGAATGAATGGTCCTTCACTGGCAATCAAATGGCTGCCTGCCAGTCAGTGGTGGCAGAAACAGGTTGTGATGGCATGCCTATTGCAGACCAATGCATATACATATATGCAGTTGACTCATAATACAAGCTTTACATTTTTAGGGCCTCTATTGTAAAATCATTTTTAATTACAGTAGGCTTCCGGTTTTATCTTCCTCCCGTTATTGTTGACACTGTATAGTATAGGAGTTGTAGTGTGATAAAATCAGGTCTAAGATAATTACAACTTTATCACAAATCTAAGATATATATATGGTCTATCCTATTTTCATGTCTAAAAGTTACTGTGTTTGCTATTCAGTCTTTAAAAAAAAAAACAAAAAAAAAACATAATGAAACTTCACCTTCACTCAGTACAATGGTTAAGATTGCCAGTGTCACTTTCAGAATTCCAGTCTGATGCCAATTTACATTGGTAACTGTCAAACAGATAACTTTACATAATAGGCAATTTAGAAATTAAATCTAATGTGCTTGTGCACTCATTTCCCTACTCTAACCCACATGCACTGTAATCATGTTATCTGTATCTGTTAAAATAATACAAATACAGTACTGTGCAAAAGTTTTAGGCAGGTGTGAAAAAATGCTGTAAAGTAAGAATGCTTTCAAAAATAGACATGTTAATAGATTATATTTATCAATTAACTAAATGCAAAGTGAGTGAACAGAAGAAAAATCTAAATCAAATCCATATTTGGTGTGACAACCCTTTGCCTTCAAAACAGCATCAATTCTTCTAGGTACACTTGCACAAAGTCAGGGATTTTGTAGGCATATAGTCAGGTGTATGATTAAACAATTATACCAAACAGGTGCTAATGATCATCAATTCAATATGTAGGTTGAAACACAATCATTAACTGAAACAGAAACAGCTGTGTAGGAGGAATAAAACTGGGTGAGGAACAGCCAAACTCAGCTAACAAGGTGAGGTTGCTGAAGACAGTTTACTGTCAAAAGTCATACACCATGGCAAGACTGAGCACAGCAACAAGACACAAGGTAGTTATACTGCATCAGCAAGGTCTCTCCCAGGCAGAAATTTCAAGGCAGACAGGGGTTTCCAGATGTGCTGTCCAAGCTCTTTTGAAGAAGCACAAAGAAACGGCAACGCTTGAGGACCGTAGACGCAGTGGTCGGCCAAGGAAACTTACTGCAGCAGATGAAAGACACATCATGCTTACTTCCCTTCGCAATCGGAAGATGTCCAGCAGTGCCATCAGCTCAGAACTGGCAGAAAACAGTGGGACCCTGGTACACCCATCTACTGTCCGAGAAGTCTGGTCAGAAGTGGCCTTCATGGAAGACTTGCGGCCAAAAAGCCATACCTCCGGCGTGGAAACAAGGCCAGCGACTCAGCTCTGCACCGAAAACACAGGAACTGGGGTGCAGAAAATGGCAGCAGGTGCTCTGGACTGATGAGTCAAAATTTGAAATATTTGGCTGCAGCAGAAGGCAGTTTTTTCTCCGAAGGGCTGGAGAGCGTACACGAATTAGTGTCTGCAGGCAACAGTGAAGCATGGTGGAGGTTCCTTGCAAGTTTGGGGCTGCATTTCTGCAAATGGAGTTGGGGATTTGGTCAGAATTAATGGTCTCCTCAATGCTGAGAAGTACAGGCAGATACTTATCCATCATGCAATACCTTCAGGGAGGCATCTGATTGGCCCCAAATTTATTCTGCAGCATGACAACGACCCCAAACATACAGCGAAAGTCATTAAGAACTATCTTCAGCGTAAAGAAGAACAAGGAGTCATGGAAGTGATGGAATGGCCCCCACAGAGCCCTGATCTCAACATCATCGAGTCTGTCTGGGATTACATGAAGAGAGAGAAGCAACTGAGGCTGCCTAAATCCACAGAAGAACTGTGGTTAGTTCTCCAAGATGTTTTGGCCAACCTACCTGCCGAGTTCCTTCAAAAACTGTGTGCAAGTGTACCTAGAAGAATTGATGCTTGATGCTGTTTTGAAGGCAAAGGGTGGTCACACCAAATATGGATTTGATTTAGATTTTTCTTCTGTTCACTCACTTTGCATTTAGTTAATTGATAAATATATAATCTATTAACATGTCTATTTTTGAAAGCATTCTTACTTTACAGCATTTTTTCACACCTGCCTAAAACTTTTGCACAGTACTGTATATAATAATTAAAAAATGCGGGCAGGAATTATGTATATTATGTTGGGTATTAAAAAAAAAAAAATGCAGATTAAAGAAAAAAATTTTTTGCCAGGGTCCAAAATTCCTCAGAAGGTCTGGAATTACGATGATGCACAAATGCTGAGCTATAAAACATTTTTTATATACCCTATTTGTTGGTCTGACTAAAAGAGAAAAGGCCCTATCTTTTGGAAGTGACCAAGGCTCATATATACAGTATATGTGTGTGCATGGGTACAGTTCATATGTAGATAGATAGTGACTGATCTTGTGAGGGATTAGGGCTCTAGAATCGGATGCTTCCTGATAATACTAGGTTGTGTTTTGCAAATAGCCTGTTGGCAGTGGTGATCTGTTTACTTTAACTAATTTCGACAGTATGCATTGGATTTTGTTTTTCTTTCTGCTGGTCGGATGCTAATGTACCTGGAAGGAAAAGCCAGCCGCAGCCAGCCAGCATCGGGTAGGGAGGCCTGCCATCTGTCCCACCTGCTGCATTTGTTTGTCCATCTGGTTTACTCCCGGGTTCTCATTGTGGGGCTGCGGTGGAGGAGCATCGGGGAGTCGGGGAGGAAGGCCGGCAGGCATTGTGAATTATTTAGGCTGCCAACCCAAATAAAGAGACGAGGAGAGAGACAGAAATGGAATGGGAAGGGAGGGGGAGAGAAAAAAGGGGAGGGAGCTCACTGCCAGATGCAAAGGAATGTGTTAAATGCTTGAAAGATCCCGATTAGCATATAGATTTAGATGTATGGAGATCACTGTGCAGATTACAAGACAGTGAGTTTTATCTAGATTTAGTGCTGGCTGATTTGCGTATAAAATATAGCCAGATGTGGCTAGAGCCTTTGGTGTTTTTACTCTTGAGGTTAAAGGGGAATCGTTGTTTTGGGTACATTTACAATGATTGGTTCAGGGTATACTGGTTAACCCCTTCCTACACTTGAATAATTTCAAACTTTAAAGGATCTGAGCCATGGCACCAGTCAAAGTGATACAGAATGTTTCAAATCTGTAATGAAAGGAATCTACATGATTTTAGCCAGCATTTGAGGGGAAAATGTTTTCCCCAATATGCACCTGCAGTAGACTATACTGCTCATAGAGGATCAGTATACATTTCAGAATGATATAGTATACAAAAGTTTTGTTTCATGTTAAAACTAAAGCGTATAGTCCCTTGTAGATTTGCTATATGTAAGGAAACCACAGAATATGTTTAATCGTCATCAACCAGTACTAATGTAAAATAAACATGATGCACATACCTCAAGAACACACAAACAGCTTGTGTTTTATAGCTACTTGTTGGTTACCACAGTAGGCCTATTTTTCTATTTGCTGGTAGTTCTGGTAGTTTGACACTGAATATATATATATATATATACACACACACACACACTGCATTTACATTTTTCTCCTTGAATATATTTTTAGACTGCACTCATCCATCTTCTATAATGCCATTGTACAGCTGACAACTAAAGATGTTACCTGTATTTTCTACCAGTAAGCCACTGTTTTCCATTATCAAGAACTGTTTTTCCATCACCGATAACAATTTGTCCGTCACAGAATTTCTTATGCACGGGCCGTATTGGATTTTAAGCAAAACCCTTTAAAAAGAGAAGCTTTGCCTGTGACTGCATGCTTCAAAGGGAATTACGTGAATTGGATTGTTAAGGTTAGTCTGGGTCAAACCTATTACAGTCAATTCACATGCAAAACTCTTATATTAAACCAGCAACGCTCAAGTTTCTGCCATGGCATTCTCGTGTGCCAGATGGGAGACTTTTACCAAAAGCAGGGAAGCCATGATATGCATTGTAACCTTGTTGAACCGAATGAGACTGTCCCATAGACATTTTTTAAAAATAACTATTTTATTTTGTTAAAATAATTAGTTTGTCACTTCTACTGTGTACAGGTACGTAGTAACAGTCTTTATCTAGAACGTTGTCTGTATGTTAAGGTATATGCAGTAGTAGTCTGGTAAAATGTTCATCCAGGTGGGCATTAAATAGGATTAAATAGGATTCTTAGTAAGGTGATACAGTGTCGTTGGTCCTGGAGTAAGCCATCAAGTAAGGTTTGTTTTGCATCATGTAAAAAAAAAATCAGAATTTACTGTACTGTACTGTTTTTGGCACATGAACATTTTTCATTAAGTTGGAAATTTAAACATTGTATTAATAAAAAATAAAACATCTTGAGTCAATGCTTTGAGGCTAAAATAAAAAATAAAATCCTGGTAAGAAATAAAGATGTCACTGGCATACTTGGACACTGATTCCTGGCCCAGCGCCGGTCCCACCAGCTGTGTTGAGAAATTGAGCTGTAAACACAGCAATCTTTTCTGCAGCATTTTGTTACAGCAGGTAGCCCCTCTCAAGTCAGACTACAGCTCCCAAGATGCTCTGATCACCACACCACACCACATGCTGCGCGTGCTCTCTCTTCAAATAATCTGCACCTCGAGACACCCGGATCCAGTAAGGCAAAAGCACGGTCTTCAGGTCAGCGGAAAAAACTCCATCTGTTCCTGTGCAATTATGGAGGTGATTGCGATTTGCCTGATAGATGGGTTGAATCAACTGATTTAGCTTATTTCTCTCTAGAGGTGATATTTTATTTATATGATAAAGCACTTGGAAAGTGATTAATTTGTCAGGAGAATGGCTGGCTTTTTACTGTAAATGTACTAGGTGTGTAATAAACTAGATTGTCTTCACGCAGATCAGGAAATGAAGAGATTTTCAGTGGAGCTACAAAGAAGATTTGACTGGTTTATAGCATGGACTATTATTCAACTATGTGTGAATTTCCTTTTTTTAAGCATTAATCTGAATTCCTCGAGCTTGACGTCTGTCAATGATATGTATGTATTTTTCTTTGCTGGTGTTTTAATAAGGATAATCAGATTTGGAAGCCCAATGGCAATTTTCCCTCAAGTACTCAAACATGTCCAGTACAGTTAAAGTCAATAGGACTATCATCTAACACGCTTGTTTAAAGCAGCAAAATGGTTACTTGTCGGGAACAGAGTTGTCGGGAACAGATGTTATACTCCACAAAAGACATTCCTGAAATAGTCACTCGTTTGAATAATTAGGAGCTAACTATTTAAACTCTAGAGTTCACCTGCAAAATGCTTCGGGTCTAGGGATCTGAATTTTGCAGGATGAGATTTAACATTATAGATTATTCAGCTGATCAAGGGAGTCGCCCTTTTTTCTGTCAAATGTGCCATCTACACTGTATATTGAGTATATAGACTAATTTTGCAGTCACTTATTAGTCTTACTGTAATAATATTAATTTGCTGATTTTATTTCAGACTTAGGACAGCAGGGATGCCCTTTGTTTTTTGGTTGTAATTAATGTTATGGACAGGAAAATAAATAAGCAAATAAGTAAAGTCCAGGTTGGTAGCAGGGGCCTGGCAAAGAGGATGCAGTCACGTTAAGCAAGAGTGGTAGAATTAGTATTACAGAACCAAACCAGGGAATGTGAATTAGATTTGGCAACAGATGGTGCTGTTCAAATTTAAGATGCTTTGTGAGTGGAAGGCAGTGGCAGCAGCTTGCTGCATATCCTTGCGCTTGATAGACAGGTATAAATCACAACAATCCCGTCTTGACAGCCAATTTCGAGAATCTGATCTGGTTAAAGACGCAGCTTTCCCGCTCCAGTCACTGAAAACAACCACTCTTTTTTAAGGCATGTCATATTTTCTTGGAGGAAAATCCCTTTTCATTTTTTTTTTTAATAAAATGTGTTTATTTTATTTTATTTTATTTATTTATTTATTTATTTTTTACTATTTTTATGTCCAATTTTATTTCATTTGAACAGCAGTTCATGTTTCCATATTTGAATCGTAAAGTTCAGTCTTACAGTAAACTGATAGGGCATCCTAGATTATAGAATAGTCTGTCTATAAGCATGTTATTTATTGAAAAACCCAAACCTTTGCTGATTTTCCACAGATGGGTGGGGTGGGGTGGGGGTAGTGTTTATATATCCAACATGATACAGAGTAACTTGGCAACAACAATTAAGCTAATAATGCATTAACATCGATCCTTACTACTTGTACAAACTGCTTTCAGTTTTTAATGTTTTGTCTGGCTTTTCGTTGACAATAAATACAAAATATAAACAGACATATCTGTTTATAAAAATCCACAATACAATTATCCTTGATGATAACTGACTGAAACTAAATAATCCTAGAGGTCTGTTTCACTGAGGTGCATTTTATATACACGTGTTCATGTAGAGCATTTGTCTTAACATTGATATTAAATGCATTCGATAGGATCTTCAAAAAAAAGTTTGATGTTTTAATCAATCTTGTTCTCATTGAGCTGCATCAAGGCTGATAACGATAATACATTGTTGTGCTGAATTTATCTGCAGAGCTGTTGCAACAAAATTACCTAAATCATCAAGATTTGGATCTAAACTGCACAGCAAGTTGTCAAACTTCAAGAGTGTTTGCTGCAACACATGGAGACTTATCAGAACCAGATCAGTGTGATCCAGCACCACTAAATGTGTAACATAGAATTGGCATTGTGCTATTATAAAAACAAGATCACCCTTTGAACAAAAAAGTAATGTTTAGTTGATTAAGAAAATCACTGGGCTGTCTCATTTCCAGTAGAGCAAAAATATCAGAGCCCATTGATTGATACAAATGAACTGCTGTGTAACTTAAAGCATTCTGCAAGCACAAATACTCGCCCACAAACTCATTAGCAAACAAAGGTTTCCAGTTCGACTGACTTTTTTATTGCTGAAACCGAAGCGCATAAAATTGCACATTGTGAAAAAGAGACAAAAAGAAGAAAGTAAATGGAAATAAAAAATCCTAATAAGTACCAAGCTGATGGTCACTGAGCGAAAAGGCATTCTCCTAATCGCAGTCAAATGAAATGTGGTTTAGCAACAAGCTGGTGACTCCCTGCTACTAACTGACAATATTGTGTAACACGTCGGGGACAAACATTTAAACACCGATTGTATTGAAACACCAGTCTGCAACTCACCAAGCCCTGTGCTGAATAGTGTTGACATTGGACAAAGGGCCTTTGGAAGGTGCAGTAACCTTATCTGTAGAGGAAACTTCATTTAATCCTTTGTGGTCCAAGGTTTTCCACGTGCATGAAAAACAGAAGGGGAGAATCCCTATACAGTATTCAAGTACTTTAGTAAGGCTAGGTTTTATTAAGATATAAAAAGACAAAGAATATGTGGCACCTGTTTTTTTTAAAGTTTTCACATTGGCAAACAATATTTATTATTCAATTAATATTACTCTACATTGGTCTTGTTTTTAAAAACTATACTGTATATAGTTTGTGTGGGTGTTAAAAAGTAAATCCAACCATTAAAAAAATAATATACTGGAACCCAATTAATTTGCCCCTGCTGGTAGTGGTACATCAATTGAAAAGCTGTCTGTATGGCAATAAGAACCTGTTTTTTGTTTTTCTTTGTCAAAATCCCCCATACTGTGCCCCAATGTATTAAAATATATAGAATTAGTCTCAGCATGGGGTTGCCATTTTAGAAGTGCACATTGGTGGCATGACAGTGGAATTGTTTGTACTTAAACAAAATGAATGTACAATATAACGGCATATAGCCCTTCTCTTGGTGTGCTGGCCTCAGTATCCCGCTTTAGGTAATCTGAACTGGAACACACCACGAAGCTGCTGAAAGCCTCTGTATAATTTACTGCACATTACTATGATTTCTTTTTTTCAGAGTAGACTTCAGCAGTGTACCTGTATCACAGACAGAATGAATCAAATACAGAAAGACTGTTCAAATCTAATTGTGCACTGCTGGTAATCTCATTTTAACTTGTAAGGTACACATTTAAATGATGTGTTGTCTTTTTATTAATTCCAGATTAGAACATTTGGCTGTCTCACCTGGCACGTTAGAAAGGTTTTTATGGTCCACAATCCCATTGTATAAATGTGTTTTTGCCATTATCACATTGATTGCATGTAATCAGAGGTGTTATTTTGCAGCCAGTCATTGACAATGAAGTGAATTACTACTTTCCAACCCAGTAATGTTGTAACAATTGATCTCCCAGCGCTAGGGGAGAGGACTTGGATGTACAGTATATTTTTAGACACAGAAAAACAGTGCTCCTCCTCCCACTGCTTTGAATGGGATACCCTGTGTACAAATGAATGAACAATGGTAGTTGCCTGTAATTTAGTAAATACAGAAGCAATACGTTTAGAGTTGGATCAGAAAGTCATAGGTGGGGCAGCCCTTTGACACATTTTCTCTCCCCCATGAATAAAATGTTGCCCACTTTAATTTGGATGTTTAGTTTTTAATTGTGTCGAAATATCAAGGAACTACAGAACAAAATACATTACTTTCTACAGCACTTAATATATTCGAAATGAGTATCATCCACAGATTTAATTTGACCCTTTTATGACATAACTAAATTTCCACACGTTTGAGTGCAATTCTGAATTAAATGCTGGGGAGTTACAGTAAACCCTTGTACTGTATCACACAGGTGCTCCCTTCTGACACAAAATAACTGCATTACCTTGCTGTGTGTATTAGGAACTATATAAAAGCACTTTCTTCTGAAGAAATGGCACTTACGGCACTTATTCCTCCCCCGTCTCTGCACCTTAATGTAATGATTACATGTTTGGCTCTATAGTTGTCAAAGCACTGAATCCGTCAAACGGTATAATGGCACCCTGTCACTGCCAAGTGTCCATGTTTTCCCAAATTGTTTCACTGTTGATTTGTGATGCATTGCTTCAATAATATATATATATATATATATATATATATATATATATATATATATATATATATATATATATATATATATATATATATACAGTACTGTGCAAAAGTTTTAGGCAGGTGTGAAAAATGCTGTAAAGTAAGAATGCTTTCAAAAATAGACATGTTAATAGATTATATTTATCAATTAACTAAATGCAAAGTGAGTCAACAGAAGAAAAATCTAAATCAAATCCATATTTGGTGTGACCACACTTTGCCTTCAAAACAGCATCAATTCTTCTAGGTACACTTGCACAAAGTCAGGGATTTTGTAGGCATATAGTCAGGTGTATGATTAAACAATTATACCAAACAGGTGCTAATGATCATCAATTCAATATGTAGGTTGAAACACAATCATTAACTGAAACAGAAACAGCTGTGTAGAAGGAATAAAACTGGGTGAGGAACAGCCAAACTCAGCTAACAAGGTGAGGTTGCTGAAGACAGTTTACTGTCAAAAGTCATACACCATGGCAAGACTGAGCACAGCAACAAGACACAAGGTAGTTATACTGCATCAGCAAGGTCTCTCCCAGGCAGAAATTTCAAGGCAGACAGGGGTTTCCAGATGTGCTGTCCAAGCTCTTTTGAAGAAGCACAAAGAAACGGGCAACGTTGAGGACCGTAGACGCAGTGGTCGGCCAAGGAAACTTACTGCAGCAGATGAAAGACACATCATGCTTACTTCCCTTCGCAATTGGAAGATGTCCAGCAGTGCCATCAGCTCAGAACTGGCAGAAAACAGTGGGACCCTGGTACACCCATCTACTGTCCGGAGAAGTCTGGTCAGAAGTGGCCTTCATGGAAGACTTGCGCCAAAAAGCCATACCTCGACGTGGAAACAAGGCCAAGCGACTCAACTATGCATGAAAACACAGGAACTGGGGTGCAGAAAAATGGCAGCAGGTGCTCTGGACTGATGAGTCAAAATTTGAAATATTTGGCTGTAGCAGAAGGCAGTTTGTTCGCGAAGGGCTGGAGAGCGTACACGAATGAGTGTCTGCAGGCAACAGTGAAGCATGGTGGAGGTTCCTTGCAAGTTTGGGGCTGCATTTCTGCAAATAGAGTTGGGGATTTGGTCAGAATTAATGGTCTCCTCAATGCTGAGAAGTACAGGCAGATACTTATCCATCATGCAATACCATCAAGGAGGCATCTGATTGGCCCCAAATTTATTCTGCAGCATGACAACGACCCCAAACATACAGCGAAAGTCATTAAGAACTATCTTCAGCGTAAAGAAGAACAAGGAGTCCTGGAAGTGATGGTATGGCCCCCACAGAGCCCTGATCTCAAAATCATCGAGTCTGTCTGGGATTACATGAAGAGAGAGAAGCAACTGAGGCTGCCTAAATCCACAGAAGAACTGTGGTTAGTTCTCCAAGATGTTTGGGCCAACCTACCTGCCGAGTTCCTTCAAAAACTGTGTGCAAGTGTACCTAGAAGAATTGATGCTTGATGCTGTTTTGAAGGCAAAGGGTGGTCACACCAAATATGGATTTGATTTAGATTTTTCTTCTGTTCACTCACTTTGCATTTAGTTAATTGATAAATATAATCTATTAACATGTCTTATTTTGAAAGCATTCTTACTTTACAGCATTTTTCACACCTGCCTAAAACTTTTGCACAGTACTGTATATATATATATATATATATATATATATATATATATATATATATATATATATATATATATATATATTATTGAAGCAATGCATCACAAATCAAAAGTATATATATATTCTCTGTGGACACTTCTAGAAGCAAATCCTTTCTCCTTTACCAAAAACTGCAACAAATTATAGCTATTGTATTACCGGTGCACCCATTCCGTACTTTACTGATCAATATTATTTTTACACATTGTGTACCACAGAAGAGAAGTGAATTACACTTAATGTTACAAAGTGGAAAAACTAACACTGCATCTCATTTCTATCACAGGAGCATAAAGAATCACTCTGATTGGGTTCTGCTTACAGAGTAGGTGGTTTTTTTTATCCTTTCCCCCACTTTTCTGAGTTTCGTTGGCAAGGACAGCCCATTAATTTGTCAAAGATGTAGATGATTAACATGAGCAGATTTTGAAGCACCTTACTTCAGTGGCAGTGCAAAATAGAACATATTCAAAATGAGGGTGGGACAGAATCTGACCCTGAAATTAACCCATTCCCCTTTCATTATTGAATTCCATGTTGATTAATACTTTTATAGACAAGACTTCAAATTCCTCAACGATGAGTGGGATGGGTTAATGAGGGTGGGTCAAATTTTAACCTGAAGAAATGCGTAACACTGCAGTAAAACCCACCTACCTTAAAGTTTCAGAATTGTGAGCCATGTTCATCAACGCACCAGTTTGCATATGACTTTATAAATACAGCATTTTCACAGGTTCTGTAATAAGCACATTAAAAAGAATGGTATTTAATTAACAAAGCTAGATACTCTTTTAAAAATGTCTTTTATTTAATTTTCCTGTAGTAATTGCTTCCTACGGAATGTAGATAATAAAGGGGAATAACTATTTTAAAAGACAAACATTATATACAGTTAGATTACATCATTTTTAAATACAATACATAATAGTATTAGTCCATTATGTTGTAAAAAACAAAATAGTACTGTACATTTATATTACAAATTCACAGGTATTATTTTTTAACCTACATGTCAATTAAATGAAACATGCAAGTGTCTCTATTCTGGAAAACTCAATAGTAGTATACAGTACTTCCAAAAAACAGGGTTGGTAAAATGTAAAATGCAGTTTTAAAATGTAATTGATGTTTTACTTTCCTCATCTCTTAGGTAAGGCAATTGCAGTTAACTGGAAGAGTACTTTTTTTTGTATTATAGACTTTTTGAATAGCGGTACATCTTTTTTTTTTCTCTACTTGATGACAATTATTATTTCCATTTATAAACCCTAACTAAATTTCAACATTTTTCACACAAATTCTGTCTTAACGGCACACTGTGGAATTGGGCTCATTCAGCTCGTCGAAACCTGATAAAATCATTGCCTCTTAAATAGCCTTTTTCCTGTCAGAAAGGCTTTTTCTTTTCTTCTAAAATATAGGCTTTAGAATTTCACTCCTCTTAGAGCTAATGTGAATTTTAGTGCCTCTAATTTTAGATTGAAGTGCGGCCCAGAATAAAACCCACCATCTGACAATTGAATTTATAGATAGTTGTGAATATTGCAGGCTTGGATTAATAGAGTCATAGAATTTCAAAGAGCATGAGGAAGAGACTGAGAGGAAGAGAGAGAGTGTGTGAATAACTTTCAGCTAAAGTCGTAATGTTTCCAATGGAGTAACATAAAAGTTGTAAACAGGCCCAACAAATCGTCTTGTACTCATATTGTTTTCCTCAGTCTGTACCTTGAATAATCCTATATCCTCACTGTATTAACTCCCAGCACAAGCTGAAATTACTTTATTTTTCCTGTACCCCTTTATGACCCTACAAGACGTAATATGCTTAAAGTCACCACAACACAGTTTTCAGTGAGTCACTGAGGTGGCTTTCAACAGCAGAAATAATGGGTACAGGGTAGTTGTGTATTTAGTCAGGAGCAGACTGCTGCATTACTGAGATGCTTTCTGTGAAGACATAGGTAAGAAGAGCTTCACATAAATCGATTGATACTGGCTGAAAACATGAGAAACATCTGGCTAGAGTCAGCACATTTATACCCAGAGTTAGTGACTTTTTTATCAAGTTGCATGCAACTACTGAACAGATTGGTAAAAAAATAAATAAACCTTTGCATTGTATTTCATTAATCATTGTGGAAAGATATGAGGCTTGTTAAAAAAAAAAAGAAAAACAACCTGTGTATTTTGAGTTCATCTTTTTTCTTAAGCGTCAAAGCAACAGCATAAAAGCTTGGTCTCTCTCTCTCTCTCTCTCTCTCTCTCTCTCTCTCTCTCTCTCTCTCTCTCTCTCTCTCTCTCTCTTTCTCTATTGCTATCTCTCTCTGTGTCTGTCTCAAACCATAGGCAATCTTTACATTTCCCAGAAGAATATATCTTTTACTGGCTGTCTCAATTGAGAGCACAGCCTTTGTTTCCATTGGGTTTTCCTTAATTAAAAACCCTTTGTGTGGTTTCTGGAGCTTTTACCACCATTTTATTTATTTCTACACATTTTTCATTTAGCAAAATATATTTTAAAAAATCTGTTAATGTACAATGCTTATTAGGATAGTCTATTCTAAGTAAAAGGGAGAAAGATTACTAATAACTCCACTCTAAGACTTTAATGTACATGAGAGCAGTTACAATAATTATGCTGCAATAAGTGAAGTAGTCATGTAAGTGGCTCTAAATTAAATGGAACTCACAGAGCGCCGGTAAGTGAATGTGCGACCTACTGAAATGTTGACTTGGGAGAAGTTTAATCCCTTCACTTTGCCCTTAGTGCTTCTTGAGAGACATGGGAGATATATCTATTAATTACAGTGCTCATTAATACTGATGGCTCAGAGGGATGAACTAAAGCAAGGAGAAAAGGGGAAATAGAACAGATAGGTCAGGAGTGATTAATTTCAGATATTTACAATGGCGATGGGGTATTCTTTTTCTGATTCGCCATTTTGACTGGCTCTGTTATTTTTTTTAATATATTTTTTTGTAATCTAGATTGCTCCTTTGAAATAGAGGAGTGTCCAGTAAGAATGACAAGGAATGCTGGAAATTTTTGTTGACTGCCTCTCTGGGTGTGTGATAAAGCTCTGCCGTGGCCTTATGCTGATTACCTTCATGTAGACCAAGTCGATATTGACTTGTGAATGACTGATGATGGATACTTTGCCCTTTCTTTTCCAGAGCGGCACTTAAGGTAGCTGTCTTTAACTCTTCAATTGACTAACGTATACACTAATTTTCTTTGTACTGTAATTGTTTTTATTTATTTATTTTAAAATGTAAAGATCAATCCCTCAGGCAGTGACCTTTACATGATCTTAGAACTCTGATTTACTGGATTTTATTGTATACTGTGTATATTTGTATCAGGATTTTAAAACTTATATTAAAAAATATATTGAATTCCTCCTATTTAGATAGAAAAAATAAATGTAATTTGTAAAATACAACTTTTCTTGGTAACAAAAAAAGGTCAAATAGAAACATAAAATACCCCCAAGGATTCAATCAGTGTGACAGAGTATTTTTTTCAGAAAGTGTTTCTTTATTTTGTATTATTATTCTAATCGTTCGTTGCTTCACCTCCTGTGTCTTCTCAGGGTTTACTTTAATGAATTGTGCTCACATTAGAACATTGTCCCAGCAAGCCTTGCATTTTGCTGTTAAATTAATTTAAGTGGGGTTTATTCAGTTGGGAGACAATGTAGTGTATGTAGTTTCACATGACAACAAGAGGGCTTTTCAATAAGTGTACTAGGGTATGTCTTTCAAAGATGGTTGAAAAGGCTGAAAACAAATCTTTGAGACAGCTTGTTGGTGTTACAAACTATACTTAAACCTGTTCCCTGTGTTTTATGATTTGCAGCCTTAATTCCCCCAGCAGTCTTATCATACAGCACACCTATATAGCACTATATTCAGGCTGTGCAGTTTGAGTTCCCTAAATTTGATGCTGTATTCAACTAACCAGTTTTCATTTTTTTTTTTTATTTATGGGTTCCTACTACAAACTACTCACTGGCAACACACTGCTGATATACTAAATAATAAACCATTCATTTTTTAATGTCTTATGTGGTTGTGATCTGCCTCTTTAATTTTCCTTTTCTCTCCTCCCCACCTTCTTCTCTCCAAAGGCTCCTCTGCAGAATGTCAAGCAAGGATCGGCACATTGATTCGAACTGCCCCTCATACATCAAGACGGAACCCTCCAGCCCTGCCTCCCTCACAGACAGCATTAACCACCATAGCCCCGGTGGGTCTTCGGATGCCAGCGGCAGCTATAGCTCCACCATGAATGGGCACCAGAATGGGCTGGATTCGCCCACGCTTTACGGTCCAACGACGGGCCTGGGGGCCAATGGAGCTGCCCGCAAACGCTACGACGACTGCTCCAGCACTATCACAGAGGACTCGCAGACCAAGTGCGAGTACATGCTCAACTCCATGCCCAAGCGGCTGTGCCTCGTCTGCGGCGACATCGCGTCTGGCTACCACTACGGAGTGGCCTCCTGCGAAGCCTGCAAGGCTTTCTTCAAACGGACAATTCAAGGTTGGGTGCTTTTCTGTGTTAATTTGAGTCTTTTGCTTGCATTGCACCTGTAACCACACAAAACACCTCCCTCTGGTCTCATCTTGCTGTCAGTTACATGGAAAAAAAAATTAAAAAGTCACCCAGATCCTTGATGTGTGCACAGGCAGGGTTTTCATCCATGGTTTTCAAGGAAAAACTTAACTTTTCGTAGGCCTGCAGGACTAGACGGCTGGAGACATAAAATGTTTGTGTCATTTTCAGCATTGTTCCTTATCTTGATTCACAGATCATGGGCTTTTAAAAGAGGCCAGAACACTGAACATGTCAGTGCTGTTTTGGGAGTCCTTTTCTCATGTTTTGGCAATCTTGCTGACATGTTAAATCGAAATATCCAGGCTCCAAAATGTGTCATTAAGTTTTTTTTTTGTTTTGTTTTTTATTTGGGTACAGGCTTTATAATTGGTTGCTCACGTTTGTAATCCATGGAACCTGATCTGCAACACACTGGATATCATTGTCTGGTTACATTTCATCTGTCCTGGAAGAAAGAGGCTTACTTTCAAACTGTGAAACATACATGAGCCATAATAGTCACCTTTATTTAAAAACAATCCCACTGCAATCTCTAAACTACTGTACTGTATTACTTCAAATTGCATTTTAGACTGAGCACATATTAAAGTAATGGGTTCCTGAGAGAGATTACCTTGTTATGGAATATTGGACCTTCTTTAATGGACATACATACTTTAAATACTGTTTCCTGATGAATTAGTGGTCTTCAGCATTTAGTCTCCAAGCATTCTCACTAATCTGCTTTTTAATGAGGAAACATCAGTTCAGAGAAGGGAAGTCAATATAAATCAGTGTTTACAAAGTCTGATTAACTCTGAAATATTTCATCAGCGTTGAGGTCCCAGATGGACACAGTGTTAATTGTATGAGCCTGCATGCTTTTCAGAGGGTCTCTGACAGACCCGGAGAGCTGTGAACATGAAATATCAATGTTACAATTATACCCATCTTGTTTCCCAAGACAATGTATGTGCCTGGTGTGTTGACCCCACCCTCTACCTCCTTACTCTAGAGAACTATAAACAAAAAGTCATTTTCATTAAAGTATTATTGTATTTGAAAAGGTTTTAAAGTAGGGGGAAACTATTACACTTCAGTATAAATACTGGCTTTTTTTATAGTATTCTGGTCTATTGCCTATTTTTTAAGGCGGTACTCTTCCCTGGAACAGAATCCTGGGCCCTATTTTGCACTCTGAAGTGACATGGCTTACTTAATTTACTAAGTTTTAAAAATTATGCTTAAATCTCAGTTTTGTAATTACAGCTGTTTTATAATGACATTTATTTTCATATTGCATGTTCCCAAATTGGGATATTTGACTTACAACAAGTATCAAATTCAAGTGAGAGATATGTGCATAGTGCATTTCAGTGTTTTAACCACTTAGTGTAAAAATCGTCATGCATTTTTATAATTGAAAGGGATTCTCAAGTCGCTTTATTCATTATTTAATCATTATTATCAAACTGTTATCATGAAAGAACATAAATTAAACGAGTAAGAAACAATTTCAGGCTAATTATGAGCCCCTAAATATATATCTGAGTTCTTTATTTTTGTTTTTATGAGTGTGTGTTTTCTTTTCTGAAAAATCATGTTAATGACGATTTGGAGTAAAGAGCTTTCAGAATCCAGCCCAATGTATTTTGACCCATCCGTGAAAATCATAATATTGAATTAAACTTTACTATTGACAGGACTCAAGGACGAATGTAGTCATTGTTTGTTTAAAAGCATTATAATGTACACAACAATTATGTGAGACTGTGTGGGCTTGTGGTTAGAACACAGGGTGAGAGCCAGACATTGCTGTCTTAGAAACTTTCTTCAGGTGTTAAAAGAGTTTAAAATCACACCTACAATTCAAAAATGAAAAAAGAGAAAATAAATGATCTGTGCTCTATGTACTATTGATGACCATACTAAAATGCTATGCTGTAGTCAGTAAATATTTATTATGCACCTGTTTATTCTGACATTTAATTAGAAGTTTTCTGAACTAATGCTGTTATAATACTCAGAATTTGTTCTGTTATAATACTCACAATATCAGTTTGTAAGTTGTCCCAAATATATTGTAATAACTTGAGTGCACTGTAGGAGTTTATAGATACATATAGTGAGAAAGAAGAAGAATATGGGTTATATTTTCAATCAATGGTGTCCTGATTTAAAGGGCTATTGGCCATTAGTTCTGTGGTTGTATTTAGCACATACAGTATATTACATATATCTATTAGCCATTAGTTATGTGGTTAAATATAGCACATACAGTATATTACATAAATCATTGACTGGTAATTACATGAAATGTATAACTAGATGTAAACGATGTCTCCTTATTAAGGCGACAACAATTTAATTTTTTTTTTTACCACTTCATTACTTGGTAACGTCGCTTGCCAGGTAAACTGCTTCTTTCAGTTTGTATTCCCTGACAGCTATTAAACACTCTCTTTTTCTTCTCTCTACATGCCTTGCCACAGGAAACATCGAGTACAGCTGCCCGGCAACCAATGAATGTGAAATTACAAAGCGCAGGCGCAAGTCCTGCCAGGCCTGTCGCTTCATGAAGTGTCTAAAAGTCGGCATGATGAAGGAAGGTAAGGAAAATAGTTTATTTTAATTTAATAACCCCCTTCAATCCCCACCACACCGAAGTGCCATACCCTGATGAGGGGGAGGTGGGAGCCAAGGTTAAAATGTATTGCTGAAACATTCATATGCTGCCTTATGAACTGTACATTACACTATACAAAAGCTTTGTTTTAGCAGTTTACAAACTGAACAAAGAAAAATCCCTGATACAATATTGTACCTGTATTGAAAATACCTAACCGGTATAGCTCACAGTGTAATGTGTTGGAAGTTGGTAGTGTTTTTAGTTGGAACCAGTCATACACACTTGCTTCCAGTATTATATATATGGAAAAAGGGACCTATTGCAGCTTCAGGGGATTATTTTACATAATCCGTCATAAAAGGAGGAAGGGAGGCAACCGTTTGCCTTCACTTTGTAGTTTACTTGGTCTTGATTAATTCTTGTCTAATATTGCTTAAGAACCTCTCTCCTACATCTTATATTGCCCATTTTAAGGATCAGAATATTTTGTTCTGTTTAGTGAAGTCACAACAAGCCACCTATGGCTAAACACCGCCCAAAAGAGTTAGGAACAACTTTGTATGAGTATTACTGCTACGTAACACTGAAAATTAAAAGTTAGTTGTATCTGTAAACTAGGTTTTCTAAGAAAGTTTAATTTAATAGTTTTGTTAGCTAAAAACAAACTAGCAAACTATTTTTGTTTTAACATTACAAGGATGTCTATTAATTGATTCTAATACTGCTACTGTTGAAAACCATAAAATAGGCCCTAGTCAAAAAGCATTAGCTTTTGAGTTACAGCATTTAAATAAATATAGTTTTAAAAATGCCACTAAATGAAACTGCATACTGTATCAGTCTGCTTGTAAATTAACAAAATAATTTAAAAAAACCAAAATGAGTTTGATACTAAAATGACCATTCCCAGCTATAAACAGCTGTTGAAGTGAACTTCACTGTGTGGTTTTATGATTAGAGGTTGCAATGCATGAAACTTTGTTTGGAAAAAGGCTTAACAATGGTCTTGGTACAGTAGCACATTCCCTGATATGGTACCATTTGTACTGCAATTAACAGTGTTTATTGGTGCAAACCATTGTGATACCACTGGCATGAAAACGTGTTTAAGACAACTGTGATATAATTTTACCAATGACTAATTTGTAAATGCCCTTTTGATACTAATGCAGTTGCCTCATTAGTCTCATAAGTACAAACCCATTGTTTTCCCATTGAAGTAGTTGCAGACTAGTTTTTGGGCCACTGTTAAGATGTTTATGTCCCTTTTGCTTGAGCAGTGCATTTTTTTTGACTCATCCTGGATTTGGAATGTAATCATAAAATCTAATGAAACTTAACAGACAAAAGTAGTGTTGTTCTATCATTGCTTCTTTAGTGTAAACAACTCCATGTTGTGTGCCATGCATATCGAGTACACATCTAAATAACATGGATGCTGCCTGTATCTATACAGTAGCATTTGCTTATGCACCAGTTTAAGATGACAGGGCTGTAATTGATAAGAGGGGGAGGGAGACAGGTCTGAAGGATGTTGTGGCGTGTTTGATATGGCACCTTCTCCCATGAGCTCCCAGACAAATAGCAGCCTTTTGTTCTAGCCCCCAGCCACCCATACACACATATATCAATATGGCACTGCCATTTGTTGTAGTGCTTGAATTTAATACAGAAGTCCTGCTCTACATATGAATAAGGGTCATTTGGTAAATTGTTTCATCAATTTTCTTATTTTTAACATGCTCACACACACATCACAGTGCCAGAGCCAGTGACCAAGCCTTGTGTCATGTACTCATTTGTAAAGCCCAGCCAGCCCTGTGTTGAAAGTTCATTCGTATTTATCAATGCAAGACATTACATGTTTTAGCATGTTTTTTATAAGATGTTTTCAGCTGATTCCTTTTCCCCTTATATATTGTTACACAAAAGGTCCCCATTTAAAAAACACAACAACATGTATTGTGTCTTCACCATCTTTGTGGGCTGCCTTCTACAGCTGTCAATGTGTGTTAATATTCAGTATGTTATCTAAAGCTGTCAATTTGTGACAGCAATAATACTCTATACGGGCTGGTGGTTGTAAATATGGAGGGGCAGATCTGGCTGAAATTTTGTCCGCCACCAAAAAAACTAAATATTCCATAATCCGAGATGAGATGTGATCCTCAGCCCCTAGTTTAAATCCTTTTAAGTAGCCTTCAATTATCTCTTTAAAAAAAAAAAAAACTGATAACACTCCTAGCAACAGCATTCAGTGGAATGTGGAGGTTAGTATCACTGTTATGCCCATCAGTAAGAGACTACATGGATATTATGTACACATAAAGAGTTGCTTGCTGGTGTTGTGGGAGTGCCTTTGTACAGTAGTCTCAGAATCTGACAGCAGCTGCTTAGCCAAATAGTTATGGCTGGAGACTTTTATAGGAAGGAAATTGTGGTTTCTAATCTCAACTCAGCTGTAAAATTAGATTTAGCCAGTCCCCCCACTGAAAACAAGATGTGGCACCTCACTGGAGGTGTCCACGGTAAACATAGTCCTTTAGTGAAACCATTTAAACCAAAAATGACCATCAAGATGGGAGCAAATGTCATATTTTCTGTCAGTTCCTGCTAACCAGTTAGCAGCACTGCCAATTATTTCTAACACAAAACGGAAAACGGATTTGTCAAAAATACATTTTCTTGTATTTTTTATTAGAAACCGAATAAGGGGCAAGCATTTTTCGATATTCTTCATTTCTTTAGCACAGACAGATGACATTGCTTCAAGAATGTAGTTTGTAATGTTAGCTTGTCAGAGGTATGATTGACACAGTGATCTTAGAGTCCCAATCAGGAGCCATTGGTCTGTGACCAGAAACTCAGTTAAGATCAAAACATGTCACACAGTAAAGGGGGAGGGTTGTAGGAAATGTGGTAGGAATGTGTAAACTATAAATGTCATTAATATATTTTGTTGGTGGCCCAGGGAGCTTATTACTGTATAACTTCTACCTCTTGAATCTATCCCAGGATAAAATGAAAAGCCACCAGCCAGCTAATCTAACTGGAATGTGCTCAATGGTTTAAGCTATCAGGAGGGCTGTTATTACTCACTCTTGTGTGACCCTCCATTTTGTTGACCTCTTCAACTCAGTAGTCCAAGCTTCATTGAATGTGTTGAAAATGTGTTTCTGCTTACTTCTGAGGTATTAATTAAACCATTTTAGCAGACAGTTTTCTATTCTCTATAGAAAACCGGTAGGAAGCAGCACCACCGTACCACAACAGCAATACAGTAGGGACCGTAGAACTGTGCCAATGCTATAGCATGCATAAGTTTGACTTGTCAAACTTAAGAATACTATAGCATTGGCACAGTTCACATTGCCTTTTGCTTGGACTGTACACTGTTATAGTGATTCAGCAAGATATAAAGAGAAACCAGAGGTTACATAAAATAAACATTCCCAGACATTTATTTGTTATTTGGGGATGAGAGAAGTTGTCAGTTTGGCAGAGGATGGTATTTGTGAGACATAAGTTCTCAACGAGGCAATTAAAACACCCCAGTTATTGTGGCTCGCTACAGCCTAATGAAGGGAAGAATTTGGATGCAAACAGCAATGGCTTCTAAAGTTGGACTGGCCCTCTGGGGAGAGGCAGGCTGTCAGAGTATAATCGCAGCAGGGAGCTTGTTTCACACACACACACACACACACACACACACATACACACACATACATAGACACAGGTACACATGCGTAAATATATACAGTACAATACAATTTATAGAGAAAGGTCTTTGTAAAGAAGCAGCATAGAATCCCCCTGCCAAACCCACAAAGGGAAGCTGCAATCATTCCAATTCCTTTTTCCTGTTTTTAGGCAGCACTGGATGAATACCCTGGCTTGAGTCCAGAAACTGTGAACAGGTATCTACTGTAAAACACACATTTCTAAGCTGGCCGGATGTGGCTCTGTCTATATTGGTGCTTGGCATATGATGAGACAGCAAGCTTATGAATTTGACTTTCATTTGTTTTGCAGATTTAACCTTATACATACTGATCAGGTTCACCTGTGAAATTTTGCCATTGTGTAAAGGGAATTTCCCTTATGTGACATTTGTTATGCCAGTATATAAAATACAAAAGCTGCATCACTATTGCAAGTCACTTTCAGTCATGATGGACAAGGCTGCAGATCTGAAAGACTTCAGAGGGTTCAATTGGCTTCCGTTTGCATGAGGAACTGAAAAGCGCAGACTCGGTGGGTCATTCTGGAGAACATATTTGGCTCTAATGGCCCCACCAGAATAACTTAAACACCTTGGAGATGTCAAATCAGTGCAGCCCTGGCTGCCCATCATGGCCCTACGCCCTACTGACGGTGTTACAGCAGGTGTATGAATTTTTTGTTCCCCTGCATAAACAAATAGTGAAGAGGCTAGGATTCACTGCAGGTTAGCTCGAGTCTAGCTGCCAACAGAGGCCCACTGAGAGCATCTGTCTCGTCTCCACGGATTTTCTCTCTCTCTCTTTCTGTCTCTCTCCCTCTCTCCAATTCCTCTGACTAGGAGCATAAATCATCCTGCTGTCAGGAGTCTTTGCCTGCTGGATTATGCAATGCCTGCATTCATTTGGAGCCAATGAGAATAAAAAGCTTGGTGACAGAGCAGCGAATGGTTTGCATTCGGTTTGCCATTGCCATCAGACTTTTCCTACTTTGTTTAAGTAAGGGAGCAGCATTGTTTAAAGTGGTTCCCAGAGGTATTGTATTAGTTAACATCCAGCATCAGTTTTTGTATGTCCCAGTTTAGACTCATGCACTGTCCCTTTTTTCACTGTGGTTATCATTTTAGAAAATCCTGTCTAGCTCATTGTGTTTAACAAGCCTTTTTTTCTTTTTCTTGAAACAATTTAACAACCCAATATCAAACAAGTAAACACTGTTTGTTAGTTTATTGGTACTATTGGATAATGACTATTGTTGACAGAGCTTTGCTTTTCAAATTACGACAGTTACGCAAACATACGCCTAGGCCTCTCTTAATTCTCATATCTGTCTTGTTTTTAAACACAGTTTAAAAAGCTTGAGTTAGTGAGTCAGTATTTTAAATGTGTCATATTCGTTAAGCATTAACCGTCCATTGTGATAGACTAATGTTGAATAGTGTTTATGATAAACTGAGCTGGTTTTGTACTTTCACAAGAAAAGTTTTATTTTGATTGTAGGGAGTTTTCACTGCAGCCTTTTGTATTGTTTGCCTTTTATAAAAGCCATCCCCTTTCAAACCTTCAATGTCTGTATCTTTCCTGTAGTTTATGAAAGGCAGTGACAAGCTGGTGATAAGACCAATGGAATACTGACAAAATCAGAAAATCAGAAGAAATCTCAGTCTGATCTGAGTTGTGAAATTAGCTTTAGTATTTGTGAAAACCTGCTACTTTATCTTTTTAAATGTGCTTTTTTTGACAATAACTGTACAGTGGACGTCATGCTTACAAAGTGGGATGTCACGGGACGATCTGAATACAATGACAGCCTCATTATCATGGTGTAAATGACTGCCAGCTATGCTTACTCCTTTTGGACGGGACTGCCAATCAGCTGTTCAAAAGATGAGAATTGAAATCATTCAGTTAGTTTTTTTTTTATGTAATCTGTACCATGACATATTGCATTTGTTATAATATTTCTTCAAGCGTAGTTGGACCTCACTGATAGGAGACACTTTGTTAATAAGGACCTACTTACTGTATACACCTATGCATATCAGCAAAACAGTTGACATTAAACCTGTTTTAATTCAGTTCATTAGGGTCTTTCCTCCAGATGGACTTCAGTACACATCACACAGCCTCCTATTCAGCTCTTTAAAGGTCTAAGACATCTTAGGCTTTAGTGTGCCAAAAATGTATGTTGACCAAAGCATAATCAGCATTTTTGTTTAGGATATCCCCTCCAGCAATACTGAAAATGGAACACGTAATTGCAGCATTAACTAATCATAATTACTGAAATTCGAGAAGGAAAGGTCAAGTAGACTTACTGTCTGACAATGAGGGTACATTAGACTTCAAGTTGGGTTACATCGAAGCAGAAGGCATGGCTTCAGAAGTGCTGATCTTCTTTTTTTCCCGCCTGTGCTACAAAACAAAATGACATCTTCAGGCATTAAAATAACCAAGAGGGGATTGGTTCCCTTTGCTGAATTTAAATAAGGATGCAAGTTTGGATGGCAGCCAGTGGTGAGTTTTGCGTATGCTGTTGACGTTTTTCAGAACCACTTGTAGAAGGCAGAGGACAGCTGGAAGCATGTGGTGTCCCGCTTGCCAATCCTATCCCTGGAGACCCTCCGAAAGGGTATGCGAATAGTCAATGACACTTTACCCCTTAATTGTGGCAGATTTTCCCATAAGACAGTGTATTGAACTAGTGACTCTGCAACATGTTGTAGAGAGAGCTTTCCAGTGGCTGCCAACCTGAGGAGTTATGGATTCCTGGAAACATGCTAAAGATTTACATTTGCCCACTGAGATACTACAGCTTTTGTTATTTTGCCAATTTACTGTAGTCTTCAATACAGGAAAAGTCATATTTCTGACAGATCCACTCACCGGCACATGTGTTTCCACCTCCCCTTTTATGTTTCAGATTATTACCCCACTGTACAGGTGTTGAAGGAATGGGTCCTGTCGGTGGAGGGGAAGATGGTAGATAATGAAATTCCTTGTAAATATAATACACGGTGTGATCCAGTTAAACTCTACAGACTTGTGTATTCATTCCATCACACACCCCTCTGTCTCTCACTTTGCCCAAACAGGATTTTCGTGACACACATGCTATTTACAAATATATACACAACAACAACAGTCTTCGTTGTGGTTCATCAATCCTCTTGTGCTGTTTACAAGGGGTAATGTGTCCTTGCTTTCTCCGTGTTTCCCCAGCCTCCAGCAATCCTCTGCTTGGCTCTGTGGTTTTGAAACACTGGGGCGACAAAACAACAACAGCGTCAGCTCTCTCCGCTTTCCTCCTCTCCACAGTACATGACCAGACTCCACCTCCAGCCAGGGATCTCCCGCTATTACACACAGCCCCCTTATGTACCCCAGGCCACGCCTCTATCAATCTGTCACAGCCAACTGCTACTCGGTTATGCTTGTGACCTAACCCAGTTTTGATATCAGCACCAGGGCCGTACCAAGGGGGGTGCGAGCACTGCAGACGCACAGGGCGCTGACCTGAGGGGGGCGCTGTTTGGCTGATGAATAATACGTAAAACAAATGTGTGCAATAACGATTCAAAACAAAAATAACACCACAAAATAAATTAAAGTGCTTTATTATTAATAATAAGGCCAATAAAAACCACATGTGGTTCGGGTTACCCAACCGACCCTTTTTTTTCACCCAACCCTAAATATTTTTTGCTGATAACGGGCTACACTTTTCGCTATCAATCAGAAAAACTAATCACTGTCTTGCGCCAGGTTTTTGCTCATGCCATTTTCCGGAAGCCGCGTAGAAATCTTCAGTTCATATAAAATGTTGGTGTCTGAGCAGCAGTTGCATTATTGTTTGAAAAATGTGACCACATACCAGAAAAAAGAATTATAACCAGTGTTTTTCACATTCCATCATCGTTGTTATTTGTCTTGAATAGTAGCCTATTTTATTTCTCACCAATACTTTCAATATTTAATGTTCCCGACGCATTTTTTCTCCTTGTACTGTGTCTGCGTGTGCTCTCTGGTTACTGAAATTCACAAGCAGCATCGGGAACTGAAATTGACGTGGCAACTGGTTTTTAAAGGGTGATTGCATTTAAAAAATGTTTTTTATGTTATCACATAACATGTGTTGATTCAGTTATGACATTTCTAAAATAAACTAAGTAAACATTTGTACAATAGCTGAACCTTTTTTTTTCCCATCCAAAACTGACAAACTAAACGCTATCCCACAAATTCATGAAAAACAGCACACAAGAAGCTCTGCCTTCCTCATCGATCCTGCGTTTCTAGCAAGATCTCTTGATTTGCTGAAAATAATTGTGAAAGCTTATAATACAAAATGAAAGTTGTTTAATATCATATCATTTTTTACAAAGACACCACACATCTGTTTTACTAGGCTATAATATAAAGCCTTATGTTCTTTATTTTATTGCATATATGGGGGTGGGGGTTGCTGGATTTATATCTCGCACAGGGTGCCATCAATGATAAGTGTGGCTCTGATCAGCACCCTTCCAAAGATGGACCGTATGCTTAAGGCATGCTCCATCTTGGTAAGGTCATGTGAGCAGCTCCCTTTAGTGCCTCCACCTGTTGGCAGACCAGATTTCACTCATTTTACCCTCCTTAACACTGCCACAGGCAGTTATGGATTCTGATAAATTCCCAAAAAGATCAAAGAATCGTCTGGTACCAATAATTCATGAAATGTGGATTTTTGCAAGGCTTCTAAATATCAATCTGATATTTGAAATGTGACAATATGACAATTTTAGGAGGATACTGTTTCCCGGATATAGTGTTGTAAGTGGCTGTCAGCAGTGCACTTATTGTTACTTTAATCCAGTATCTTTTGTTTGATGTCACTGTATTTCAAGTAAACTTAGCAGCAGACATCATCATTCAAACCACCATGTCTTTAGTAAAAAAAACACCAAAAATAAATTGGAAACTCATTTATTATAACTTGCGTAGTACAATTCTGTAGTTACTTAAAAGCACAACAGGTTCATCCAGAGCCCGCCAGGCCATTGTAAAGTCTAATTTTGGCTGTCTGAGGGGGGGCTGTCTTAAGAGCCAAGATAACAGTAATCTGTGAACAACAAGGGCTGGCTGCGGCAGAGTGGAAGACTAGCATTCCTGCAGTCAGAACGCTGTCACAAAACACAGATAGCATGCGGTCATCTTTGAGCATTTGCGTTCATCTGACTTCTGTTCTTCTGGGAATATGTGACATCCTGATGTTGTTACAGTGGGGTGCTTTTAGAAGAGCAGTCCAGGGTTTTACATTTTTATTCAACAACTAATGGAAATTACCTTTTAAAAAAGAAAAGGTATACTATGATTGTTAATAATGTTTTTTTTTTTTTTTAATTTGTGCCTGATTTGTAATTAATTTTTTTATATAATTTACATAAGAAAGTTTACAAACGAGAGGAGGCCATTCGGCCCATCTTGCTCATTTGGTTGTTAGTAGCTTATTGATCCCAGAATCTCATCAAGCAGCTTCTTGAAAGATCCCAGGGTGTCAGCTTCAACAACATTACTGGGGAGTTGGTTCCAGACTCCCACAATTCTCTGTTTAAAAAAGTGCCTATTATTTTCTGTTCTGAATACCCCTTTATCCAATCTCCATGTGTGACCCCTGGTCCTTTTTTCAGGTTAAAAAAGTCCATTGAGTCGACTTTGTCAATACCTTTTAGAATTTTGAATGCTTGAATCAAATCACTGCGTAGTCTTCTTTATTCAAGACTGAATAGATTAAATTATTTTAGCCTGTCTGCATATTACATGCCTTTTAAACTCAAATAATTCTGGTCACTCTTTGCATTCTTTCTAGAGCAGCAATATCCTTTTTGTAGCGAGGTGACCAGAAATTAACACAATATTCTAGATGAGGTCTTACTAATGGGTACATGTAGCTTTTTATTTTGCAAACAGAACATCAGCTTAACAAAAATCATTTAGCTACAGCTGACACCTCATGATGAACTCCTAACAAGACAGCCAGACCTTTTAACTGCAGTGGTGTGCTTGTGTGCTTGGTTAAACTGAATTTTTGACACCCACCCACTGCCCTGCATTTCAGTGAGCCCCTGCCTTTAATGGGCAATACAAGAGGGTTTAGCTTGGCTCGTGGGCTGCCCCCCCTTCAGAACTGCAGAACAATAAGGTGCTGACAGCTTCCAAATCGTGGCCTGACTAAAAGGTAAATCAACACAGTGAAGTACCGGACAGCTTCCAAACTGGTCATGCCAGATATGGATGCAGGGATCTAGCTAGGCTTTTCCACTTACTAGATGATCCATCAGCACAAGTGGGAGCAAGCTGCACCTGGAAGAAATGTTCTGCCTGCTGCTGACACAGTTATTTTTTAGTCTTGCATCTGTCTGCATATTTACAGCCTAATTTACAGGCTACTCATAGGGCCTATTTATTTTATTTTTTACAATGAAGTAATATATGTAATATTAACTCTATTAGAAACAGACCCATTTTGAGGTTTCACTACATTAAAAAAAAAACCACACACACACATTTTGGTAGTTTTTAAACATTTCTCTTTCTATTGATATATTAATTATATGATATATTATAGGTCTTTTGTTAGCAAAAACATTCTTGGGCACCTGAATAAAGCTCATTGCTGTCTTACTGGATGAATGTCATATTCAAACTGGAAACTAATATTGAGCTTGAAACTGTTGCATTTTTAAAATAGCTTGATAAATGTATCTAATATAGGAACACTTTTAACTAGCAGGATATATGAGTATTTAACTAAACCAGTTAGAACTGGTTAGTGAATGGGGGAAGAGAGTTAAAGGGAGGGGAAGTGCATGTTAATGCTGTTTTACAGCTCAGTAAGCATGTCTATCTAGGTTTGAGATTGCAAATTTCCTTAAGGAAATAAGTGATATTTTCCCCCACATATATCACTGTCTATCACTCAGAAAATATAACAATAATAGGAACAAAGTCTTCATGCCAGGAAGTAGTCAACCAGTTAAATCAACGCTGAAGCAGATATAACCACTTAATGGTGTACCTTTGCTCCAAAGCAAATTAAACATTTTATACCTGTTACAGAAAAACAATCTTCTTTCTGCCGTAACTCATATCATTCCAAGTCAGAACTGACTTAGATTGACATAGAGTTAAGCAGTACAGCTCAAATTAGCCTGAATCAAGCGAGTTAAGTTGGCTTTTAGTGGAAGTGAAAATCATACTTACAGAATCTTTGGCAATTATATCAATGGCATGCCAATTTTATTGGAGGGGGGAGGGATAATGGCACAATGGTCATTTTATTTATCACATTGTTTGAGGAAGCTGAAAAACTTGAGGAAATAGCATATGTAATTCCTTGGTTCAGTCGTGTAACCCATAAACACCTCGAAGGGTAACCACATTTTAAACTAACAAGCTGTAATTCATGGAAGCAAACTGACTGCACTTTCTTATTTGGACTAGACTCTGCCGCAATCACTGTATTCAAACGTCAAAAAAGAGAGAGAGGGTGCCACATCAGGTCACAAATTATGTTGTACTTTGACAGATTGTAGCCTTGCTTTACAAGAGCAGTAACATCTCATTTGTCACCGTTTGATCTGTAAGTGCGGCAACGGGAACGGAAGGCTCTCCATCTCCGCCGCAATTTAATCGCTCTGAGGCCGACGGCAGCCGACAGCCACCTGCCCACAGACTGCAGTACTGATCTGTTTTAATTTAATCGGCCGTCAGTCGGCATGAAAGCATAAATCTTCTCTATTTGATACCGGGGAGCTGACCGCACACTTTTTCTTCTTTTCCATTCGACGTATAAACACAAGCTTTGCACACCTAACCCAAAGCAGGTTGAAGGTTTGGTTGCTCGACCCGCTTTGTTCTGTATTGTATTTAAAAGTGAACATTTATGTCTATTTTGGATACACATAGCCATGGACATTCTTGAAGGTCTATTTAATATGGTCCTTGATAAACAGTGTTTTTTTTCCTTTCGAAAAAGAAATAGCAATAAAATATAAAATGTAATAAAGACAGAGAAGGTTTGATCTTAAGTAGGCGTGAAGGTGGACCCCTTTCTAGAAAAATGTATTTAAAAAGACACAGTGTTACTTTAAACAAGTTAACTAAACATGGTTTGGTGGTAAGTGCAAACAGATTTAGTCCATTGTACATGTTTAATTCTGTATTAGTTTCTCACATTTACAGCTCTGGCTGGGCTGGGCCTTCTGTAAATTCAGTTAAATACTGAGCATTGTCTAAACATATCACCCTGCCAGTCAGTCACCTTGGCTGCTGTTAAGAACCCTCTTGTATTATTGAATTTACAATGGGGAGACAATGCAGGAGCAGATATAACAGCTGCTGATTTCACTTAAAATAAAAGAAAAAAACTAGTCTAATACTAAGTCTAATACTAAGCAGTATAACTCATCCACTTATTATAAATCCCCTAATTTATTTTGTTCTTGTGCAGTTTTAAGAGAGCCATGCTATTGTTTTACAGTTTCATTATTGGTACCACAAGTAAAGAAAACGTATTACTGTCTATAAATATACTGTCTTTGAAAGATTCAGTTATTTTTGTAAAAAGACCTCCTCAGTTCATGTTAATTTTATTTCAATATTAATTTACACACAATACGATTAACACAGACTTTTCTGTTTCATGCATATACGGCAGTCAAGTTCCATTCATTACACACAGACAATTTTAATTGTGAATTATAGTGCAAGCTTTTAAGCTTAGTATCAACAGCTTTAAGCATAGAATTATTTTATTTTTGCAAGATAATTAGTCAGCTAAAAACAAGTTTTTCATATTTATTTAACAAACACGCCTGTGTATACTATGACAGAATGCTTAATATTTTCTATTGTATCCATGTGCAGCGAGGAACCCACTTGACAGATTTGTTTTTTAACCATAATGAAATTATAAAAAAAGGCTTTCAGCATTTATTGAAACAGATCTTTACTGCTGTATTGTTAGTTGCTTGGCGACTCATCCAGTCATATTTATATCTGTTTTGTGCACCTACATCTGTCTCTTTGAATTAACATACAGTACCACAGATAGTTTGCTAAAGCATCCCCTTCTTGCAAATTCTCCTACAAGAATGTCCTATTTCCCAACATAATGTACCTTTGAAATGCACCTTTATAATGTTAAAAAACACAAACAAGGTAATACTTTATATGGCACAGCTCAAGCTTCCCAGTTAGATGCTGTGTTTCATTACAAAGTCAGAAAGCAGCTCATCTGATGATGTTGCAAAGGCATTTCTTTGCAATTTATGGAAATTGAAAATGTTTCTATTGGGGTTTAATATTAGTAATTGCCTAATGTCCCCTTGTAAACACGATGAGTCACAGGGAGCAAAAGTGCAGTTTCAGGACTTCTTATACTCCGGGTTTCCAAAAAACATTTACTAAAATGACACATGTGTATTTGTATTTAAATTCTGTTGTCAAAAATTTGATCTTGGGTCAATGCTTTTTATTCAAAGAAGGCCTAATGCATTACAGTTATGAATATACATTAAGAACTAGGTAATATACTTAAATCAGATCAAGGCCGTAGCCAGCTATGAGGCACCAGAGGCATGGGCTTCAGTTAAAATCATACAAATAATTTTTATTTACGCTCTCTTACACATTGCTTAGCCTCAGTGTATGAGCAAGTGCCTCATTGTCTACTGTCCTGCAGATGTATGACTTTTTATGTGGTCTGGAAGTGTAATACCAAAGTAAGCAAATGTAGCTAGTAGAGTTGCCTAATAAACAAATCATAAAAAACAAATCAAGGAAAGCATAATAAGAATACCAGTTGAAACAGAGAACTGATTATGTTGTGCTGCAGCAGGACTATGTGGACTGCTTTGTGTCAGGCTGGTCCAGAGAAAAGAAGCATGATAACCAGGGATCAAAAAAAACAAAATCTGCGTTATTCCGCAATTTTAAAAAAATGGCTAAAATTGATCCCCCATCCCACCCCCCACCCCCCCCCAAGTTTGTTTACGTAAATTTAAAGCAAAATTGCCTGTGTTGATGATTATATACAGTATGATAAGTGTATTTATTTGGTTATTAAACAAACAAAAAAAGCCTCACATATAATGCTCAAAAATATCTGACAACATAGAAAATCCATGTTTTTATGCGTTATTCCACTGCAAACGGATTCCTAACTAACTTCCAAGTGCTTACCAGACTGTAGTCCAGAAAAGAGGATTCAGCATCATTTCTTAATTCAAAATTATAATTTACATGGATCAATTTGTCCATTAAATGAGCAATTGATTTGCCTGCAGTGCATTTATATACCATTAAAGGCAGTGATATTACCTTTTGGGTGCCAAAATGTAAATTATTTAAATTTGTCAACATCAGACAATAGAAGAGCACTGACTGCAGCCTTGAATACTTTTTTATACTTTAGTTTATTTTGTATTTTACTTCAATTTAGCACATCATTCTTGATAGCCTGTCATTGTACTTGACAAAGGAGTAAGTTTGGGTCTTCTAACGCTCGTGACACAATAATTAAAGCACAAGACTAAGTGAAGGCCTTGTGCGTGGAGCCCTCTTGGGACTTCATTGTTAACAATGTGTACACCAGCCCCCCTTCCCTTTTAGATAAGCAGCGAAGCCAAGACACATTTCATTAGTATCACAAGCTTCTCATGGTCATCTTTTAATATTTCAAAGGATAATTTGTTAACTGGAAATGGTCACTTTTTTTTCTTGGTCTTTGGAAATATAATTTTCAGTTTTTAATTTGATTCATTTAGATTACATCATTAGTCAGGGATGAAACTGAGTTAATTTTCTGGAGAATAAATTAGCTTTTTAAGGCCAAGCTTTATTAAATGCAGTCTTTGTAAGAACAGATGAGGAGAGATGGGAAATGTGCTGACTAATATAATTTTTGAAGGCTGTTGTTACTCAAGCCTTTACTTTATGTATTCACCCCACCCTCTGTATGTACCCCAGAAAGTAGTAGAGTGGGTAGCCACAGTGTACGCTCCCCCACAGATACAACTATATTACTGGATGTTGGGTGGTTAAATCTTTGCACATGTAATGCTTTGTATTCTATAGCAACTTAATTTGCATGTAAGCCTTCTAATGGTGTGGCAGCTTTTGAACATAAGCCATTCCAGGACCTTACAATTACTATTTCCAAGTTTTTTTAATTATTAACATGTCTTGGGGCCCATAGGCACAGATAATTATTTACCCCTAGACACAGATAGTCACGTCATAATGGATTTTGTAGTATCTGCCAAATTTGAAAGTCAGTAAATACAGCTTACTAAAAGGTAAAGAAGCTAGAAGCTGGAACCTGGAAATGTGATGACATTTTGTATTCCTGATAGATGACTGTATGCACAAGGAAGAACTTGATAGACTCGTTGAGGCTTTGCTGTCAGTCAAGATTTGAATCCTGGCGCCTAAATACTCGCACACTCACAGAGGTTTTTAATCCGTAACTTTTAATTTGAATGCAAGGGGATGAGCTTATAAAAATATTTTGGTTTGTTTTGCATCAAAATCCAATGGTAAAGCTTTGCTAGGTTGCTCAGTTTTATATTACAGAAAACTATAATTTTAAACCTGAGTTTTAAGGGTCCAAGGTCTGGTTTCTGACATCATCAGTGTTCAGGCAGTAATGATCCCAGTGAAACAGTTCTCTGATTGTTCAGCCCTCCTTATGTTATGTTGCACATTCTTTTTATGGAGTTATGGAGTTTTATTCGATTCAATAAAACACAAAACAGTCACGGCACACCTCAGTGTTAATTCTGAGCCATGGCAATGGCATTCAACTTGAATATTATATCACCACAATATGGAAAAATGAAAAGCAGCATAGGCAGAGACATTGAAACCTTGGTAGAAAGTGAGGAGACAATTCATAGGGCTAATGATTACTGAATCAATTCTAATGAAATTCATGCTATGGTCACCCTGATAACATAGTTAGCTTCCCTGCAATGACTGACCATTCCTGACCATTAGTGAGCTCTAAGGTTGGCCAGTCATTAGTCATAGCAGTCATTTATTCAACCTCCTCCTTGGCATAAAAAGTGAGGTGGCTTTGTAATCTGGATCAGACTTTGCTTCTGCAGGTGAGTTCCTGGTCTGAGTGAGTCTTGGGATTTGGACTTCAACCTCTTAAGACCAAGGGTTAAACACAGTATGTATTGAGTCAAACGTAGCATATTATGTTATTAATATACCATATTCCCACATCTCTAATACTTACTTTACAGACTTTTCCTGCGATTTGTGTTCTGATGTATCTGTCATTTAATCACCCAAAGTGATTTATATCAAATGTGTCTCTGTAGTTAGGTAAAGAATGGAAGCCGCGAAGGAAAAGTAAATCAATGAAAGAATACTTAAATAATCATTTAAAACAGATATCTGTATTACCATTTACAGTAATTAATAGTACTCCTCAGTGCTCGCAAAAGAAGTATTGACTGGTAAGAGGGCTTGGTGCTTCCATCAGGGGCGGGGGTGGGTACTGTCCATTGCCCACAGTTCTTAAAGCAGAGACAGTGTTGCTTGTCAAAGAAGTCACGTCTGTTTAGTCAGTGGTGGTCAGCAGATTTTCATGAAATGCAAATCTGGTTCTAGTGAACAATTGGGCAAGGGGAAATCATGTACTTTGCATGATCAGAAATTCAAAGTGTTGTCTCCAATATTTGGCTTGATAACATCCCATATAAGCAAACTTCCTAACCAGAATGTAAAGCAGAGCATTTAAAAAGTAGGCTAACAGAAACCTACAAAAATATCTTCCCTTTGTATATCTTCCTTTATGTATTTCCTTTAAGTTAAAAAGCTTGTTTTTTTAAATATTTCATCTTTCAAATCTTTTTATTCTGACTCAAATCCCAAATCCTCACACTTATAATTCAGGCCCTGTTTCAGGTCTCTAAATGGGCAGCCTTTTACAGCTTGAAGCGTAGAACTCAGCGTGTTGAATTTGTTTGTGTCTGTTATTACATGCTGCAATATCACCATGTGCATCTAATTAAAGGACAAAACAAACAAGCACTTCAAATCTCTTAACAGCCTTTGAGCCTTGCTTTGTTGGAAGCAATGCTGCATATGAGAACATTAAGAAACAAATTTGTTCCTGATTTGTAGGGGGGAAAGGCAGCTTGTGCATTAGCAAACACTGCCATACACTCTAATCCACAGCAGGCTGCAAGCATGGTGCTGGTCCAGTCAGCAACCCTTTTCACTACATGAGTTTTTTTTTAATTAAAAGTGCCGTTTTTTATTTTTATTTTGAAGAGCCAATTTTCTTCAACAGAGAAGTTAGACCAGGGAAAGCACACAACAGTGAGAAATGACAGGAAGATAGACTACAGTGATGTATGTTCTGAAGCACTGAACTGTTTTATGGTTGTTCTAGTTAAAATTACTTTACAGAATCTAAAGTATGATATTGCACTATATGTTTTAAAGTGAAATGTCCCTTTTTTTGCTTTGAATTTTGGAACGCAATAGACTCTGGTTATAGGCAGCCACAAAGACAACAGGCCCCTTCACAACTCTAAGCGCAAGTCAGTCCTAACCTGAACTCGCTATGCCATTCAGTCTTAGGCCCTCTCAAGCAGAAATTGTTAATTGTGCCCAATTGTGTGGTAGTTTTGTGAAGTGAAAAAATGCCTGTTTGGGGCCTAAGCTGAAAACACCAAACTCATTTAACTTTTATCTGAGCCGGATTTAAACCTAGGACCTTAAAGGAAAATGACATGTATTTGCCTGAAGGACAATTTACCCCTAAAATCTGGCTTACAATTAGCAGATTCATCCACTATAATTTCTTTATAGTCACTAGCAAAAAAATATTGCTCGAACTCACAGGAAATTGCCAAACTCCATTCTGCATTCTGGGCTGATTTTCCATGCTGAATTTGTAGATAATTTGAAATGAAATAATCCTACAATAATATAAAGAGTCTGGAGCATTTGCCCATTGCTTTTTATTGTCAGCTTTGCAAACCCCCTTGTACTGTTTAGCAATTTATTTTTTTCCTCAAGGTATTATAAAAAGGTTATATGTGCCAGTCAATATAACGCCAACTACAATACTTAATAGAATATTAAAACTAAGGCACTGAGGCAACTGTTAACAAAAAACTAAAAAATCAACACACATTCATAAGTAATAAACAATTTTCTTGCATCCTCCCACTAGCTTTCTAGAGTATTCAGTCTTCACTAGAAACTGCCTTCCTGCATTTCGCTTTACACGTAGCTTGTAATTTCAAGGCTTAGCTCCCAGCTTGATTAAAATTCTTTCTGAATGGGCAGGTTTTGCTTTGAAGGCATCGAAGGCTTCAAGGCTGAGTGCAGGGGGACCCCCTTTGTTTTCACAAGCAGAAATAAAGTGCGAGAGTGTAGCTGGCAGTCTTATCAGGAGAGAGGAGCGAGAGAGAGGCAGGGTGAGAGAGACATTGTAAAGATGAAAAGCTAGCATGGTGACAGAAGTCTTTATTAAGCTGGGCAGTAATGGAACATGTGTATGCATGATAAAGTAACAGAAACCGAGAGCGTTCAAGGCAAACAATAGCAGTAAACATGCTTTATGTCAGTGGAGCTCAGCAGATCACATTTTCTAGTCTTTTTCACGTTGGAGATGGGCATATTTGCAAGAGATGCACGACTTGCTGTATTCTATATTATACCTCAGGCTTGAAGATTATTTTCTTGAAATCTGTGTGTTTGAAAGAAGTGCAGTGTTTGTGGGTGAAAAAAAGAAATGTGTTTACAAAAGGAACAAGTGTAGTAAAATATATGCCTAGAATTGCTCAACCATTTGGGAGTTCATTGATCTTTTTAGTGTCAAGGGTATAAAAGAATGTTTATTTGGTTATCTAATAAAAACTAAACATTTGCCACACTTTTGTCCCCGTTCATTTATATTGTGAAGACATTTAACCAGTTCAGACTCACGTTTCCTGTTGTGCCATGTAGATGAGAATCTGTGGGTTTATGTTATTTGGTTGTCAATGTCTCTTTACAAGTAGGAGCTATGGGCTAGATAACATGTCGATTCAAATTAGCGTAGAATGTTTTTTTTGTTTGTTTGTTTTATTAAGCTTTCATATGCCTGCATTTTTTATGGATAAAGAACATTTTAGTAACTTCCTAATCTGAGGTGATTAAAATACTGATAATTCCAACCATGTTTTTCTAGCATGGTGGTCAATATATTCTTAGTTTCCTCTTCTTAGAAGTCAGTGGCTACCTTTTTTTCTTTTTGTAATCCTCTAAAGGAACAACATCTTCATGGTTCACTTTGTTTTATCTTGCATTCTGGTGAAGAATGTCAAATTCATATCTGGGGTCAACAGATATGTAGTGATGTTGGTATATGAAGCATAGCAAAAGTGACAAACCTTACTGTATTTGAAATTGTAAATGGTCTGCAAGCAGTATATATGATAGTCCCTTTAAATATTTGTGAGGGTGAAATTTGCTTAATTCGCTTTGTTTTAGTTAGAGAACATCCTGATAGCAGATTGTTACCACAACAGCCCCTATAAATTCCAGCACAGGCCTTGCGGGATTCCACGACACCTATGAAATTCAAAACAAGCCTTGTAACGTTTTATGGTCATCTGTGAGGTTCTAGTAAAATGGGGATAATTTAAAATGTAGCGGTCCAGCAATAACAGCACCAAACAATAGGTCTATCTGCAGGCTTAATTAAAACAGTAAAAGTTGTGTCTTGTAATCTGCCCAGGATTTATAAGGGGTTGAGATGAATTTCTTTCATTTCGTTTTTTTTCCCCCTTTCTGTAGCTTTGGATAACAGTCTCTCACTACCTCAGGCATTAGCGCTGACAATGAGAGGACATCTATAACAACTGGGGATGGACATGTTACTGCTCACATGTGAAAGTAATCAAAAGATAAATTTCAGGCAATAACTGGCATGTTATTTATTATCTTAAAGAAAAGCAATCTGCTGTCTTCCAGAGTCACGAAACTGAGCTCACTCAAGTGAGGCAATTGTGGAAGGCTCATCTTTTGCTCCAAGTAAACTGTGTGATCCCCATTACAAAGCTGTCTTGCAGTTCTACATTAAGGACTGCTTTTCTTAAGGGCCCTGTGTTAACTATTCAGAGTGCAAACAAGTTGACATAACCCTGTAATACAGGCAGGTCACAATCCAGTTTCTTGTAACTACGAGCATTTTATACAATATACTTACATGGAAAAACAAGGTGCATTTTGTATTAGATTCTGTTTCTGACAGTTTGCATACATTTCTTTAATAAAATAGTACCAGAATACCAGTTTTTGGAAACTGTTGGGATAAAATAAGAGTCACCAGAGATAAATATTGTTATACACTGCTTAAAGCATTACATACATTATAACTTGTAATAGTCGACTGTAGACATAAGAATTGTTGGGTCCCAGTTATGGAGTTGTATCTACCAGGCAAAATCTAGATTTAATATTCTGTTCTTGGAACTGCAAACGCTGAAAGTGTAATTGCACATGACTAGCTTCAGTTGGGGCCCTCTAGCTCTGCACTAGCCAGCAGAGTGTCTGGCATTCCAGCACATGGAACAGCTACTCCAGAAGTCTCAGCTGCAGTACACTCTTTATGTCAACAGACTGTTACCCTTTGGAGCACCTGTTAATCACAATGTTAATCCTATTTGCTTTGGTCACTGTAAAAGGAGTAGCTTTATGAAAGTGGAGCATATTCCCTGCAATACGGGGCGGAAATGCTTTCAACGCCCTACTTTTCATCTCTTTTGACGTAAGCCTTGTAGCTGTCTTTGACCTGAAGTGAAACAAGTTTGTTGTTCTCATCTTAGGACTTTGTGGTTTGTGCAATATATTCCGGTGGCAGTATTTATTCAGTTAGGTAGGATAAGCTTTTAATAATACTGGGTTGTTTTTTGGGGGAAATGTGCTAAATATTTTGTTTGGAAGTAAAAACACGGGGACTTCCGAGTGGCACATCCAGTAAAGGTGCTCCACGTGGAGTGCAGGATGTGCCCTATAGCCTGGCGATCGCTGGTTCGTATCCAGGCTATGTCATTTTCCTACCATGACCTGGAGTTCCCTGGGGGCAGCGCACAATTGGCCAAGCGCTGCCCGGGTAGGGAGGGCTCAGATCGGCAGGGTAATCCTCGGTTCACCACGCACCAGCGACTTCTGTGGGACAGCTATGGAGCCATTCAGATCAGTGTTGTCCTTCGGCACTATAGGTCTGATGGCTTCGCTGTGGACTTGCAATTGAAAAAAGATAGCTTGGCAGGGCACGTTTCGAAAGACACGTGTGTCTGCCACCATTTCGCAAAGTCAGCACGGGGGTTGCAGCGGTGGACCGAGATCAATACATACAATTGGCAATTCTAAATTGTGAAAAAATGGGGTAAAAATCCATTGGCGATGACTAAATTTTAAAAATAATATATTAAAAACAAAAACAAAAGGAATCACGTTTTTGATAATCATGTTAGTTAGGGCATGTTCAGTTAATCGACAGTAAGGATTTGAAACAGTGACAGAGGCAAGATTGCTGCTTAATGAGTTGTGAATATTCATGTAAGAGGCCATAGATACAAATGCAACGGTGTCTCCCTGAACCTCATAGAGCAGAATAGCTTATTCAGAATTCAGGAATTTTTTTAGCAAAGATTTTGAATACTTTTTTAATCAGTGTTGATATCCAGCTTTAGCATGTTCCTGCTCATCCTGAAAGGATTCGGGCATGATATATAAGCTTCTTCAGAGATGCATCTATTTCGGAGCAGTGGTGGAATACACAAAGCGTACTAGTCTAAATTGAGCTGTAGTATTAGTAACACAATCTCTCTAATAAAATGTTCATAAATCTTACCAGTATTAGCCCATGAACAGATGCACACATTGTGGGGAGGGATAAGGTGTCGCTTCGGGTACACTTGATGGTATTACAAAAGGGGCAAAAGCATGATAATAGCTGTGAATTAGCACAGCAAATCTTTCCCTTGGTAGTTAACACTATGTCTCCATGCAGATTCATTTACTAGGTGAGCTTGTTAAGATGTTAAGTTGTCAATATATGACAGTTTTTCTATATCAAATAGTTATGTCAGATATGTGACATCTTTTCAAGACCCAGTCTATTCTAGTGTGTGTAAGTATATATATATATCTTTCATCAATTCCTACACAGCTGTTTTGTTTTGTGCTTGATAAAATGTGGCTAGAGCCGCCTTTAACTGGTTTCCAAGGGAACTACTTGTCCCAAGAGAGGTTTGTATAATTAAATTAGGGTTTCTTAGTATGTCAATTAATTAAAAGGATAGATAGGTCTTTAAGGCACTGTTCCAATTTGAGCGGGTAGAAAAACACAATTGAATGTGTTTTTACAACCATAGCAACACAATAAATAACCCAGCCACGTCCAGTGCTCCTGATGGTCAAGCTTGAATGTATTGGCATCTATCTAACTGATGTTTTGGAAAGAAAAAACTAAAAAGTATTGTACCTATTGATTGCTGGGGTTCTCTCGGTGTGTCATTTAAAGGAAAATGTGGCCTCCATCTGCCACAACAGAGAAAGTCAGCCTGATGTTTTGAGAAGAGCTACTGAAGGCTTTGCGCTTTCATACAGGAAATGAAGCTTTATCTCACGTAAATGAGATGTACTGCAAATGACGCCATGTGATGTTCTGTTAAACTGATACTTAACAGATTGTTTACAGCTGTATTAAGTCATTTTTCCTCCTGTATGGACCACAACTACCAATAATTAATAATGATATAAGTACTATTCTGATGTATTCAATACAAAGTTTGCAGTGTGCTATCAAGTAGTTAGGAATGTGTAGGAGTATTCTAGTTCTTTCCTGTATTTGGCATTTATGGGGACTATAAAAGTGGTGTAGTCCAATGGTTGTCATTAACACTTCTCTTTTTTTTTCTAGGTGTGCGTCTAGACAGAGTACGTGGGGGGCGCCAGAAGTACAAGCGCCGGATAGATGCTGATAACAGCCCATATTTGAACCCACAGCTGGTGCAGCCAGCCAAAAAGCCATGTAAGAACACCTGTTGATTCTTTTTACCCCACCTCCTGTACAGAGTCACACATACTCTCATATACATTCAAATACACTTCAATAAAAAGGGGCTATTAAAATGCAAGGCTCCTCCACATTCATTTAAAATAATGAAACACTCTTTTATAGGTAAACATAGCTGACAATTTACAAACAGATGGAATTCATATTAGGGCAGTGAGTATGTGTTTTAAATTCCAGTTGAGGAGCATATTAGTGCTTTTGGCAAAATGTAACTTAACACAAAATCCTTGCCTTGGTGTTTAAATTCAGTAGCCTTTCACCTCCAGAGACCAGAGTTCAAATCCATCTTAGTTTCACATACAAAATTAATTTGCTTGTCACTGCTGGGCTCACAAAACCCACCATTATTTAACTCAATTTGAAACACTTGGGTCCTTGCATAGGTGAAGCCCAGCACTGAAAGGCAGGAATGGTCCTTTGCCTCAGCCTTCAGGTTAATTAGAAGGGCTTTGTGGGAACACTTACATAATACCAATTTATTTGTAATGCTGCATCCCTCACCTGTCAGGAGCACTAAATATGCTGTTCTTCACTGATATTCCAACATTCTATGTGCTTATAAAGACTGCTTTTCATGGTCAAAACTGATTTTACTGAATAAATCCAGAGTATAAATAAATAAGTTAAATATGGTAGTAATTTGCTAAATTCAATCTGTTAAATATTAAGGTTATTTCGAGCATAATTTTAAAAGCTCAAAATGAATTCGTTTTTTTTTTTTTAGGGATGATTACCTCCCCACCACCCACCTATAAAAAAAAGAAATAATACAGATTAAACCAATCTTTCAGAGACATCAAACCCACAGTATTGAGCGTCCAAGCTGTTTTCCTGTTCTGTAAATAGAGGCAAATGTAGCACTTATCAGATACTATAAACACATTTTAGTATGTAAGAGAAACTGTTGTTTGATTTATATTGAAAGATTATTTAAAACATTTGTACACTGGTCATTTTTTTCCTAACATCCACACATCAAAACATATAAATACATACATACATACATATATACTGTAAAATTTCAATTAAATGCCTATGGCGTTTATTTACAATATTTGCCAGCAGACCTGGTGCGCATTGGAGACCGGCACTTTATTTGAGACCGGCGTTTATATTAGATCTCTAGATTCACATGTTTCAAGCGGTCATTGAGAAGCTGCTAACACACAACCTTGTAGCAACATCGTAACTCAATTTAAACATTACAGCAACACAAAAAGGTTGTGTGTCAGTGGAAACTAAGTAAGTTTTGTTTTATAACAAAATAACATTGTATTGTACACCCTCAAGTATAAAGCGAAAGTATTATTACAGTCTTTTTATATACACTGGTTAACAAGGATACGGTATGCAAAACGTTGTAAAATGAGCAAGCAGAAGTACGAATTTGTATTTAAAAACAGAATTAGATCTAACATTGTTAATAATAATAATAATAATAATAATAATAATAATAATAATAATAATAATAATAATAATACCAATTATTATTATTATTATTATTATTATTATTATTATTATTATTATTATAACAGTTAAATCCACTAAAAGACCGTCCTGTAGATATCAGAACACAGGCGTGTAGGCTACGCTTACAGCACAATAATAATAATAATAATAATAATAATAATAATAATAAAATAATAATAATAAAATAATAATAATACAAACTTCTAAAATGTTTTTAAAAATGAACAATAAAAGCAATAAGTATCATTAGCAAAAATAATGTATTGTTTAATCTCAAACTTGTACATTGTTAATACAACAAAACACGTTAAAATACACCAAGAGGTTTGTATCTGGCCTACTTTCAGCACGCTTAAAATTATCAAAACTTTTAATACTGTAATAACTGCATTAAACAAATATGCATTACATGTAGGCCTACCTTAAATTACGTTTTCTATTATTATTATTTATTAAGGCTGAGAGTCACTTTCATCGCTGTCACTTATTAGCAGTTCATTACGCTCAAGCTCCTCATCTTCCTCAGCTTCAATGGCAATGACAGAGATCCGGCGTTTAATAGAGACCTGGCGTTTATCTACAGTATTTGCCAGGAGATGCGGCATGTATTAGAGACAGACGATTACATGAGACCCGGCAATTATTTGAAGTTTTACGGTACATACATACATACATACATACGTACATACTGTTCAAACACATTGACAAATTACATGGGGATAAAAATTGAAAGTCGAGAAGTGATAGGTTTACTTATATCTAATTAAAACCCCTCCAGTCATGAGATTTATTATTGTTCATATTAATTCCATTAATAATTTCAGTGCTGGTAGCAAGATGCTTTGAAAAAGATTTATTTGGCTGTACACGTTTAACTGCACACAAATAACTTTGTGTTGTGTTCATTTGATCTACTTTATCTAATTAGTATTTTTTTTCTTACTAACAAACATTTACAAATTTGGGGTGGTCTTTGATTCAGATGTAGCCTGGGAGATTTTCCTTGGTTTCTAAAGTGTTCTTAATATAAAATGTCTGATGTTATGTTATATTGCTGTGCACTTCTATGTGTATAAAAGTCACACACAACCCTGTTGCTGATTTATCTGTATCAGCAACAGCTGTGGTTGAGAGGGACTTTTATTTCCACAGAAGTGCCCTGCAACATTCAAGATACAAATGAAGGTATTCTCTGATCGAGTGGTGAGCTTACCCCCTAGTTGATTAATGACCCAGACATGTGGATAAAAATATCCAAACAATACATAGTACACACAGTAGGCAACATTAGTACGTAGTGAGAAGGATATATAAGTCAGTGGGTGTTTGCTAACATTTTAATGGGTTGCTACTTGATGTCACAGAGTGAAAGTGGAGCAGCACCTATCAACTGGTGTCCTGCACTGAAAGTGCGAAGGACTCTGAGTAGTGGCAGCAGATGGACCAGCAAGATACTAGGGAAACTACAATAATTCTAACTATACTATTTCACCTAAGTACTAATGAAGTAGTACAGTAGTTTTTTTTTTTTTTAGTACAATTGTTTGTATTCTAATCAGGGCACATGGAAGCATTATTGGTTTCTATACACTAGGTTCCTATGCTTTTGAATTATATTAGGGGTTTTTAGTTTTGAGTCAAAAGGGCCTATTCTATTCAGAAAGCATGTTTAAACCTATTTTGATTAAAATGTTTAAAATATATATGTGTCTAGATGTATTTGTTGTCGTGTACTGTTATTCAGTGTCATCTTTCGAAGGACAATAATTTGAACCCAACATATTCTTTTTGTTCATGTTCAAATACAGTCCCATTTGGCTGCCTTGCAGATAACAAGATTGTGTCTCATTTAATGGTGGCTGAACCAGAGAAGATCTATGCCATGCCTGACCCAACGGTTCCTGACAGCGATATCAAAGCCCTCACCACACTCTGTGACCTGGCCGACAGAGAGCTTGTAGTTATCATTGGATGGGCAAAGCATATTCCAGGTAAATATTTTTACCATACTTCAGTTATGTGCATCATCCCTTATGTTTCATACTTTGAGTAAACTCTTGCTGCACATTAATCAATTTTATGCTGCTGGGGACTTCCAAAACTTGCTATAAACACTGGCGCCATTTAAATTGTTAAAATAGTGTCTTCCCTGGTGTTTAATACAATATACCCTTGTATGTCCTATTTTAATTTTATGAATAGCAACGGTAGTTAGAACCACTACTTTTTAGATAAATCTAACTGTAAAACCCTTAAAACCAAAGCCTCTTTTTAAAATTAAAATTCTGATTGATTAGAAATCTACTGACATTGAAAAGCAAAGAGTAAAAGATCTACACAGCAACAAACATGTAGTCAAAGATTCATTTAAACAGTTAAGATGTGCTGTGGCTATCGCAGTTGTGATATACAGAGGTCTGCTAAGAGTTGTGATCTAGATTATTGACAGAAATGCAGATCTCTTCAATAAGGCCTATTCTAATCTTGCAGTTTCTTATTATATGAGAAGCAAACTCAATTCAAATCTTGGAGTTCAAAATGTTCACAGTAATTGCAGTTTTCCTTTTCCCATGGTTATAAATAGCATTTACGAATTTCGAATAATCCTACGAATTTTGAATAATCCTACGAATTTCCTACAGTGTCCCGGCTGAACTTATCAACTGCAGATTGTAAGATAAATAATTACTTCATCCAATATGAATTAATTTCATATGAATTTCTTCTTTGTAGAATTTCTGTCCCTTTCCAGTAATCGAGTGTGCACATTTTGGTCCATGGCTGTTATCATCTGTTAACACAAAATATCAAAGAGGAGACAATAATAAAAGAAAAAATGGAATAAATGTTTGCTTACCCCATAATGTGTGTGCAAAGCTTTGGGCATGGAGGCTGTGTGGTCCAGTGGTTAAAGAAATGGGCTTGTAACCAGGAGGTCCCCGGTTCAAATCCCACCTCAGCCACTGCCTCATTGTGTGACCCTGAGCAAGTCACTTCACCTCCTTGTGCTCCGTCTTTCGGGTGAGACGTAGTTGTAAGTGACTCTGCAGCTGATGCATAGTTCACACACCCTAGTCTCTGTAAGTCGCCTTGGATAAAGGCGTCTGCTAAATAAACTAATAATAATTCCTATTCCAAATCATTTTACAACAAAGGCGTTATTGAGCAAACAAATACTGTAGGCCTACCCAACTTACTGTGTACTGGTCTGGAATTGATTTAAAAGGGAAGTGGGATTGGAAATGGAATTGAAAAATTATAAAAGGCCGGATTCCGTGGGGTTCATCAATATAAAAGACAGTATTTATTTATTTATTTTATTTTTAATTAATTAAAAAAAAAAGCAAAACGATCAACCAGATTTTTCTTTTGTGTTGAACAACCCTTTCCATTCCCCTGATGCAACGGGACGCGCGACCACAAACACGACGTGTCGTCATGTTATTAGGAAACCTATTGGAAAACATCATCAAAAAGTGGGTGGTAAAGATACAATCAAATGGTTTGCGCAATTTCCCCATTAAAAAAAAAGATTAGCATTGCTCCGTATTGCAAAAGCAAAGCTGACCCAGGTGAGAAGCTGACGTGTGCCTGTCTCAGTGAGACACCGTTAAAGATAATGTCAAGGAAGGACTCCACACAAAATCCAACGTGTCCCGCTGTCGAATAAAGCGCAACGCAAATATTAATGGAAGATGTTTTCACTGCGCTTTATCACACTGTACTGTGCTTTTACTGTAGCCTAGGAAACTTTTATAAGGGTTAGTTTGTTTTTAATATGCTTTACCATGCCTCTGTGCTTTACAATGCTTCCCTATGCTTTGCCATACCTCTCTGTGCTTTACAATGCTTCCCTATGCTTTACCATACCTCTCTGTGCTTTACAATGCTTCCGTACGCTTTACCATACTTCTCTGGGCTTCATAGGGCTTACCTATTAACCACACTTTCAATATTATTATTATTATTATTATTTGTTCATTTAGCAGACGCCTTTATCCAAGGCGACTTACAGAGACTAGGGTGTGTGAACTATGCATCAGCTGCAGAGTCACTTACAATTATGTATCACCCGAAAGACGGAGCACAAGGAGGTTAAGTGACTTGCTCAGGGTCTCACAATGAGCCAGTGGCTGAGGTGGGATTTGAACCGGGGACCTCTTGGTTCAAGCCCTTTTCTCTAACCGCTGGACCACACAGCTGCTATGCTTTTACTATAGTAAACTTTTATAAGGGACACACATAAAAAAAACACACACATAAAATAACAAAGTATATTTACCAAGACAAAAATATACAATAGCCTCTTGCTTTGTATGTTCATTGGAATTTTTATAATCCACTGAGGCTAAATTCCAGTGGGATTCTGGGAGATAGCCAGCATAAAAAGTTGCAAGCAGGGTTTTAATGGGCTTATTTTCCTGGCAGTGCCAATCTCAGCGCCATGAGCTGTGGGATTGAGTGGCTATCTTTGATCCCCAATGCCAGATGCCCAACGGCTTTCATTTTAGACTTAAGCTGTCATCTATGGGCAGAGGTGGAAGCTACAACCCCTGAGTCTAAGACACCCAGGATAATCACTACACTACATTTGTTTTGTTCTGTTATAGCAGATAAATAGTTTAGCAATAGTGCTGAAGGTCTTAGGAAAAGAAACCTTGTTTTTATTGCATACAGTACAGAAAGTTGCATATTTTAAAATAGTGTGTTATGTGGCATATTAATAGAGGTGCATATTGCTAAAAAGAAATGAAACAAGTATTTTGGAAAAAGTAAATGCGAATACACACAAGTAGGGCTTGAAGTTTTCAGGTTTTATTTTTGATCTCGTGACATCCTTAAACAGATTGAGCTACTTCTGTTTTCATAATTCGAAAAAAGCTGTTAATTACAAAACAATCTTTGTTTTTACCTTCGTATCTTGCCTGCGCCTAATTCTGGTCCCCTTAATTTTATTTCAAACAGAGCTGACAAATTACATGAATTGTTCATCCTGATCCTACTTATAATTCACATTTTAATTTTGCAGTCGCCTAATTTAACGTTGTGCTTTTGTTATTTTCCTCACAAGATTAACAGAGATGTCCTGACAGTTTTTTTTTAGTCCTTCAGGCGCCATTATTTCACCAAACATACCACAAAGCATTTTGGGATATTGGAGGATACACAAACAATGTAGTACGGTATTACAGCGTCCACACTTCTAATAAACTGCACTATCTGATGCAATCTAATTAGAACTGGACTCGAGACTACCTCCTGAGGAGGTGTTGAGCCCAGTTCTCGAGTACGGTATTAAACGCTGCGTAGTGTGGACGCAAACCGTATTCAGCACTTTTAAGCTGGTTTAAAAGCAACTAATACAGTTTAAAGGCATAGTGTGGACAGGGCCTTAAATAAACTCTTCAAAATGTTTTAGAAAAGGGGGCATTGTACAAAGGAAAACACCTCACCATTTTGGTTTTTGTTTATTACAGTCCTTATAACAGAAAATACTAGGATCACAAGAAAACAAAACGTTGATCACTATGCTTAACATGTACCTTGCAAGTTGGGCCAGCGTTTGAAAAGCTTGAAGTACACCTCCATCTGTATCTCGATTCTGACTCGCTTACCAAATCTGAAGCTGCACTTTGATCCTGTTTTTTTATGCTATTGTTAATCCATACTGTCCCACACAACACTTGCCATTTTACAATATTTCGCGCTAATTCTGGCAATGTGGTAAATCGGTGCAAGGCAAAACGCATTATGATAATTATTTAAAATATTTATCAACTATGTAATTTATGGCGAACACTGACATGGATTTCTGCCTTAAAATTCATGTGCAGCAATGTTCATTTAGAAAATTTCTGATAGTTTCTCCGCCACACTAAAGAAAATCATTATTACTTCATAATAATGATAATTACTCCATACCGCTGTTTTCACGTTGCACTGCTAGTCTTCTCTCATTGATCAATGAATGAGCACTGACACAAAGCGAAATGGGCGGAGATTTGTGACTCATTCCAAAATGAAATCTGATCAGAATGAAAGCTCGACCAATCAACATGCAGGGCTAATACTGATGTTAATGGTGGCCAATAGCAGCTAACAGAAACAGAAGCAGTATGAGATAAAAAGCAGATTAAATAAATCCCAGTACCCAGTACTGGGATCAAAATAAGTCCCAGTACGGAGTACCGGTGAGTACCGGCAGAATTTCACCCCTGGTTTTATACTATTTTTTTCAGTTAATGTGCCTTTGTCTTTGCAGTTCTACTGAAAAGTTATACCAGTAAAAAAGTTCCATATCCCTTTTCTCAATGCACAGCATAATAATTCACAAATGCTCTCTCTCTCTCTCTCTCTCTCTCTCTCTCTCTCTCTCTCTCTCTCTCTCTCTCTCTCTCTCTCTCTCTATATATATATATATATATATTGAAGTGTATAACCCTCCTTTCTTTAACAAAAACAATCAGTTTCAGTTTTCTTAACTTATTTGTCTCCCCTTAAACTAGTTTGTCTCTATGCTTTATACAGTAATTTCTTAATCAAATTGATGAGGGCCCCTTTCCCAGAGAGAACTGAAACCAATTTATCGGTCATGATACAACAGCTATGTTGCTAACAGTCGTAACGAACTGTCAGGCAATCGCAGTGGAGCTAATTTGAAGCCATTAGGTGTGCAACGTTCGGGCAACAATTTGTTACAGTGGTTAGGAGCACTGCTGACATTTCTGAGCGCATTCGCTTAAGATCAGTTCTAGCCGAGACCAGGCAAATTGTAAACTAATTTAAACATCACTCAGTATTACACAGGCTGGTGTGTCTGAAATCAATGGATAATGAACCAGTCTGTGTTTTGTTGAATGGACTAAAGATACACTATCCTCATTGTTTTAGAGAAGGTATTGCTACCCAATGGATTAAGATAATACTGCATAATACAGTGTTGTACATACAGTGCTGTATTATTATTATTATTATTATTATTATTATTATTATTATTATTATTAATAATAATAATAATAATAATAATAATAATAATAATAATAATAATAATAATAATAATAATAATTCATTTTTTAAATGATTAAGACTAATGAAAATATGGTGTCTGGAATAAGAAGTTTGTGGGGTGTTAACAGGACAAAGCTAGTTAACTGAGAGAGAAAGCATTTACATTCCTTTATTTAATTATTCCTTTTCATTATTTACTTTTTATAATAATGTTTATGTCATTTTTATATTGTATACTTTACTTTTAACTGCTTTGGCAATAACAACAATGTTGCCATGCCAATAAAGTACCTTTGAATTTGAATTTGAAAGCAAATATTTAATAGGAAAGAAAAAAATAAATGTTAAATAAATGAGAACTGTGTTATGAAAATTCCAACATCCCTTATCCTTAAGAAAAAAAGACACAATGGCAGCAGTTAGCACTTGACCTTTGTTAAGGGAGAAAGCAGGTGTAAGAATGGAAGGTGGTGCCCTAATTTCCCCTTTGTTAGCATGACAGGGTCCCTACTATTAGCATCCTTTTATACTCTTGGAAATTGCTCATGCTTCTCCTATTCTGGCTCCTATCTGCTGGACTCTTTTTTATTTCTCTTTCAATTTTCGTCTGCGCTCGGATAAGCGTGTGCTAACACAATATGATTGAGCTGTAAAATGGAACCCTGTCGCCTCTAATCTCTTTTATGTAGATACTGTGGTACTTCCACACTCCACTTCATTCTCTGTCTCTCTCTCTCTCTCTCTCTCTCTCTCTCTCTCTCTCTCTCTCTCGTTCTCTCTCTCTTGTCAGACAGGCGCGTGAAAAATGGGCTACAGAGTAACAGAGGCTCGTCAAATATTAGAGCTAGGTTTCACAGGGGTGTGATAAGGAGATTATCGGCTCAGTGGTCAGACGTATTGTTGTTCTGTGTGTCGGATTAGAATATTCACATGGAACCTCGTTAACAGAATGCTGGAGGTGCTTACTCAGGCGCTCTGCTCGCGAGCTGCTCCATTTCCCAGTTGATTGAGGTGTCACTCTTATTGGCTGACCTGTATTATATGTATAAGCTTAGTCGATTTGAGCTTTGAGGGCACAATTGGAATTTAAAGGAAATTGTCCAACTTCTGCTGCTTAAGGCTACAGGTGTCACAAGCTTAAGTCTTGGTTCAGAGTGTGTAGGAAGCTGCCTCTTTTACCAGGGTTTCATGCAGGGGCACTGCATTTCTGAAGTTATCAGTAGTGGGTAACACATAGGACCCATTGCATAGCATTTTCAGACATAATGACTTTACTGCAAGCTTAATTAGGAGGAATGAAGAACTAAGTCAAGTAGACAAATGTTTAGGCCTTATCAGTGCATTAACCACACCATTTGAGTCTCTTATAGTTTTACCTCAGCATATACAGTATGATTTGGTTTTACAAGGTAGGTATGAGCTTTATTAGGTATACCTAAGCTAAGGTAGGTGTAACTGGTGAAGCCTGAAATGGCTTGAACTGTTATCCAATGCGAGTCGTATCTGTTATGCTGTAGTATATTATCCTTTCTTTATCAAAATGAAGAAAATGTAATGCAGGAAATGGTTGCATTTCCACTAGCTTAATTTGAAGAACCAGTGAAGAATAACATTGGAAATTGGGTCTTTCACTTGGCTAAGGTTGAGTCAGGCAGATTTTCTTTTTAGTAATAATAAAAATTATATCTTAGCTGAGGGAAAGTCCATCATTTTCTCAACTAGGCCATTTACGGGTGACATGCTCTGTAGGATTAGAATGGAATTCAGGCAACAGCTACCATTTAAGAGCCAAAAGTGCAAGCCTGACGGTTAAAACGAGCCACTAAACAGCTGGAGTAAAGTCCCCTGTTGTCACCTCGTTTCCAGGCCCTCTCTTATTTGCTTCATCCAATCTCCAAATGAGTGCATGTCTATCACTGCTCTGGCTCTGACACTCTGGAAATATTGATTAATAGTTGCCCTAAGCTCCTTTTAGCAAATCAAATTTTCACTTTTAGCGAGGATTTCACTCCTGATTTATTCAGCAAAGTGAAACACACTAAATTAACTTTGACACTCAGGGAAAATGGCTGAAAAACAAAGCTTTCTAGTGAAGAACAAAATGTAAATTGTGTGGCAGCACATTCTTTTTTATATATAAACTGTATATACTATATACCATACTTTGTATAGATAATATTCTCCTATATATTTTTGGTGATTTTGTTGTTATGTCTTATAACATTTCCTGACATTATTAAACATTGGTGCTTCATGCACTTTGAGGATCGTTTTATTTTACATGCTTTGTTGTTTCATTGACAGAAAACAAACAAACAAAAAAAAAACATGCAATTCAAAAGTCTTATTTTGTATCATTATAGTATACTAATGTTGGAAAGCTTTCATGTGTGTATGAATCCAGGTTGAGGAAGTCAGTAGCTACCGCTGGGATTGGGGGTAAAGAGAAATTGGTCTTCTCTGTTTCCCTGCTCATGTTGAGTCAGGTAAAGGCTCCATTAATCCGAGGGTGCTCTTTCACCCCACCTTCTCTCCCCCAGCTCAGGTAGGCTTCACTCCTGCTTACCCTAATTTAAAAAAGAGGGATTAATTACCTGGAGGGCAGCTTATCAGCCAGTCAGCACGATTCTAGTGAGGGTACACACTGACCTGGGCACTGGAAATGTAGCACAAACGAAAAGTGAGAAAGAGATAGGCACTGGGTGGTAATAGTAAGATTTGCTTGGATCTGACAAGCAGAGTCAGCAGTTTTTAACTGGCCTGCTCTAATCCCCCTGTATCAGGTGCATCACACATGCACTTTGTCACCTTGTGTTTACACTGATAACATTAAGGTTATTTTGCCAATTGCTTTAGCTGCAAGTCTAACTCTAACCTTACATTATAGTTATCAAACGCAGGAAAAATAAATCAGAAAATCAGAGTCGAAAATGTGCTTGGCTTTTTTTGAGGTGGATGATTTCCTCATCACTCAAGAGCCCCTGCTTTCAGAGGGCCATCAGTCTACACTGCCTAACATAACACAAAGGGCATGTGGCTGAGGTCATTTCTTTTAACAGGCTTAATGTATGCTGCTTATTGTTTTTCAAAGGCTACTAAGGGTGTTATTCTGCTCTACCATAAATGTATTCCTGTCTTTAAATCTGCAGGCCATTGTTGTTTGTGTTGGTATAGATGGTGTTTTGTTGTGTTCATGTACTAGTGGTATTTTTAAAAATGGAGATTTGCAGTTTTATCATCAACCTTATTATGCATGGGCAATCTTATTATACACAGGTCTCACGCCATCACCTAATTATACACTGTGTAGAATAAGACTGTAAAACCCTGTTTCTAGGAAAATTAGCATTCATTATGAATAATAATAATAATAATAATAATAATAATAATAATAATAATAATAATAATAATAATAATAATAATAATAATATGGAAATAAGCACATATAAAATGTAATTTTAAAAATCTTAAAAAATGTTTGAAAAGATTAATATTGGAAATACATTATTTACATTACTTCCAATAGCATGCAAATCCCTATATAACTGACACAAAGCTGTGGTAAACACTGACTTTTAGGCTACTCCAGTTCATAAATACCTGCTAAACAAGTCTTGGCATGAACTTTTGAGGCAGTCACCCCCGTTGACAGATTTTGACAACCTATAAATCCAGCTGCAATTGCACTTTCTGACAGGACCGCAGAGGAGCCAATGCCAGCTCTCAGATAGCCACACAGAGATCCTACTTTCATGGTGAAGCCTGTTTTGTTAGGGAAAGAATGGGTTAAAACCCACTTTGCCTCCTGCTCCCATAATGCACAGAGACTGTTTCCATGCAGCTGGCAGAAAGTTGAGCATGGTATGTACCTTACACTTTGTGTCTTCTGCATCAGTTTCAAGCAACATCTTCTTGCAGCTGGTTTCACTTGCATGAAACATTCTCTTCTTTCCTACAGCAGGGAATACTTATGTTATTGTATTATATTATTATGTTTTACTCGGTTCAGAAATTATTTTTGGTTTTGTCATGTTAGTCCACATTTCAGTGTTGAATTTAAAATGTATTTCTCGTATATACTTTTTATTGGACCAACTACATATGTCCCTTCAACAAGTGAAAGTTGACTTTGAGAATAAAGAAAGTTTCAGATTATGTTAAATACTTGTTAACTACTGTGCTTGTTGATTCTTTTGCCTCTAATTGAATGCCTGAAGAACTGAAGGGCAGGTTGCTGCTGATTCATACTATTTCAATAAAGCTGAAAGGGTTAACATTACATATCAGTTATCGGTTCTAAGAACTGTATTTTTTCTGAATACTTCTCTGCACATTATACCTATTTACTTCAGTATTCCATAGTAGAAGCATAGAAAAGTGTAGTAAGCATAGTAAAAACAGAGTAAAGCATGGAGAAGTGTGGTAAAATATAGTAAAAAAACAACAAAAAGCTAACAAAAAAAACAATATGTGTAGTAATTGTGCACATTTAAAATTGTAATCACTTACATTTTATGTGTTTGTTTTTTACTATCTTCTTTTAGGCAAGTTCCAAATTTGTTTACCATTTTCTTAGATACACTTCAAAACTACATTGCTGTTATTTTGCACTTAACATCACATAACAATTATAACATCAATGAGATATATTAAGAAATAGCAACTAATATCTGTAGTTATTGTGCCTGTAATTTGAGGTCTGTTTTATTTTTCCTCATTGTCAAAGTCTGACAAAAATGAGAAAATATACATTTATTTAAAAAAAAAAGCTAAATCCTTTGATGTAGTAAAATGTCAACCTTCACAAGCTGGTTCAGAAACAAAACAATGCGAATAAAGACTAAATAGTTTTAAATCAATTGTATGCATTGATGGCTTCTGTTCTTTAAAAAAAAAACTTTTGTTTTTTGCTACTTGTTTACTGTAAATAGTGGAACAGTACTGTTTTTGTTTTTGCCCTGCGAACAGTGATGTGCCATTAACAAAAAGGGCAACCTTGTTTTGCAAAATTCCAAAGCTCCAGAGTCTCCATTTTGATCTGTATCTCGTCAATCCTCTGTTTATTTGTGCAGATGAAAAGGATGCACAGTGGCTATGCGGTGCTTGCCGGCTTGGTCAGGGCCATCAGCCTTGTTGACTGGGGTGTGATTGCCAGTTGAAAAAACAAGGCATTATTGCTCATTGTTTCCCTCTTATTAGTTTGATTACATTTGCAAATCAAATCAATCCATCAGACACGATAGGGCCGCGTCCGCAATTTGAAGGCCTGGTAATCTCCATCTAATAAGATGCAAATGTGTCACATCGGTAAGTAACCAATAAATCATTGGCGTGTCTTCGGCAATCATTAAATATCAGAATGAACAGTCAATTCTTAGTATTTTCAATTTGCGATATGCTGCTGGAATATAAAGATAGATGGGCGTAATTACACAAACCAAACACTATTTCAGTTCATTCCAGACAGCAAATTTAGTGGAAGGTATAACTGGCCTGTCATCACACTATATTATTTCTGGCGGTTCATGCAAAGTTCACAGACAAGCATGAAATGACCATCGTCTACCAAGCCCCCAAAATAACAGTTCAAATGGGCCATCCTTTCCATCAGCGAACAAGCAGGCGCGGAAATGGGATTGGATTTGAGCTGTCGGGGAACGCTGAAGTATTATTACTCTTCACGCAGCAGTGGATGTAGGCCATGCATCAGGTTAAACAGGATCCCTGACTAAGGGGAAATAAGAGTCTGCTGGATTGGTTTTACCCTGAAAATTGCCTAATGGTGTTGTAAATTATTTACTGGTGGGGCTTAGTTTACTGAGAGAGGAACTTTGTATTCATAATTTGTTGGTTTATTAGATCATTCTAATTTTATACTCCCAGTTTCTCAAACCTGGTTATAGTGCTAGTGCTGATTAGGTAATTCCAGGGTTCCTATGCTAGTTCTTTTTACTGTTTCATTGCACAGCTTTGCAGACGGCACCTGTGTTGTTATAGCGCTCCTGCAAGTAATGCTACAAACAACAAACCGAGATCCAGGTGTAACCTTTGTGCCACTTTACAATCCCCAGTCTCAGCAAATTAGGCATCTGATCAGGCATCTGTACAGTATATTGTTTAAAAGAAAGTCTTACAAAATATCTATACTGTATATGTATTATACTTGTGTTTCCCCCTTAAATATGTTCATGAAAAAAGCTGTGGAGCAGTGAAGGCATTCAATCCACTTCTACAAATGCTCTTTTTGTATTATACTTGAAAGGCATTCAAATATATAACTTTACATTGTATTCTAAAATTTCTGGTTTCCATGTCTACCTATTCCTAAATACTAAATATATTCTAAAATAACTCTAACGGAAATGTATAAAGTGCCAGTCCTATCTATTTACCAATGCCTTTGGCCTGCCATTTGTAACGAAAACACGACAGTTACTAAGTATGTTTTCCAGCCTGCCTTAGTTATGTTTACAAGTATACAGCTATAAAGTGGAACAGCTACATCTTTAGCAGTCAGTGCCATAAATCCAGTTGAGTTCGATAACCAAGAGAATAAATATATAGTGAGGATCCACTGGGAAATCCCTTGCTTCTAATTATTAATAGCTGGAAGCATGCTTAGACACTCTGCCTATTCCCCAGTCTCTTTTTGTCGGCTTTAACAAAGAGAATTCCTGTACCTGGACATATTTGTAACTGTCATACTACTAGGGTACACAAGAAAGACAAAAATAACTTTCTTATTTGGCTTTAAAAAAAACACTATAGACTTGGAGAACAACCCAATTTAGGTAATGTCAAGGGACCCATGGGAAAGAGGGAAAGGTAAGCAACAGAGCGGAGCACATTCTGCATATTTGTATGTCGAAACACAAAGATTGGAGCAGAAAATAAAATATAATGTGACATCTAGGGGATTGTCTCTGTCTGCTTGAAACCAGTGTTGTTGTTGTTGGAGACAAAGCAGTGTGGCCTAGGTAGTGCATTCAGACACAGTTGTGATAAATATGAAAAAGGAAATGTTTCACTTCTCTGATCATATTTTCACTGCTCAGTGATTGACTTGAGATGTTAGCACCCTCTCACTTTAGACTGAGAGAGCCTCTACTAATTATTATTATTTGTTTATTTAGCAGACGCCTTAATCCAAGGCGACACTACAGAGACTAGGGTGTGTGAACTATGCATTAGCTGCAGAGTCACTTACAATTACGTCTCACCCAAAAGACGGAGCACAAGGAGGTTAAGTGACTTGCTCAGGGTCACACAATGAGTCAGTGGCAGAGGTGGGATTTGAACCGGGGACCTTCTGGTTACAAGCCCTTTTCTTTAACCACTGGACCACACAGCCTCCTATATCTACAAACTATAACATTAGCAAGTTGCAAACTTATGAGAGTTTGTAGAATATTCTGATGGAATTCAGTCTTGTTTCTGGTAACATGTTTTTCTGTGGGTTTCTTTTATTGCAGTAAAAATGATTTTGTCCATGTTTTGTCCCTCTTAGTTCTCACAAGGGATGCTAGAAATCAGTTTGCTGCAGGAGGATTTTCTATTTTCCAGATATTTCTTGTTTTTATATTTTTCGGGAAAGACAGTTTTTGGTAAGATAAGCATGGAACTAGTTTTACATTTACATGCTTTATATATAAAATATTTGCTGGCACTTTCTGCAGTGTACATGGCAGCATACAGATCCTCTTACTACCAACCAAACTGTTTCAGCCAGCACACAGTATGAATGATTGGAGATGCTACCAATCAAATTGCTGTTTCAGCCTGCACACAGTATGAATGATTGGAGATGCTACCAATCAAACTGCTGTTTCAACCAGCACTCTGTATGAATGATTGGAGATGCTACCAATCAAACTGCTGTTTCGGCCGTGCACAGTATGAATGGAGATGCGGCCCGCAGGAGACTGTACATGTGAGCGGGAGTTTTTCTTTCTCTGTGTGATTAAGACGTGGACGTTTACATCAGGTGATACATACTGTTCTAAAAGAAGTTGATAAGTTAATCTTATGCTTGTTTCGTCATTCATTTTTGTGTAATACTTGGGTTAGGCATCTGATAGCTACAAAGCAGTCTGAAAAGAAGGCATGTGATGTATCTATGTTGGTATTTTTTTTACTTTGTTTTGCTACAATTAGTCAATGTGTTCTCTGAGGAGAAATAATGGCTTTTATCATTGCGTGTTGAGGTATGCATCATGCATTGCAACTCATTTTATTGCATTCTCTTAGAAGGCCACAAGGGGCCCTTTCTTGGAGGGCACTGTGTGGGTGTTTCAATAGAAAGCTGAGCAGTGATGCAGACAGGGATGCCCCAGTGCACAACACCTGCCTTCTCTTTGTCAGCTTATTCTGTCCCTCCTATCAACCCACTGCATTGTGGTAGCGTTTGTTCCAGGATTTATAGGTTATCTTTATCTAGTGCTTCATCTGTGGGTAGCTATTATAGCTGCTTGGCCTGGTTATTGTTTGGGCCTGATAGATCTCTCTGTAGTTCATCAAAGGAAGCCAAGTGGCTCAAAAGCCATTGGGTCCAGCTGATGAAGAAATACGAGCTATCAGCCCTGGTAATGGCTGTAAAATTTCATAATTACATGGCCTTTATTACATTGCATAATGATCCTGAAGCAGTATGAACAATTAATTAAGATTTTCAGCCATGGCTTTTTCAGAAATTAAAAGGTGCTCATTGCTGTGAAATGGGGAAATGGCTTGTCTTAAAAAGCATTAATACATGTTTAAGGGGCCTTCTCTTTCAATTTAAACTCTGCCATGCTAATGTCAGGAATGTTGCTGAGTGCTTTAGCGATTTTTGCACATATTTTTACACTAATATTACATATGATCTAGACACTGGGTACTGTGATAACTTCTAGTTTTTAATTTTACACAGTAGAACCTGAACATATATGTCAAACATGAATTTATTTAGTCTCAATACGGTATGTTCAGGGACAGCTTTAAAAAAATATATATATATATATATATATATATATATATATATATATATATATATATATATATATATATATATATATATATATAAACAATGTGGTTTATTGTTTGAAATGTTACATAACAACATGGACAATAATTCTCTACTCCAATACTGCAAAGCATTTGATTTCAATATTACATTATCTATTTTAAAATGGAACTTATTTACAACCACTTATGAAAAGAAGAATATTGATTATATAAATTATTTTGCTTTTGGACAGGTACCATTTTATATTTAAGTAATTTTTCTACCATATTTTCTTTCTTTCATATCCAGTTGGGTTTGTCATGTTTAATATCCTCCAGTTTGTAAAGAAAATCCAAAAAACTAAACTGAAAAATTGCTCTGAGTAGTAATGTTCTAAAAACACATGCGGCTGCCCTGCACTGGGAATACACTAATGCCTGAAAAAATTGTGACTGTGTCTGTAGCATAATGGCAAAAAAAATGCTGGTTTTCCATCATTCATATTGCCTGCTGGTTTTACAGAATTGGCCACATTCCTTATGTGTCACCATAAAGAAATCTGTTTCTGATACTTACATGAGGACAGCTTTTGGATAGATTCAAAGGGTCCTCACAGACCAGTCATTAAACTGAAATACCAAACGAGACAAGCTGTTTCTTTAAAGGCTTAGTTTAAAAAATATATACATGTTTTTTTTGGTTGGGTTAGGTGGGGGTGGGGTGGGGTGGGTTGGGGTGAGGGTAAAACTATGCTAACATTTATATATTCCTATTTGTAATATGCAGCAAACTGCAAACCAAGACTGTCCTACACAGACCCTGACCCATTACCCTACATACAATTATCTGTTGCAATAGTACCACTGTTGTCACAGCTTTTCAGTAACCATGATTTTGAAGAAAAAAAAGAAGTCTGTAATAAACTGTAATTTCAACCCTTATATTTGTTTAAACGCATAGGATTTTAGGACACATGAAGGAGTCTTGTGGAATGCATGAGGTGAATATTTGAGGTGACGTACAAGCATAAATTAGGAATTGATTGCAACTTTTAAACATTCAGAGAGGAAAATCCTTTAGGGTGATGCACATCAAAGAGTGCAGCTACTGCCGACAAGCCCTTGTGTATTGTGTACACAGCACTAATCCCCTTAATAGGAATTTTTGTGAAACCACTGTCATTCTTGCAAACACAAGCAGAAAAATAAAGCAGGGTGTCACTACCTCCTGCAACACTTCTAAAACGCGAAATGAAACAGGAGCTGCAATGTCATTCCTACCACCCCTCACTGCCGTGGCAACAGTGAAAACGACAAAGTGACTCTCGGAAGGGGTAATTAAAATGTAAATATTGATATTTTATTATTTGAAATGGCTTTCCAGTGTGGCGTTTAATATCACTCCATCTGTGCGACTCTGTTTGGCGGTCACTTTAGTGCAGCCCAGGGACTGGAAGCAGCGGTTCAGTCCCCCGTTATGTCAAAATGCTTGTTGCCGCTTAATTCTGATATCTAATTAAGTGGCAAAATACAGTCCATACAGTAATCCATGGAATCTTAACCAGCTGCTTGGGTATATTTAGAATTAATCTCCACTACGAATCAGTCCTAATGTATGCAATTAAGAGTCTGCCGATTTGCTAATTAGGTGTATTAGAATCAAGCAGTTCTTTCAGACTTATCCCTTGGGCTATTGTAAAGATCTGAAATAAAAGGAAAATAAAACATACAAAAATAAACCACCATATCCAGTTACAGCATAGAGAAATCAGTATTTTATTATTATGTTTAGCCCAATACATTTTCAATACACCCTCAGTTGTCAATTTATTTTTGGGGGCTTCAGAATTAAGAAAGAGTAATCTTCCAAAATTCCAGCTTCCAACAAAATGTGGTAGGTATGCGCACAATGGCCTATATTGCCACGCTGGAAATAAAAACACTTGTACCATATTAGGAGGTAGGCAATAAGCTCACAGTGGAAAATCAGGGTCATAATCTAATTATTCAAGTAAGGCTGAAGGATTGTTTTGATGAGGAAGGCATGTCCATTGTCATTTGGCCTCCAGATTGTACAACCCAAAACATACAACTAGGCCTGTTCCTTCTGTTTCAAATATTTTGTAGTGAAACCAAAAAAAGCCACGATGTCCAGTTGCTCTGTTCCTTAAACATATAATAATTGTAGTACATATAACCACTGAAACCCCTGGGAGATAGCTAAAAAGGGAAATTTGGAAACACAATAAAAACGGTGCTGAACATACAAAAATACAGTATTTGCAGTATATGATATTTTCACAACTGCTTTCTGTGCTGTTAACATGTATTTTGAGTCATCAACTTCACTCTAAAATATGAAAAATTAGGAAATAGTCACATTAAATAAACATTAAAATTATCAGCAACTAAGGGGAATATATATATATATATATATATATATATATATATATATATATATATATATATATATATATATATATATATACACTAACTTATATTAGTAAGCAGTCTGTCTGTCTTGTGCAGTTTCCTTTAATAAGAAAAAAAACACCACTGTATGTACTTCCAATACTGCATTGTGAATGAAGACTGTGCCTTCAAAGTTTCTTCCATTTATTGTGGTACACAAGGTCAGGCCACCTCTTTTTTTTATACTCCTACGCTTTGTTGTACAGGATCTGGGTAACTCCTGTACAGCATGCCTTTTTTGTCCCTGACAGGCGAATATTTGCTTAGCTGATAACAAGTGTCCTAAATGGATTGAGATGGCCACAGTAGTGTTAATGCATCCCCCCTTCACCCCCCTCTACTCACACAGTTCTGCGGCTTAGATTTGTCTGCCCTTGTTTCAGAGAGATGAAAGCAGTACTGTGATAAAAGAGGAGGTCTTTTCAATCTGCTCGCTGGCACTTGTCATCAGTTCACTGCAGTTTTCCTCATAGATCCTCCTGAGAAAAGGAGGTGAGGGACAGTTGTAAACAAATAACAGCAAAGTTTTCTTTGTCTTTTTTATTCCTTTTACATTTTGTTAGAGAAGTGGCCTATCCTATCTTTGAAGGATAGCATACAAAGGTTGGCAGACAGTAGGTTTGCATACTATAGTCACTGACATCTCTTCATATTCCCCGGCTTAGACATGTTTTTCAATAAATTTTAAATGTGGTTATCTTGTGTATGCAAGGGTTATGAGTATACTGTATTTGAAGAGAGCACATTGTTGGAATTACCCTACAGATAAGTACTTATACTTGAAGAAATGAAATGGGAAATGTGTTATAAGACTTGAGCTAGTATACATTTATTACAATTACAAGAGTCATCCATAAAACACTCAATAGTGCTCTAAGAAATACTAAAAGAAACTAGAATTCAATGACAAAAGTATTTTTTTTGTCATCAAAAGTCTAAACGTTTGTCATTTCATTTTTTTGTTTCATTGAGTACAATTAGAAGTGGCTTTTTGAATGATTTGTTAACCTTTTGTAAATGCTGTCTTTGATGAAAACTGTCTTCCACAGTGTTACTTTCATATATAAATGAGTGGCACAACCAGTCACATGCGGTTGCCTGCAGGGCTCAAACCTAAAAGCTTCAACCAACATGATCCCGCCAAAGCAAATCCATAATTAAACTGAATTTTTAACACATTACGAGGAGCCTAGTGGAATAATGACATAGGGCTGGAAGTGCATAATACCAAATAGGACTTCCCGGTTGGGGTTAAATTCGCATGGCTGCACCAGAGCCTCTTTCTGTCAGCGTTCAGTACGGGAGACAAACATTTATCTATTCTGAAATGAAAGTGTATTTTTGAAGACTAGCCATCAGATATATTTTTGGTGTGTGCCCGTCACACATTTAAATGCCTTTTTTGTAAGGTGACTGCAAAGTGCATTAGTTTGCTTTAAAAAAAGAAAAAAAGAAAAAAACGTAGTGCCCATGGCAATTGCATCAACTGCATAGGCATGTGGCTGAACATAGCAGAAGGGCTGAACCAAATTTTACTGCCTTGCTATGTTGTGGGGGTGAAGAAGAAGGAAGTGGACAGTTATTTTATTTCTCTTAGAATATACAAGTTGTCTGTGAAGCATGAAGAAAAATTATAATAATTTAAGATTATTTTCTATTTTCTTATATTCTTACCTCAGTAACACCAGGAACTCATTTGTTGTGCAGAATTGTTGCTGTAATTCGGTTCATTCAGAACCTTTTACTGCAGGTTCAGGAGATGTGAAATGTAATTAAGGTTAAAATAGTTCAATTTTTTTAAAACGAAATAACACGGACAAAAGACGGTAGTGCAACTTTAAAGTTTCCATGCACGTAAATGTCAATAGAGTACCTTCTCCATCATCAGCACTAAATTCACATTGATGCCTCTTTTCTTCTCTGTATTGATCCCTGCATGAGAACGTAGATTTGTATCTGTTAATTAATGCGTCCTGAAACAGCGTTTGTATTAATCAGGCAGATAAGAAAAATTGGATGCCTGCACTCGCATGACAACCGTAAAAGTGCTGCCCCTGATAAAATCATTGATGGACCTCAATAAAAAAAGTTCCTCCTTCCACTCAATAAACTAATCATCCTGCTTTTAATTATTCGGCGAAAAGATGTGTGGAGATTGGGGAATGTGTAAATCTAATTATTTACTAACAGCAGTGTCTAGGAGGGGAGAATAGGCCTGTCACAGAAAGGGGCTGCAAGCTATATACACCGTCCATCTGGTGCTGCTGGGAGATGCTTTCTTTCTTTCTTTCTTTCTTTCTTTCTTTCTTTCTTTCTTTCTTTCTGTCCTCCCATCCATCTGCCTTTGTACCTCTGTCCTTCTTGCTGTATCAAATTTTCTTGACCTTATTTTTCTAAATATAATTTCTTACATCTTTTCTTAAACCTCCAATACGTAAGTGAAAAAAAGTAGAATGTTTTTCTGTATTTAAGATTCTGTGTCATCTCCCATTACATCCACCTTTCAAAACCAATCAGCAGAAGACAAGAAGTGTTGATGGTAATGATGTGTTAACAAAATGTATATTTTTAGCAGTGCCAGCAAGCTGTACAGATCTGCTTACAAGAATACCTCATCCTCATATTAAAGACCCCCTTAAGAAAATCTTGACTAATCCCTTTTGATGATTTTATTAAGTACTAGTGGTTGGCCTTGCCAACTGGCACTATGTTGCTTTTAACCAGCAGGCCAGAACAATCACCAACTGCTCAGCACTGTTCTACTGCTCCTAATGAGATCAGAGATGTTAACAGTTTGGGATAATAAATTAGCAGTTGTTATAAACAATAGCCTGAAACGTATACATAATGAGCAGCTTGCCATTAGTGATCAAGTCAGGAAGAGATAAAAACGAACAGATTCAGTAGTGAAGCCATCCTCAGATTGGCTCCTTAACAGATGTTGCTAAATGTCACCTCCGTATTCCCACAATGTTGGATTTATGTGTTACTGGCATCATACAGAACTACTTGTCCCCAGTTAGAAGTATCATTCGTTAACAAGTGTAGGTAGTGTTCTTAGCAGATTTTCTTCCAGTGTTCTGTACAGCTAACTATTGATCATTCTAACATAATTTACTAAAAAAAATAAGTTATAACTTTGACTGCCATATATACATTTTAGGTTAAAATATAAAATACAGACCTCAAGTTGTGACATTTCCACCAAATTTTCACTACACAGAAGTACGATTGGTGATTACTCTTTCAGCTCATGTGATGCCTAAAATTGATTCTAGCAGTGTGCTGGAGAAGATAAGGTTTTCCCCAGGAGCATTAATAGAATGTTAATAAAATCACCCCACAACTTATCAATGTGTCTCTTTTTCTGAACAATCCTGGAATGAATAGCTAGAGCAGTCTTTCAGGTCAGTGTTGAAAAGCATTGCGGGATAAAACTAATATCGTTCAATGTGCAATGTGCTTCACCTTAAAGCGCACAGGGGTGCTAAAAGATGTACAGACTAACATTGGTTAAGAAATTACTACTTAAAAGTTATACTGCTTAAATAAGTCAGTCCTCTTTAAGTTAATAGTATCTTATTTTACATCAATATTTTGCAGGTTATAAACATTCAAGTACCTGCTTTAAATGTGTTTCTGGCAGTTGCCAGCTATGACAGCTGCTATTGTCCAGTTTGACAAGTACAAAATAAACAAAGGCAATAACCATGCTGCCTGGCTTGTTCTGCATAATGTGAGCTCAGCAGGGTGTGAAGCAAGTAAGAAAACCTGTAAGGCATGGTATCACTCCCTGTCCCCTTTGAAAATGGTTTCAGTACATCATAATAATTCAATTGTGTTTTGTCTCTTTTTGTTTTGACAGGGTTCTCCACTCTGTCCCTTGCTGATCAGATGAGCCTCCTGCAGAGTGCGTGGATGGAGATTCTAATCCTGGGAGTGGTGTACCGGTCGCTGTCCTTTGAGGACGAGCTGGTCTATGCTGAAGACTACATCATGGACGAGGATCAGTCCAAGCTGGCAGGCCTGCTCGACCTTAACAACGCCATTCTGCAGCTGGTAAAGAAATACAAGAGCATGAAGCTGGAGAAGGAAGAGTTTGTCACCCTCAAAGCTATAGCGCTTGCTAATTCAGGTTGGGAGATTTGCTTGACTGTTGGCACATTTTCTTCATTCTTTTCTTCAAGAACTTCTGCTGTGTTGGCTTCTCCTAAGAGTGCTTGTCTAAATTGACCTATCTTTGCATATGGCCAAAATTCCCTTCAGTTTTCTGATGTGGTCATGTCAGTTAGTGAGTAGAATTTGAAATAACTTCTGTGATTAGGTAATCATTTCTACTTCTGACATACTGTAAGGATACTACAGAGCTTCCAGTATTTTAGAAAATATCTTGAAGCAGTCATCTTTTGTTTACTCTGCTTTTTGAAAAAAACATGCTCTCAAATAGTTTGCCAGCACTTTGAATTTTAAGTGCTGAAGCAGCAAAGAACTGAAATTAATTGTGCACCCCCACCCCCTCTTTTGCATTTCCCTAATGCTTTATTGTGGTCCCTTTAGCATTTGCATAAAGCTCACCTTAGATCCCTCTTTAATAAGGTGCCGATCATTCGGCACCTGGATGTCAATAACATGCTCTGATGTTGCATACCATTGACAGCCCCGCCGTGGCCCTCCATCTCCTTTTGTTTTGACCCTATCTTTGAACTTTATCTTGGTTGCTGGCCAGTAGTTTTCCATTTAATTACAAGAAGGAAACTGTCAATAAAATCTGTTAAATGGGACGCAATGAGCGGCTTGAATGGGCGGGCGGCTATTTGTTCAAATTCTACAGCGTTCAAGGTATTGACAGTTTGTTTTCTGGGGCCATATGTGACGATCAATCTCAGGCTGGGCTCAGCCACGCTGAAAAATGAAAAACCAGATTGCTTTTGCTTGCTTGCGGATGACGGCCCCCTATTTGGCCAGCCCGAGTGAGATGAGCCCTTCTGCCCAAATTGCACCCCCGAGAGTCGAAGCGCGTGACTCTTTTGAGAAATTATTTTTTAATTGATTTTGTAATTAACAGTTCATCTCTTATATTGATTCACAAATTCCCAGACTGATAGAAGGGAAATGGTTTCTAACAACAAAGTTGCACTTTTTACATTTGTATTTGTTCCAAGTAACTTGGCCCACATGCCTCCTATGATTAGAATAAAGACATTCAAATACATATTAACCCATTTCTTAAATTTCCCAACTAAAGGGTGTTTACAACACTAACAAGCACTGCTCAATTGGTTCTCAACTGTGTTTAACTGGTTGTTTTCAAATGGATTTATTCTTCTTATAATTGTCTGCATGTCTCATTTTGGCAGTTGATTTAATATTTCTATATGTTTTTGTAACTTCAGTTCAAGGAGAATTAACACATGATAAAAAATAAAATAAAAACATTTTAGGGCTATCATTTAAATGCACATCAGGAAGCTTTTTAGAGCCAATCAAGTTTAGCATTTTAAAGCAAGGAGTTATTCACTCGAAAATTTTCCAAAACAATATGTGTGCAATAGTTTTATCCAGAAAATAGTTGAATGGGCATTGCAATTGGTGATTGTCATCTCGGTTCTCTTTTGTACTTTTTCTTTTTTGTACTGCTTACTTTATCACTTTAAAAACAACCCTAGGTGTAACACTTGAGGAGCAAATGCAAAAAAGAGAAAAGAACAGCAAAGCAAAAAGTATTAAGTCCAATGTATTCATCACAACACTTACAAGTTCCCAGTACAAACAGAGCTATAGATTTCCTCTGTGCTCTCATCTGATTTCCCAATTCTTTTTAAAGCTCTCTAGGGGACTTGTTTGTTACATGTCAAGTCACAGATTTTGCGTTTCTTTAGGGCCTGTTTTGGCAGTTTTTCTTTGCACTGTAGCTGAACGCTGCATTGTGCGAGTTCAAAGGTTTGCCACTGAGGAAGCTTGGCTGTTAGAGGGGAAACTTTATTCAAAACTGAGTGCGGAGCATCAAAGAGAGGGAAGTTCTAGAGCAGTGCAGCGCAGTATACAAAATACACTACTTCATTTTTGTTTTTATTGTTGAGAATAGTTAACATAATGCCAGGAATGTGGTAGGTACACAGACACTGCTAAGAAAACAAAAATAACATTAGCATTTTGAAGGGCAGTGTCATTAATTAATTCCCTAGATACTAATCCTTTGCATTAATGACAGTAACCCTTTAGATATGTGGAAAAAACGTGCTTGACATTTAATGTACATATACAGAAACAAGATTCTAGATAGTTTGGATGATGGATTGTTGAATGCAGCAAGTTAGTTAAGTATTAAACCTTATCATTGAGCTTTTGGTGCTTCTCAGTGTCAGAGGAGGGCAAATTTAAAAAGAAACATATGACCAAAGCTTTTTCTTAGGTTTAGGACAATATAGTTTAAGGAGACTATCTTTGAGGTTTTCCTTGGAAGTGTTCAGGTCTTAACAACTTTGAACAAGATAAATATTTATGTTATGTAGGCCTTGATATGGAAATGTATGTGCATTTGCTGTTCAAAAAATGTCCTAGAAGTAATAATTGAGATCTCTAAATAATTTTAATTGTGGATTCATAAAAATGCAGGAATACATAAAGACAGGGAAACCTAGGTGTATTTAAGATATAATTATTTAAACAAATATATCTTCTTGAAATTTAAAAGCTCTACATTTTTTGTTTGCTAATGTAGTTTTCTGTTTAAAAATACACATTCTGGCACTACGAGGGAATCTATAGCATGCATGCTAACTCATGTATTATATGCAAAATATTTGTTGTTGCATGCATTATTTTGCATGCATTCACTGACATTTGGATTAACTAAACACGTGAAAACCCCTGGGGTTCTGTTACATGTATCTGTAATTAGCAGATAGCCTGTCATCGGAATCAATACAGTGTGCTGAATGATTTAAATATGAATATAATTAGGCAAATATTTTGGAGCAATCACTTTCATTTTCTTTTTTTTGTCACTAGTCTGTGCTGTGTTGCAGTCACTAATGCCTAAAATTCTCCTGTCAGACAATCTTACTATCATTGACACTCTAGCAGAGGCCTGTCTCGTGGCTAGCAGCTTTAGCAAGTTCTATGTGACCTGTTTCTAAAAAGACCCAAACACAAATTGAACCCTAAATGATTGTACAAGCAGTCAGTGCTGTTGTTGTTTTTTAGTGTGTGTGAAACAAAATATGTTTATTTTAAAAGGTATAGTTATATTACATTCTTGTTGCAATTAAGTTAGTTGACTATTCCTCAGGAGATAGCCAACACCATTTCATTTGTATTGAAAGAGGTCAATAGTAGCATCCCTAGGAGCATGTCCTGGTAATTCACTTGAAAATACAATGATTGTTTGTTTTATGCCCCTCACACCCCAATGCTGTTTGAGACCTTCAGGAAATAATTCTGTTGCTTTCTTTCTGTATTCCAGACTCAATGCACATAGAAGATGTGGAAGCAGTTCAGAAGCTTCAGGACGTCTTGCATGAAGCCCTCCAGGACTATGAGGCCAGTCAGCACATGGAAGATCCACGCCGGGCTGGCAAGTTTCTGATGACCCTCCCTCTCCTCCGTCAAACCGCCACCAAGGCTGTACAGCATTTCTACAGCATCAAACTGGAGGGCAAGGTCCCCATGCACAAACTCTTCTTGGAAATGCTGGAGGCCAAGGTCTGATTTGAAATATCACAGGCCTTTACCCGCTTTTCGTGCACAGAGAGTGGGTTAGGCCGTGGCCGCTGCAGCTTAAAGGGGAAAACAAATTGAAACTTTAAATGAGAGCGTGAGGGATAGAAACTTTGTGTTTAAATTAAAAATAATAATTATAATTATAATAAAGACTGCACTGATTATTTAGCAGTAAGACTGTGAATCAGCTTTCAACTCTTTTTTTCTGACTTTCTAAAGCAGTTTTGTGCTGTCAAACTTTTTCACAAAGAGGTCTCTAATTGAAGAGAGAAGGAAGCCAGCCCTGCCAAAGGATGGAAATCCATACAATGGATGCCAGCGAACTTATTACTAAGCGTTATGTCCCCAGTAACAAAGGAATCAAACTGAACCAGTTGCACCGTGTAGAACAGTACAGCATGGTGCATTGACTGAATGCAGTATTAGGTTTCCTAGGAGCAGTCTCTAATTAGTGGCCAAGTGACGTTTGGATCGGCTGCTTCTTATCATTGCGTTTTCCATCTAGATCAGTTACAGCCATTTGATTCCTTTATTGTTTTCTTTCAAGTCTTCCAGATAATTCTTAGGTTTTTATCAACTTATTGTAACTATTTCAGGGAATAGTTTAAGCTTTATTCACTCATGCAATACTAAAACAACAAACATACTGCATTTCTTTTTGGTGCGGCTTAAGTAATGAGGAACAATAATGAAGGAATAATAATAATAATAATAATAATAATAATAATAATACACTTTTAAGAAAGATTTTTTTTAAATTATAGTTTTGTTGATAATTAATTGAGATTTGTTTTGTACCAGCTTTACCACTTTCAGCCATTTTATTAATTGTGTGAATTTTATCTTATTCAAGCAATAGTTTCTAAAAGGGAAGGTGCATAGTAACACATATGCAATTTATGTTGTGTGCCAGTCCAGTCAAGAACGTAATTTTAAAAAAAACACATGCTCAAGCTTTTACTTCTATTAGATTACACCTACAGCATATTGACCATATAAGAAAATGAATCAAGGTCATACAAGATAATAGTGTCTGTATACACTGGATACTTACCTATATTAAAACTGATGGGTTGTGAATACACTGTCATTTTAAAACAATGTGAATACAAGAACTGTCTATGGCAATAAAGCAATGTCAAGCTGTTAAAAGAAATGACAAGGCTGCTTTCCAAAAGTATAACACTAAAATATATCTGCAAGTCTCTGTTAATCCTAGTTTCTTTGAAACTACGATGAAATCAGGTTCAAGACTGTTACAGGGTGTAATCTAATAAAATGGCCAATCATAATCTCCCCCAGATTACTGCAGTTGAGAAGTTTAATAATAAAACAATAACCTCCATCATCTGCTATAACCAATATATCAGTATTAGTAGCTTCTCCCTATACTCTCTAAACATCCTTAACCTGTGTACACGTATTGTAAATTAAAGATTGTAAACTTAACCTAAGACCATTTATTGGAAAAAAAATTGTAGTTCAGCTTTTCAATGTTTCATGTTTGCTGTCTTTTCCTGATTTTTTTTTTTTTCATGTTGCATTCAAAGACTGTTGTCTTGTTCTTGTGGTGTTTAAACTTCTTGTGGTGTACGCTTTTTTAGACACAGGGTAGAATTAGAGACAATATTGGATGTACCATTCCTCAGGAGATTGCAGTAGTATACTCTATACCTTACTGATTATACGGCACTTCCTCATAACTATTAGATCAACAGATCCGAACAAATAACTCTCTACTGGCAGATAATTGAACTAAATGATATTTTCAAACAAAAGGGATAATTTGTGTAACGGTTTATTGTAGAATAACAATGTATATCTTAGATGACAAATGAAGAATTTGAATATTTCAGAATAGCTAAGTATAATTTTGAAAGAAATGCTGTAAATATCGCTTCCCCTCCTCCAAATCATCTCAGTTGTTATTATGAACTTTACTCTGTGTGGTTGCAAAACTTTTTTGATGCGGACATGTTTCCAAAACTACCGCTTTAACTTCGTGTGCTTTAAAAATGTAAAAGGAAAAAATGATAATAGGTTGAAGGTCTACTTTTCCTTCAACCCTGTTCTATAAATACTGTGTATCTATCATTACCTATACAAAACTATATTGTAGATTGTGATTTCTCAGTAGAGAAGTGACTGTACTGTGATTCTAGACTTAATAATCATTCATAGCAACACATGAGATGGCCAATAACATGAAGTGTATAGCTGTGATAAGAAGTTCAGACGTTGGCACTTTCATTTAAATAAATACACAACTCCTGGAGACAAGGTGCTGTTTTTGTTTTAAAAAATATATATTATCACTGATCTGTAGAGGACAAAAAAAAGAGACAAAAGATTTTTTTTAAACAAGTTATTTTTCAGGGTTTAAGCTGAACCGGGTAAAATAAAAGCAAATATGTTTTTAATTTGGAATTGATGTTAATGCTTATATTAATGGAAGGAATGATTTTTAAAATGCAGCTTCAATATGTAGGGGTTTCATAAAGTGACAACAGTTTGGCTTTCCCCGAAACAATCTGAGCATTTTTTGAGTAGATTATTACTATAATTTTTCTGGTGTGTTTTTCTTTTTTTTCAAGGATTATTTAGTAACATTAGTTTGCTTCACAAATACTGAATTCAAGGCAAGTATGTAGTAATGCTTATAGTTAACTGAGATGTGAAAACAAAAAACTTTTATAAACTGATGTTCCAGCTTAAATCTTGCAAAGAAGAATGTTTTAAGTTTTTCTTTCAACACCTTGCAATGATATTTAATATAGAAAGGTGTGTTATTTAGCCATACCAACATTTTCATTTTTTTTTTTTAACGTTTTCTTATTTAAAGCAATATGATTGTGCAACACACAATTATTGCACTTGTGTTTCAATTAGATCAAAATGCTGTATTTATTCAACTATATTGCATTTAAATGATAAGAATAATGATATAAAAATGTACAAACAACTGCTTTTTTTTTTTTATAGAAGAGGTTATGGGTGTTGGTGGTTGTATTTAAATTATTTATGCATTTGTGTATACCTGTCAACTAATTTAACAATTGATGGCAGTCTTACATGCAATTTAAAAAAAAAAAAATGATTAAAAAAAAATTAAATTCAAAAAAGCTTAAATAAAAATTCCAGGAGTTGCTGAAAACAGCTTGTAGTGAGAACCATGTCTGTAGTTCTGGATGTGCTTCACATCTGTAAAACAATTAACTGTATATTTTTGTGATGTGTATCATAAAGTGTGCTCCGACAATATGTCCATTTGTGTAAATGTATTTATTTTACATTGTATATATTGTTCAATGCAAAAATAAAGAACTATGATTCTGTAACTCCGATCAGTTCAGATGTGTAACTCCAATTATGCCTTTCAGGATGATGGTAGAGCAATATTAAACAAGCTTCCACTTTTGACATCTTTTTCTCTGGCGTGTGTTATTTTTCAAAGTTGCACACAATATATGTTACATTTAATATCTCTATTTACAAATGTAAAGGTTTTCCTTAGTCAGGTTAGGTCAGTGAATCATCACACCGTTATCCGACATGAAATAAACAACTCAAAATAAATATAGTGGTTCCTATGCAATATGAATCTTTACACCCTGTAAATGTTAGAAATGTTTTTATGATTTCATACTCTACCTGTTTAATACCCATTTTTTAATGTACAGTATCACTGGCTTCAATGTGATAAATCTATTAAAACTATATTGGTTTCCAGTAATAGTATCACACAGAGCAATTTGTATCAGTTGAAAATCATGTAAAAATAATGCTTCAAATCATTAAACGAATAGAACAACATTTAAAATGGCAACTTAATACACAGAACTGCAATACACAGAAAATTGACATCAAGGACAGAGTCACAAAGAAAATACTGTGACGTAGTATAGGGCATATTTAACTAAAAAATGATTAACTGTGACTTAGTTTACTCTAATTTATTTCCCTTTCACTACAATCTAGTGTAACTTGCACAACAACAAAAGCTTTAAATTGCAACATTAGCATGTTCATATTGAAGTTTAGAGTAGCCCTGTCTAAGGATGATGTTCTCTAAGAGAAATATTTCAATTATTTTAAACAATAACACCACAATTATAATAATCGACCACCAGGTGGCACTATGTGCTAAGTCACATTCAAAGCTAAACTATAATAGCTTGATTGGTAAGTGATCTCTAAAAGATAGATAGAGTATAGGAAATAATTCTTCAAAGCACTATAGTCAGCTCAGCTTAATATTTTAAATATTAGTTACTATAGACAGGACCAAGCAGAGTCATTCTCCTCAGGCTACCATCCAGACAGATGTTTGAAAAAATGTTCAGAGTATATAATAGAAACAGCAATTCCTCCCGTATGCTGTTTGATGCTCTGCCTAACATATAATACATTAAGGTCAAGCACACATTTTAGAATGGTATTTGAAATAAAACAAATACTAAGCAGAGCAATTAATCAAGGAATTTGAACTTTTTCAGTTGCACATATATATGTAAAAGTCTGTTCCAACATAAAAATGCAATGAAATCTATTTTATCACATACATGTTCTACCTACTGTTTCTCTGTCTGAGGAATGTGTACAAAGTAAAAGAATAAATATAATTTATTCAGGAAGTTTCAGACATAACAGTCCTTCATCATCTACATACAGTATATATATATATATATATATATATATATATATATATATATATATATATATATATATATATATATATATATATATATATATGCAAGGACCCCCTACCCAAAATATGCCCCAATCTATATTGGGTTGACCACATCTGGTTAATTAATTTTTAGAACCCCGTTCGTGTTCGGGTGGGGTTGTCTTGCGAATGACCCCATCGCAATACAGAAAATTCACTTAGCCTGAACCCGATTTGAAGAAGATCATCCGAAAAGTCTAATAAAATAATCTGAATAGTGCAACTGGTCCAGAATACTGCTGCAAGAATATTGACAAGTACAAAACAAATACAAATACTGACAAGTACAAAACCACAGCCTTGCCACTGAAACTGGCCATCATAAAAAATCCTGGAGCGCCAGAGAAAAACGCCTGCAATGTCACTGTGAACTGGGAGAGGTCGATAGGGATGCACGTCCTGTTACACTGCCCCAAATACAAGCACACTAGAGACTTCCCCAAATTTGCCCATCAGGTGACAGAATTGGGACTATCTCACACAGAGAAACTGTCAGTTCTGTTAGGAGAGGGACAGTAGACAACAGAACTAGCTCCTCAGTATGTAGCTGCCTGCCACAGCCTCAGAGACGCCACATAGACACTCTGCACTGGGACCAGTCACAACTGTTCTTGTGTTACTGTAAATATGAGGAGGAATGGAGGGGGAGGGAGGTGGGGTTGTATACGAGGTGGAGGGGCGTATAGGATGAGGTGGGTAAGGGTGTTATCTGTTTGTATTGTTGAGTTGTGTTGGAGAGAGAGAGAGAGAGAGAGAGAGAGAGAGAGAGAGAGAGAGAGAGAGAGAGAGAGAGAGAGAGAGAGAGAGTTTACGAATCAGTGTTGGATTGAGGATGCCTGTTCAATGTCAGACCCAAATGTGTTTAAATGACATTTAAAGCTATTTACCCTTTAAGAGCCTAATTAAAAGGAATTTAATTGAAAGGAATTCAAAAGAAAACACTATCCAACCACTGCTCTACATAATATAGTTATTGTAATTATTTTAAGTTGCTTATGAAAGATGTTTAATTAACAATTCTACAGTAATATTTAATTAAAACTATTTTGCAACCATTCTCTGGTCTTGGTTTGGATAATAGAAGTTTTTACTGTGCTAGTTCAAATGTTACTGTTTTTTTTATCAGTTAACGGGCAACACAAGGAATTTGAATAGAATGAACATCCACTCTACTCAAACTTTTGAGGTGAAACTACCAATATAAGAAAGATGACAAATGTTTCATTTGGCATTAGTTCCCAATAGTTTACCATAGATTGTAACTACCATTTTTTTTAAGACCCTCCATACAGGGTCAAGTCCTGCTGGTGCCAGACCCTTTAGAGGGCCATCATTGCTGAAGTGCTAATGTGCGTTTTTTGTCCTGATGGTATTTCGTCACTGTGCTTGCCCAATTTATTTCTCAGTATCAGTGTTGGTCTCTCTCTGGGGCTTTTGGCTGATGACACAGGGCCAGTTGCAGTAATGGCCTTTCAGAGACTCCTAATTCTCCAAGCACCAACACAGTCTGTGAAGAGGAGCTTTTGGCAATGAGTGTGTATATATGCTGTCTATCAGAGTAATGACAATGTGTAAAGAAGACAACACTGGTTTCTCTTTTAGATGCCTTGTTGTGTCTTTATAAATGTGTCAATGTGTATTTTTATATTTATTTCCTTTTTCCTGTCTGTATCTCCCACTTTCTCTTCATCTCACCTTGTCTATTTTCATCCCAGTAATTCTTAACTATTTAGTTCCCATAGTACAACCTTACCATATTAATGAAGCATTACCTCTTGCACACAAATGTGTTGGGTTTACTTCTTACAGCTTTAGCTTTATGGCAGCATGGAAACATCATTGCTCCCTCTAGCAATCTAGCTCCTTGGCACAATGTAAGTTTCTGTCACCTAGTCTGTCTAAAGCAGGGCTCTTCAACTGGCGGCTCACAAAAATTAACGTAAATCATTTTGTGATTAAGACATGTGTCTTATTTTTGTATCAGGCAAGGCAGTGCGTTCATCACAACACCCCTTTCCAGACACTATTCCACAGCGCGACTCACGCAAGCCAGTTCCATTGAGTTCCGCTTTGTGTACTCTGTGGGTGATTTTAGTTTTTTACTTGTGTTGCTATTAAAAGTTTTTTTTTTGTCTGATCTAAACATGTCTCTCTCTACTCTAGCTAGTAAGAAAAAAAACTTGATGGTGAACATCGTAGATTCAACAATGAGTGGACCAATAAATACTTATTTATTTTACCAACTGTACCGAACGCAAAGCCAACATGTTTATTGTGCAATGAATGTGTGTCAGTAGTTAAGGAATACAATATGAAAAGCCAGGTTGACACCATATTCCAAACACAGAGCTTTTGGAAATATGTATCCCAGAGATGCCAAGAGTTGGTTTTCCTTAAGAGTGAGATTTACAGCCCCAAAAGAGTGAGATTCAAGGTCAAAGAGTGAGACTTTTCAGGTGGTGTGTTGGGTCATTGCTTAAGACAGGGACGGGACTCTCATCTTTGGTCCTTGGTGACATCCAATAGTCTAGGTTTTTAATCCAACCTACACTTAATAGCTTGTTTTAAAATGTACGCTGCTTAATATTGCATATGAAACACTTAAATGTCCAAATTCATACTAATGTCTACAGCACGTGAGAATTCTATATGCAATGCAAACCAGTGGATTTTAATAAAAACAATTATTTGCTGGTTGGAACAAAAACCTGAATGATTGGAGATCCCTGAGGACCAGAGTTAATAACCCCTGGTTTAGGCACACAGTCAGTGGACAGAACAAGAGAAATATTAAAAAATAAACCGTTTTTATGTAAACCAAAAAAATTATATAAACAAAAAAAAAAAAGTTTTATCAATACAACAATATGTTTATTTTGCATATAACCTTGTGATAGTGATCACGTTTTGAAAAACATTTTACAGTACAAATATTATTTGGTTTGTATATTATTGGTCATATTACCTTTACAGCAAACAAATAATCAGATTCCAAAATAAATAAATGCAAAATAAATTAATTAACATTAAATATAAAACACAACCAAACAATACATCAAATTAATGTAAGAATAAAGTAATTAAATTAAATTTAATTAATTTGAAGCTAATTAACCATAGATAAAGGACTCAGATTCCACATTTCTTATAATATCTAATTTGGTTTCACATTTTATTCATGTGCTTTGTTATATTGCCATGTGGCCCCCTTTGCTGTTCTTATAACTTCTTTTGGTGGCTCAAACTTGAAACATGACTCAGGATTTGCCAGCTTTACGTGGATAACAGAGGACAATGTCCCATCTAGTCCAAGGTTTGGTCTGAAGGGTGTCTTATTCTTTTGAACAAGACTGAACACTCCCTCTTCTCGTGCATTTGAGTGGGGTAAAACTAAGACAAACCTGGCAACCCTGGACATTAATGGGAATTTGAGAAGACCATTAGGGCTTTTGGGATAGCTAAAATATGCCCATACAGTGTCCATCCTGTATTGCACACTAGTGTTATCTGTGTCAGTTTATAGTGCTGCCTCATATCCCATACACACTGAGGGATATCTGATTGCATCCTGGTAATCAACAAACTCCTCATGCAGATTCTGTATCTCAGGTGGAGAGAGATTGAACATGTGCTGGTATCTGCCAACAAAGTGCTCAATCTATTCAAAAGTGCATTTTTCCCTAATATCAAAGTTCACAAATGCTGCCATCTTTAACATTTCATCATTCAATGGTAGCTTCTCACATGCATACTTGGCTACACTAGTATAGAATGCCCTGGCTGCACAAAATAACTTGTTTTGCAAGAGGACTAATATCCCCTTGCTCTTCCAACTTCTGTACAACCTGTTTTGTGACCAAACCTACAAACAGATTTCTGCATCCTGGTAATCAACAAACTCCTCTTGCAGTTTCTCTGTCTCAGGTGGAGAGAGAACCTATAAACAGACATGTCTATGGAAGCTGATTGTCAGAATTAGTAAAGTCTACATCTGTAAGTGAGGCAGCATTTTTGTTCACTTGCGCCTGAGTAAACATTCCAAGCAGTTTTCTCAGAAAAGTACAAAGCACACCATCTACCATGTAAATACAAGGATCTTCCCCGCAGAAACTTGTTCAACACTGGTGCTAAACACTGGGAGGACAGCCTGGTAGAACAAGAGATAAACTTCTGTCACAGGATCCATGAAAGCAGAACCGTCTCTTGCACCTTGCACAGCTATCATCAACAGATAAAAAATAGCTTTTGAGAGCTGCATACTGCTGCAACAATCTGTTAATACTACTTCCAGGCTAAGCCATCTAGTATGAACATGCTTCAGAATCTGTCTGTATTCAACATTACAGAAAGTACAGAACTCCTCCAAGAATGACTTTAGTTTTGTGCTTTTGTCAGAGTAATAGTAACAATCAATACATACATCTTCAACATAAAATCCTGACACTTTAGAAAACTGTGAAGCACCAGCACCAGCTGTATAGTGGATGACATGGTATGGACATCCCATGAAATACACACATGAATTCTTACTTTGAACCAGTGTCTTAACTGATTTATTTTTACCCATGTTTACATTGGCATTGTCTACAGAAAACCTAACACAGTTATCCCATGCTATCTCATGTGACGTCATTCTCTCAACAATTTTGGAAAATATTTATTTTGCAGTGGCTGCATGAAGGCCAGTAGTGAGGCATAAGTCAAGTAACTGTGTTGTCACAAGCTGTTTCTGGATATCAAAAATCCTCACCGTCAGTGGATTCATTTTTTCTAAGCCTGTATCATTACAGCCATCAACAGAAAGAGAAAAGGCTTCAATCTTCATTTGCCTCACAAGACACTCTTGGAAATAGGGAGCAATGGCACCATTCAGCATACATGATGACTTGGTTCTTGCGGATGCATAATGTTGGTCAATCTGGCTGTCAGGGAGGATATCTTTAAACAGGGGGCTCAGGTGGTTTGCAGTCGCAAGAGGAATATTGTGCTGTGCAAGCAGAGTTGTAACTTTTACTTCTGCACGTGTCACCTGGGGAAAACAAAACATTATATTTTGTATATTTTGTACATTTATATTTTGTACAAGGTGTACTGTACTATATAAAAATAAAACATTGAATACTATCAAAGTTAAATATAAAAATGGGAAATTAATGGACAATTAAAGGACATGCAAACAGTATACCAGATTTTCACAAGCATGTACGTTAATAATATGTTACAAATAGTGAGTGGATTGTTTTTGATACAACTTATATAAGCATAGCAAGTTTGTGTCTGTAACTTTGTATATGTAACATACTGTATTTGAATTGTCACGTTGCCTTGGATAAAGGCATCAGCTTAATTAATTAATTAATTAATTAAATAAATAAATATTTAACCCTCATCAGGACACATTAAAAACTGTACTGAAAACAGAAAATCTTGGACCCAATAAAAAATTTATGCATAAAAACAACCAACACTTTCTGAAAGAACATTGCAAACAGAGTTACTAACAAAGTACTAGGAATAAATTACTGTACTACCAAAAAAAAAAAAAAAAAATGTCAGCAAATAAATTACTGCTGGGGAACCCAAGTGCCCTGAAGAGGGTTAATAATAATAATAATAATAATAATAATAATAATAATAATAATAATTAACAACAACGGTAATCATTGGGTGTTCAGAGGAGAGAACACGAGAGATGGGAGAAATAAAAAGGAGGAATCCAAACAACTGCTACTCGTGTAAACCAGCACATTACTTGGTTGGTTTTGTCTCTGTATGTTTTGTCCACCGTGCCGTTTTGTTTTGGCATAAGTGTTTTGTTTTCTGTTTAAACCTTTTATTTAATTAATAAAACTCACGCACCAGCGAATTCAACACCAGTACTGTGTCCAGTCTTCTTCCTGGTCTGATGTCACCACACACGCTATCCGTGACAGTCACATACATTTAAAAATGTTTGTAATGATGCTCCATTAAATGTTCACACGGTTTTATTATTAAAGTACTCTTCATATGGTAAAATCTGTAAGTCTTGTTTAATATACTAACATTATGTTATATAATATGTATTATATTGTTTCTAAATGTGCAGAGTAATATTCTTCTGGCCTGCCTTCTCCTAACTTTTTTCTAATCTGGCCCCCTTAAAAAAACTAGTTGAAGAGCCCTGGTCTAAATCCTCAGTCGCATTTATTCATACAGTACCTTGGTACTGCAGTTGACCTTGTGGGTAATTGTAAGTGCCCTCACCTACCTCCCTGATGTGGTTGAGATAGTGGTGTCCTATAATCAGGGTCATTCAATTATTAAGCAAGTGATTTGAGTTGGTAAAATAGGCAACAAAAGCCACACCCTCCAGCACCGGATCTGTCATTGATAACTAAATGTGCTAAATACCATAACTAATAAAATAGAACAAGAACCACATCATAAAACACATTTTCACTCATCAGAAACACACTTTAGAAACTATTCTACACTGTTGTCATCAAACTCATGAGTTAAAGCTTTGTGAAAAAGTTATATGACACAAACATTTGTGATACATTTCAGATTTATTCACATGGTTGGTTTATCCCGCAATTTCCAAAATTGTGCATAACTGAAGAAAAAATCTCACAAGCTCCTTACTCAGAGAACATGTGTATGAACGTAGTCTGTTGAATTTGATATTGAATGGGATTCTTTTATCATTTAGTTAAACTGACAAATGAATTTGTCCACCTGCTCCAATTTCTGAAGTGCCAAACGAGATCTCACACTGGCTAACTGTGGCAAAGTGGTTAATAGTGTGCAGGTGCAGGTGATTAAAGAACAGACAGACAAGTGTAATCCAGGTGCAAAGGTTTGTTTTATTTGTTTTTGTCCAGTGCTTGATGGCAAAACAAACAGTAAACAATAATGAAGGTAAGCAATGCAGCAGCGTGTATTACTTAATTTATAAACCCCGCAAATAATAGTCCTGTTTTTATTATACACCCACACTAAACTCAAAACACATACACAAGTCCGTTAGGGCGTGAATTAGTGCTAGTGGTGTAAATACAGTTATAGTGATACGAGTGCAGTGCTGTTCCGGGTTTGTGCTGGCCTCTGGCGACAGCTCCGGAACGTGTTAGCTGTCTAGTGAATACAAACAAACAGACAGAACAAGACAAACACTCACAATTTTCACCAAAACACAGGTCTTCCCGGTCACTTCTTAATAGCCAAAACGAAGGAACTGATTATGATTCTCCGTTCCCCTTATATGCTGTCACACATGACCCCTTGGTAAACGAATGCAACTGCCTTTACAATCAGCAGCGGCTACATTGTTTCTCTTCCGGGTCAATACGTTCTTGCAACGGAGTCTTGCCTTCTTCCAGACTAGCCGACTTCCTGACCCAGTAAAGAACTGTCAGTCCAGCCCGTCAAAAGAACTCTGTCCTTGCTGCTTAGCGCCCTCACAGGTCGGGAGGGAGATTTACCACCAAGATTCATTATATTTCTATCACACTAACTAAGAAAGGAGACGTGAAACCCCCAAAGGGACAACGTGTGGTGACAGTGGAGGACACAAGAAGCAGGTAAGCATTGAAGAATGTATAGAAAAGGAGACAAAAAAAGGCTAAATTACTGTTTTATTAGTATTTTTGTTAAGTTAGATTTGTTAGTTGTTAGCTTTTGGTTGTTGTTGGATTAACATGATAAAAATTGGGTAAAAAAAATAAAGAAAGAAAGAACTTTGAAGGCAGCTATAACCTATAATTATCTTAATTAACATATTGCTGGTCCCTTCTTTACATGTTTTATAATATTATGCAAATATATCAAATACAATGTAATAGATAAAGCATGACATCCCAATACCTTTGCTGGAGATCACATATAGTAGTCTGATTGCAGCTAGTGACCACTGGAGTGAGTTTGAACTACAACACACTTGCAAGGGAACATCAGCTACTTTTCATCTATACTATTTTATTTGAAATATCTATATATTCCAAAATTCTAAATAAAATACATGCAAAGGACCAAAATATTTAACAGAAGAAATGAAGACCAGCAATAATATTGATAGTGCTATTATCAATAATATAATATTGATAGGGCAAGAAATCGATTTTAAACCCTCGGTTGGCACTCATTTAAACATAACAAAACCATAAATATCAGCTCTTATTTGATCTCAAGTAACATAAAAAAGGACACATTAATCAAAACATGTCTGACGTCCTGATAAAAATAAATGGGTTTGTTTTAAACTTGATGCCCTATAATAATTTGTAACACTATCAAATTTGCAATAAACTCAGAACTGCTCAGAAAAAAAAATTGGGTCCTTGGTGTCTAAACAAGTAAAATTATCACTTAAAAAATACAAGCAGATGATTTAATTTAATCCAATTAAAGTCAACCCACTACTGTTAATAGCACTTTATGGTTGCTGAAAGGGTCTTTTCCATCATAACCTAGATGTCTTCTGTTGTATGAAGTATGAAGCTTGGCTTGTTTTTAAGTATCAACATGGGGCATCAAGCGCATATTGTCACATATGACAACTCAATAAAGAGTAATCTTTCTACAAAGAGCAAGATATTGCTGGTTGTATTGCAAGAGTCATCTTTTATATTGCCACCCAGTGAAGAACAGCAATTCCCAGGTAATATCTAACAGCTACTCCTCATAATAACGTTTTTCGCTAAGCAGAAAAGTTTTGTAATGAAAAAAGGTTTTGTTTTTGCTGTGTTTAGTAATTTGGTAAAGCAAAATGTCCGAGTTGAATCCCTGTTGAATGTAGTACTAATGAAAGGTGAGGGCCATCTATGCTGTAGTAGCTATAGCACTGTTAACATTTCTCTTTCTGCTTGAGAGTGTTCCCCAGCTGGGAGGAAACCCTCTGCAGTTAACCCTTATCCTCCTAGGAAAATGCTGCAATGAAACTATAACTTTGTTAAACATTTTTCCAAATGACCTTATTCCCAACCAATTAAGATAAATAGAAATACTTTAATTGGACTCTGTTCACTGTTACAGTATGTTCTTGTTGCAAGGGTTATGTTAATTTGCACTGTATCTGTAAGATACAGTATTAGTATGTGAGGCTCATGATGTAAGTGGGGTGGGCGTTATTGATGAGTAGTGAATGTAATATTGAGAAGCCTGTTTTAATTGTGAGTTCCTATAGTTGGATGTTCAATACAAATTTTCCAGTAAAGCGCTTGTAAAAGTAAGACACTGGTCAGTGTTGTTTGCATTAGGTAGTCATAACATTCACAAACATGTAAGGCTTGTTTAAAAGGCTGTTATGTTAAGGGCTGTTTATTAAGACTTTTTGGATGTTTACTCTCAGTTTTCAAAACTGTTTAAAAAAAAAGAGCAGATGCTTAAAATGAACACTTGGGGCTCTATGTACTAATATTATTTACATGCTCGTAAATACTGCAAATTCGTAGTCTCCGTCTTTCGTAGAAATTTTGCGTGTGATTTACTAAACAGCTCTTTTTCGTGAACAACTACCGTAATATCACAGCAAGTTTACGAACGCATAAATTACTGCTTATTATACAGGAGAGATCAGAATTTGCATATCATTATAAATAGATTTGCAACAATGAAAGTCAAGATTTAGAACTTCCTTCTGGCAAAGATAAATGAGTGGTATAGTGAACAGAAAGAAGCAGTAGGCAAATCTAAGAGGATCGAGCTATGGCTTCTGCAGACTCCGATCCTGATGCTATGGCGCCGGCCAAAAAGAAAAGGAAAACTAATTTCCACAAAGATGAAATTGACCAGTTAGTTAGTGAAATGGAAAAAAAAATCAGGAATATTATTTAACACTTCGCAGGGCCAAAAAACAATAAGAAACAAAACATGAAAATAAGTAACTAACAAAATAAATTCACTGCTAGGACCAGCGCCGGTGGTTGGATTTACTGGGCCCTGGTGCAAGACTGTGAAGTAGCCCCGACACCCCAAAAAAAGAAAATAAAAAAATGGGGAGTGCTGGTGGAGCACAACCTAAAGAAAACCTTTTGAAAATAAATACATTAGCAGCAAATTCTGAATAGGTAAGAAAAAAAAAAGTCTTCAACAAAACATATTCTAACAAGACAGTAATCAATCAAGTAACAGTATATCCAAATATTTTAATGAATCAATTGTGTAGCAAGATTAATCAATTTGATTAATAACTCGATTTAGTTAATATTGAAACATATTAATATCTTCAAATTAGTCACAAAACGTATTAATCATAAGCATCAATTGGATTTTTAAATGAATTATTATTAATTAGTCATTTAGCAGACGCTTTTATCCAAAATGACATACAGAGACTAGGGGGTGAACTATGCATCACAAGTGCTGTTGCAGAGTCACTTACAATAGGACCTTGGTTTTACGTTTCATCCAAAGAATTAATGTTATCAAGTACAAAAATTAGTATGAAAACGTTTATATATATAAAAAAAATCTCAAAACCTAGCCTGCAGTACAAATACATTTTGTTTGAGTCTATGTACAGTAAATACAGTAGGCTACACAAGTACATTTCAGTTGTCTATGTACTACATAATTAATTGCTGATAAGAAAAGGTTAATTAAAGAACTCTGCAATGATTTGTTTCCGTGCTTCCCTTCATTAATAAAGCACCTTAACATATAAAAGAAACCAGAACAAAATGTATTTATTGCCATTGCTATTTAATATAGACTTGTGACAGGGGGCGAGAGGATCGGAGCTGTAAATCTCTCTCCCCTGATCCAGGAGGACGCTAGGCAGAAGTAGAGGGTGGAATGACCATATTAGGGACAAGACTTCTGTGATCAGCTGTGTTGTATTAGACGACTGACAAGTGTGCTGAGTCACGCTGATCATGGGGTAGAGTATCCTAATATAAAAAGCTATCATTCTGTGTGAAGTGGTGGGTCTGAAAGTAGCTTATCAAGGTGCTGTGCCGTCCGTGTTATTTTGTTTGTGCTACGTGTTCTGTTTGTATTCTCAGCACCGGAGGTCGTGGAGTAAACCCAGGAGCTGCCACTCTACAGCCAGCATCACCACTTGGGTCACGAGCCCTCTGCATGGAGCACCAAACCCCCAGCAACGCACGGTCTTGCTGAAGACAGGCAACCAGGACTGAGAGGGATTCGCTGGTTGGGAGTTTTTGTTTTGTTTCGTTTGGACCGAGATCTCATTGTTAATAAAATCCATCCTGGATACCATGGCAGGTAGCAGGAGTGGTTAAACAAGAACTACTGTGTTTGTGACATCTGTTCCACACTACACTCAGACAGGCCTGTCACAAGACTATTAATAAATTTATATTTTTTTGGTTTCTTTTATATTTTAAGGTGCTTTATTTTAAAGTAACTAAAAGCCTGGAAATGTTTAAACAGGAAGTTTCACATATGAACAGCTAGTTGAATCTACGCCAGTGAGGGGCATGCGTAAAATAACAGGCACAAACCAAAGTCATAAATCAGGAATAAATTATAATACATCTAGGGTAAGCGTGAAACTTCGATATTATAATGAGATTTGTACATTTGCATACAAAAATAGTTTGAAACGAACAGTTGTAACTAAACTACAGCAGCAGGGATGAAACTAAGTTACAGGAGTGAAAATTACTTTAATACATTGTGGGTAGGTCTACGAAGTCACAAAAACCTAACAAAACCTAAGATACAAACAAAAAAAAATCAATGATACATAGAGCCCTTGAACTACCGGAGCAGTCATTTTTTCTTCACTGATTTGGCAGCTAGATGCCTGAGCTTTTTGGACTTTTCCTAATTATATGTATTAAACATCTCAAAGCATCAGTAGACCCAGGGTTACAGAAACTTATGGAGATATAATACGTTATATCTAGAACTACCGGAGCGGTCATTCTGACTGTCATAGAAAAAACTGTGGGTTTTACTTAGTGAACGCCAGTGTATGGCCAACAAAACCAGACAAATTTGGCGTCATGTTTTGGCTTGCAGCAGATGTTGAATAATAACATGTTGTTAATTGTTTCCCCTACCTGGGCAAGGATGAAACTCGTCCAGCTGGCCAAGAGCTAGGTGAAAGTGTGGTTCTTCGCCTAATGCAACCTTACATAGGAAAAGGCAGGAACGTCACTACTGACACCTTTTTCACATCACTATAATTAGCTAAACAGTTGCAGGACAAGAAGACAAGACTTGTCGGCACAGTAAACAGTATCAGGAGAGAACTTCTGCCATCAGTAACGCAATTTGGCAAGGCACTGACTAGAGGGGAAGCATGGCTTGATTTAGGCTTTTCAAATAACGAAGACAGAATAACTAAAACAAAGGTCAGAAAACCATTGGCAAACTCAGATCACAACATGTTCTCATTTGAAGTGTTTTTTAAAACCCAAAATGTAATGACTAAAGCTAAGGTTTACAATTTTAGAAAGGCAAACTATGGAGGAATGAAACAGAGACTAACAGAAGTAGATTGGAGTAAAACAGAAAAAACATCCACGAACTAGAGGCACATAACAATTACATCCCAAAAGTAGACAAATCTAAATCTAAAACAAAATTGCCAAAATGGTTTAATAGATCAATTAAAAAAAAATATTCAGAGAAAAAAAGGCACTTTACAGAGTGTTTAAAAGGAACCAAGAACAAAGTACACAGAAAGAGTACTTGGAACTGCAAAAACAGAGAGATAGAAATGAGCATTGCTAGGGGCTAAAACAAATTCCAAAAGGTTTTTCAAATATTATAACAGCAAGAGAACATTCAAAAAGGAGGTAAAATGTCTCAGCGATACAAATGGCAAAATCATAGACGAAGAGAAAAAAATAGCAAATATATTAAATGATTACTTTTCACAAGTTTTTACAAAGGAGGATACGGGCAATATGCCCCACATGTCGACCTGTTCCTATCCAGTTTTAAATAACTTTAGCATAACAGAAGCAGAAGTGTTAAAGGGACAAGGAGGTCTTAAAATAAACAAATCCCCTGGGCTGGATGAGATCCTCCCAATAGTACCCAAAGAAATGAAAGAAGTTATTTAGAAACCGCTAACCAGATTAATGCAACAGTCTCTTGACACAGGGGTTGTACTGACAGGCTAGAGAATTGCAAACGTAATTCTTATCCACAAAAAGGGAGACAAAACCGAACCAGGTAACTACAGACCAATAAGCCTGACTTCTATTATATGTAAACTTATGGAAACTATAATTAGATCCAGTCAGCATGGTTTTAGGAAAGGGAGATCGTGTCTAACTAACATGCTTGATTCTTTTGAGGATGCAACATCGACAATGGATAACTGCAAAGCATATGACATGGTTTATTTAGATTTCCAGAAAGCTTTTGACAAAGTCCTGCATAAAAGATCAATTCTCAAACTGAATGCAGTAGGGATTCAAGGAAATGCATGCACGTGGATTAGGGAGTGGTTAACATGTAGAAAACAGAAAGTACTGATTAGAGGGGAAACCTCAAAATGGAGCGAGGTAAACAGTGGAGTACCATAGGGATCAGTATTAGGTCCTCTGCTCTTCCTAATCTACATTAATGGTATAGAAAGCAAACCTGTTAAATTTGCAGACCACACAAAAATAGGCAAACATCATTGCAGCAGCAAAGGTCATTCAAAATGATATAGACAGCATTCAGAACTGGGCAGACACATGGCAAATTACATTTAATAGAGAAAAGTGTAAGGTACTGCACGCAGGCAATAAAAATGTGCATTATAAATATCATATAGGAGATACTGAAATTGAAGAAGGAATCTATGAAAAAGTTGACTCAGAAATGTCTTCATCTAGACAATGTGGGGAAGCAATAAAAAAGGCCAAGAAGATGCTCGGCTATATAGTGAAAATTGTTGAATTTAAATCAAGGGGAGTAATGTTAAAACTTTACAATGCATTAATTAGTAAGACTTTATCTAGAATATTGTGTTCAGTTCTGGTCACCTCGCTATAAAAAGGATATTGCTGCTTTAGAAAGAGTGCAAAGAAGAGTGACCAGAATTATTCCAGGTTTAAAAAGCATGTTATACGCAGACAGGCTTAAATGATTGAATCTATTTAGTCTTGAACAAAGAAGACTACGTGGCAATCTGATTCAAGCATTCAAAATTCTAAAAGGTACTGACAATGTCGACCCAGGGGACTTTTTCGACCTGAAAAAAGAAACAAGAACCAGGGGTCACAAATGGAGATTAGATAAAGGGGCATTCAGAACAGAAAATAGACAGCACTTTTTTACACAAAGAATTGTGAGGGTCTGGAACCAACTCCCCAGTAATGTTGTTGAGGCTGACACCCTGGGATCCTTCAAGAAGCTGCTTGATGAGATTCTGGGATCAATAAGCTACTAACAACCAAACAAGCAAGATGGGCCGAATGGCCCCCTCTCGTTTGTTAACTTTCTTATGTTCTTAAGTTCTTCTTATATTCTTATGTGGTGACACACAGTTGCTATACAAAGAAATTCTATTAATTTAGTTTTACACTATAGTGTGGCAATTGATAACAATGCCATATGGGAAATTGATTAACTTACCTAATGATGGCTGGTGTTGTTTCAGCGATGTCACAGCTTGAAGTTCAGGTTGGAGTGTTGACAGTTTTAGCTTTAAATCTGGTTCCACATCCAGCCTACTCCGGTACTTTGAATTCAACGCATCAAACACAGAAATCCACTTTCACAGGAGTATGTGTTGGCGTAACCAGATGCCAGTCAGATTTTGTTGCGTGTAGACTAACTTTAAAGAGCTGTCATATGAAAGCTGTGTTATTCCTTTGGCTTATTCCTTTGATGTCAAGTTCATGTGCATTTCACTGTCAGCGTTCACGAATGGGTTTCCAATCCACTTGCTTTTTGAGTCGTTTCTAAGTGACACTGAAGATTAGCTAACTTCAAAGTTTTGTTCGACAACACCGCGTAACATACAACATGCAGCGGTCGCGGCTACTCTTCGCTACTGGTCCAGGTAAGTCCCATTTCCAAGTATGTATCGTTGTACATCTGCATGTTGCAGGGTTTCATTTGATACTCCTCCAGTGGCAGCTTGTGACTTTTTTGACGGGTGAGGCACAAATCACTAAATAGTTATTACCACCTCCCATTCAATGGCTAACGCACTAAAAGAAAATGTACTTTGTTCAGCTGATTTCATATATGCCTCCGATGAGAGCATGTTAATGCATTCAAATAATAGACTTTAGTCGCTGTGTAAAATATACCCCCATCAATTAAAAATAGTTTGTTCACAGTGCTGCTGCCATTTTATTGACTCCTTGTCGCGTCCGTTTACCTCCTTTCTTCAAAATCTCCAGTGCTAATGTTACTCTGCCATCCTTAACAATTGAGTCTCTCTTTTTGGGATCTTACTGTAAAACTTATTTTCCTCAGGTCGCATACAATATCATATTCAACTAAAGCCATTACTGAAAAAAAAAAAAATCGCACAAATTCTAACTACTCCCAATCTGGTAGGTGCCGCTTCACCAAGCTGTGGTTACCATAGCAATGCCTTCATAAAAGGATCACAGTGTGGTTAGTTGCCTTGGTAACCAGCAGCTTTGTGAGGCGCTCAAGGTTTGTGCCTTACGCAGCAGTGCGGTAGCACTGCATTGTTCCAGCTTTCTGGTGTTGCGCTTTTGCGTTTGGTGAAAGCGAGTTGTGACTTTTAAATATTGTGGCCTTAAATGTATTTAATATATAAATACTTACCTGTGCTTAAATGTGTTTCTCAATTAAATACATTTTTTTAGCCTTTGGGAATTATTGTCTCGGCTGAGGAGCAGTCTCTGTAGTCATTCATTTTCACTTGCTTTCCTGTTCAAAGACCCCGTTTTTATCCAGTGACCCATTGCTGAAATCTCCCACAGCGGAACGAATCACGTGAGGATGTTTCTAACATGCGGCGAGTTGCAGCGTGTGACGTGATTTAGTCATCAGGCTAAACATGTCACATGTTGCACTAGTGTAATACAGCGACAGGCACTCCCTTCTGCTGAAGATGATTTGCCTCTTGAAATTGGGCTTGCCGGTGCGAGGAGGCCATTTTTATTTTGTTTTCCCTCGGACCCCCTGCGATGGCCTCAGGTTGGGAACCACTGTTCTAGGCAAATATGTACGTCCGGTAGTTCTAGTGTTACGCGATAGTGCCTGTCAATGAAGGCTCTACTGTGTGGTAGTTGACTGCAACCGAGTTATGCATCCCAAGCCGAAGGCGAGTGCATCAACGAAAGTCAAAATCAACTACCACCCGATAGTCTTCTTCGAGAGGGCATGATCGCTATTTAAAAAAAAAAACTCATTATTTTCTTTAAAAAATACTTTAAAACCTAGATTTACCTTTTACATGTAATGATTTGTCAGGTACCATTCCTCTGAGAAAAGTTTTAGGAAATAGAACTGAAAATATTCATAAAGGATCACATACATAATTAGAGAAAGAAGCAAATAACTTTTTTACTTGTCAGAGCTGCTTAAAGTTTACCTGGACAGTGTCAGATATCTAAATGGAGCAATACTACTGAACTGTTAGTGTCTCGGTTTGTTGTTGTTGAAGCCAAGTTGACAGGCTGTGATTGGCTGATTTTGGTGGATAATAAAATGTATTTCATTGTGTCATTGTTTAGTATTTGCTGTCCAATAGATGTGAACTGAGTTTTCATTACAGCAAGCTACAATGAAAAAGCCAGCACATGCATGATTTTAAGTTGATGCTGTGACATTCCAACGGGCTTCTACTGTCTGATAGAAGCCTGCTAGAGCTGGAAGCTGATTGGCTGATGGTACTGAATTGTTTTATAATTGTCCTTAGATTTTGTCAATAGGGCCCAATGAATCAGAAGTCAAGAAACATCTAAAGAGCTGATGACCTAGCAACCTGTTAATTCATAAATATCTAAGAGTAAGTAATAAAAAATAGTCAAGGAAATTCATACATCAAATTCACGGTACATTTTCATAAATTTCATGGTAATAACATTTAAAAAATCTTAAATTGCATGGTGGTGTAACAAAGTATGAACATGTAGTTATAAACATTTAAAGCCCTGAAGTTAACAAAAGCATGTGATTAACAAAGTAGAAATGCTAAAAGAAAATGAAACTGAAGATCGCTCTATGATTGTTGCGTTATATTTATTATTAAAAAAACATTATTAAACATCATTATATGCAACAGTAACTCAAAAACTATTCTGAAATGCTGAGTATTAACAGGTCACACTCTTTACTTAAGCCAGGGGTTGAAAGTGAGCATGGATCATTCGGCAACTGTGTTTTTTTTCATTCTCTGTCTCTGCAGTGTAAATGTTGTGACTTTTGTTTTGGTTGTTTTTTTTTTTTCTTTAGGCGGTGTGCTAGAGAGTAAGGCGATGTGCTATGGAATAGCTATAGAACACACTGACGGGACGTACTGTGAGGAAGAGACCGACACAAATAGATTTTTTTTTTTTTTCAGGATTAAGGACTGTGCCTCTTTTCTTTACTCCACTTTTTTAAAACTTTCTAGTCGGCTAACAGTCCACTGAAAACTATTGGACTGTATTTGTTGTCTATTTCTGGAATCGTGCAAATATATCTCCTGTGCAATATCTATTCTATTTTAGCAATAACCTGTATGCATTCTGTTATTCTAAACATCTTGTCATTAGCCATTTATTATTTGTATTTATGTCTGCATACTTCTCTTTTAACTAATTGATTGGTAATAAATGTTTGGAACTTATTTGAAACCCCTTGCTGCCTTTCATTGTGTACAGTGCACTATTGCCCATGGTCTGGGATTAAAAAAAATATGTTTTGCCCCCCCATCCAAAAGAAGGGGGAGGGCACAACATAATTAACTGTCTATATTTAGACACAGCTCTCTCTGCATCTGCTGAGTTTGTTGGAATCGACAGACAGCACTGAGCTAACCTTGTAAGCAAGCCCGGGCAAAGAAGGATGGGTCTGTAACTGGACAATATATCACATTTTTCACGGCCGTGAAATGGATAGGGCCCTAATGATGAGTAGTCAAACTGTTTTAACTCCCTCACATGCTGTTTCCTCTTTGAAGTGCATGTGGCATAAATGCACCATTTACAGGTTTAAAAGCAAAACCATGCCACAAAATAAAATGTCACCAACCACTCTACATGGGTTTCATAGACTACGCAAAAGCCTTTGACCTCGTCAGCCATAAAATCTTGTGGAAGACAATGTAGAGAATGGGCTTTCCAAAGAAAATCATCAGCCTCATCAAGTCGCTGTATGACAATCAAGAATCAGCAGTTCTGACAGAAAGTGGATTAACAGAATGGTTCCCAGTAGGAAGAGGAGTCAGACAGGGTCATGTGTTATGCCTCTGATGCTGTTCAACATTTATGCGGAAGAAATCATCCAGAATGCACTAACAGAACAAGATGAGGAGGAGGAGGAAGAGGCAAGGAGAGAAAGAATAAGGATCGACGGATGGATGCTTAGCAACCTGAGGTACGAGGACGACGCCACCCTCTTGAAAGGAAGCAGAGAGAGACTCTACGGCTGCAGAACATGGGCAGTAACCAGCGGAGACAAAAATTGGATCCAGGCATTTCAGACGTGGTTCTACAGGTGCATCCTGAGAGTACCGTGGACAATCAAGCGAATAAACCAGTCGATCCTGGATGAACTCCACTTGGAGGGGTGCAGGCTCCAAAGAGACATAGAAAGATGGAAGCTAAGTTACTTCGATCTCTAAGGCGGCAGGAAAGCTTGGAACAAACAATCCCAGAATGAGACATAGAATGAAAAAGCAACATTACTAAGAAGGGGGTTGGATGACTGGATGAAGAATACTCACAACAAGCTGTGTCAACTTATCAACACCAAATTATACTGAGATACTTATTGCCAGGGAGAGATCTTGTTAGCGGGTAAAATGTAAATCAAGGTGACGGACAATAAATTGGTCATTCAAAGTTAAGCTACTTTTTGGCCAGAAAGCATATGGAAAGTATTCCAGAAACACAACAGAAATTGTTGGGGAGGGGAGAGGGGGGCTCCATCACCATGTATCCTGTAAATTGCTGTCATATGATAAACAGGATCATTCAGACAACCAAATTCTCACCACATTAGCCACACAAAATGATGAATTGTGGCTTTTACTTAGAAAAATGACAACATCTGTTAACTTAGGCATTTACATATGTTTTGGTTTCATTGTTTTCAAGCAATCAGAAAAACAAGGTTTTTTTTGGGGATATAGGTTTCTATCCTCTTTATTCCCCAAAGGTATTTGCCTCAATGCAGTTAAGGTCTAAAATTATGTTCCCATCAGAAGTTCAATGTTGCATGTCCATGCCAGTTGGTCCAAGGGCTTGTTATGATGGTAATAACCTGCTAAAATGTGATCTTTGATGGAAGCATTGCAATGGCTATCAGCACACCTGCAGGGAGATGTATTTTATTAGTGTTACATTTTCTCAGAATGGATTTTCTCTTTTAATTTAAAGATGCACTGGCCCATTTATAACCTTGTCACTGATCTACAATCACAAGCATATTAGAAAATGAGCAATAACTCATGTTGCTATCAGGCAAAAAAAAACAAAAAAAAAACCTTTGTTTGTGAAACCGTTGTAAAAAGTGTTGATAAAATGTGAACTATAATCATAATTTTAATACAATTTCAGGAGGTCGTGCAGTGAGTCTAAAACACAAACGTAAGGTACTGCACATATACTATACAAAGAAAATCAGTGAAAAGTGACAGCATATATGTACTTTCATAACTGCTCTTATCTGTATTATGATATTCTGTAATGTGATATTTTATAATGTGATAACTTGTAATATGATATTTTATAATGCGATACTTTGTACTTTGATATTGTGCAACAACTGTAAGTCACCCTGGATAAGGGTTTCTACTAATAAATAAATAAATAAATAAATAAAAATAATAATAATAATAATAATAATAATAATAATAATAATAATAATAATAAAAAACAAATACACCATCTTTTCCTTTTTTAACTGCAACCAAATCCATTCCATCTTGCTAAGAGCTGAATTTACTGTTAAAAGGCAAGCCCTGTTCCTACTAAAAGGAACATCCCGTTCCAGCAACCTACTACACTACCAACCTTCACTGCCCTTAATCTGGGATTAAATCCCCTAAACTGACCTGCTTCTGTGCTTCCGGAGTCCCGGCAACCTCACGGAGACTCTGGCCTCTTCACACGGCCTCGGCTGGGCAATGCCTTCACGAGCACCATCTTGGAGTGGAAGGGTTTCGTGTAGTAGTTCTCTTCATGGAGCGGAAGCTCTCCTCCTCGATGTCAACAAGCACAAGCTTTCACTCACCGCCCGCCTGTGTAGCTATGGTGTTGCAGTTATCTCGAACATTGGCGATGCTGCCTTCTTAAACAGGCGTAACCTCCCCGGGCACGCACCTCCCCCCCTCAACCAATCAGCTCAGTTCTGGGCAAGCCTTCCTCTTTACCAGCGACAGGGTCCTCCCTATCACAATAGTTTATATTTTATATTTGTTATTGTATACATTGTGGAAATGAGAAACTACGGTAGGATTTGAAATCTGGCAACCGTTTTGTAAAATATTTTTCTTTGAAATGAAGACAACAGAGACATAAACTGAACTGTACAAAACAGAAAAATGAACAATGAGAAATGACTCTACTACTGAATGGTAATAATACCATTAAGTAAAAAGTTAACTTAGCACTTATTAAACAATCGGACACTTTTCTCCTATTGTTTTCTATGATGATTGAGAAAGCTTTACAATACAGCCTACCTTCATACCCACCAACCTTTTTGTTTTGTTTCGCAAAGGCAATCTCTGATAGATAAAGAATGAACCAGTGCTGGGACCTGGAGGCTCAGATGGAGACGGAACCCCAATCACTTTACTCCCCTTGCTTTTAGAGCAATATGAACTCTTCTTTCAGCAATTAGTCTGACAGTTGCAGGAGTTCTGGGGAATGGAGTTGATTTATCAGTTGGTTGAGTGATTGGAGCTTGAGTGAACATGACAAATTGTGACAGAAATACAATGATTCTTGGTTGTAAATCACCCTCCCGACCTGTGAGGGCGCTAAGCAGCAAGAATAGAGTTTCTTGGACGGGCTGGCCTGACAGTTCTTTCCCAGGGTTCAAGGGAAGTCGGCCAGCCAGGAAGTGGGCGAGACTCTGTTGCAATAAGACATTGAACCGGAAGGGAAAAGACATGGCAGCCACAGATTGGAGAGGCGGTTGCACTCATTTACCAAGGGGTCATGTGTGACAGCACAAAAGGGGACAGAGAATCTAATCTGTTCCTTTGTTTTGGGACCCCGTTCCTAAGTACCGTCAGTGTTTTGTTTGTTTTGTCTTGTAATTGTCTTGTCTTGTCTTGCACATTACCAGACAGTTAACACAGTTCTGGAGCTGTCCCCAAGGGCCAGCACTAAGCCGGAACGGCACTTCACTAACAGTCACTAAATAAACTGTATCACCCACCACAAGCACTTCTGCACGCACCCTGGACTTGTGACCATGGATGTATTATTGTGGGTCAGATATTGTATTTATTAGTTGGGACTGCAATCCCGTTATTGTTTACCCCGTGCAGTACACATTGTTGTGTATTGCCGGGCGATTATTGTTTAGGTCACCAGACCTGGAAAAAAAATAAAGTTCACTGACCCAAACTCGATTACAAGGCTCTGTCTGTTTAATTACCACACTGCATCACTCCTGCACCTGTTTCCACTCAGCCACTTTGTCACACAAATCCATGGCGATTGCAGTTTTTGCTGAGAAAATAATGGCTCAGTGTTGAGTAGAACTCATTGAAAAAAACCCAGCTTTCACTTGGAGGTAAAAACTGTTTTGCACTATGGTTCTTGTGGTCAACTATTTTCGTGGTTCTCTGTGTCTTTTTACATTTTTATTTGGTGGGCCATAGCCTTCAAGTAGCTTTCATTTGGTAATTGTATTTTGCAGCACCCCTACAGCAGTCTGCAGGGTTTGGAGAAATATGCTTACCTCAAACCATGACAGCAGTAAAATCACAGCGCAATGCCTTTCCAATTCAGTGTAGCATGCTCTATCTAATTTCACAGCTCTGCTGGGACTGTCTGCACACTGAGGCTCTGTCAGTAAAAAGGAAGCCAGAAAGGACATATCACTAAGATTAGGCCCCCTTGGACCTACTCAGGTGTCAGTTTTGCCTGCCTGACTGAATTTTTTTTTCCATTTAATAATGACACTCTACCTGCAGGGAAGATGCTAGGTAATTTATTGGTGCGTGGTAAGTTTGCTCAATAAAAAAAAAGAAACATTCTTTTTTCTCCTAGACATATGTTAGAAAATCCTGCTTGTAGGTCCCCTGTGTGTATTGTTTCATATTTCAATACAGCTGTACACCATTTTAAAGAGAAAAAATATATAAAAGGAGAAGAGCTCGCATTTTCAAATTCAATAAAGGCAGTAGTTTCGTCCATAGAAAAATTATAGAAAGCAGTCCACACTCAGTCCCATAGGAACCAGATAATAATCCCCCTGAGTTAAAATCAAACCACAAGCGATTTAAATGCTTGATGCTGGTATTAGTTCAAATATATTAGACTTTAAATATAGCTCTATTTGCATACAATGAAAATAGTTTTTTTCTTTTTCTTTTAGTGTTCCACAAAATGTTTCCATGATATATAGTGTTACTCAGAAGTCTTGCAAACAGGAAACAGTGTTGCTGGACAACCCACAAGCTTATTTTCTCAGTGGCTTCAAGAACTTAGTGTGTGTATTCTCATCAAAACAGAACAGCAGAAGTTTGGCCGCTTGGCTGTGCAACTTTCAAGCAAATAGTTTGCCAACAAAGTTCCTTAGGCGTTAATCCTGCTTAAGTGTCATCATATACCCCTTCTTACTACTGTCCCATTATAGGAAGGTGATCCTTCGATTGCTTGTCATCTTGTTGGAATATATGCTTAAAACAAGATCATATTGACAGAAAGGTACATAAACTTAGTTAAATGTATGTTAAAGATGATAGAACAACCCCCGAATTAGTAGTTTCATACAGTGTATGTTTATATACTGCATGAATATCACGCAGGTGGTTCCCATGCTCACCTGTTTTTTTTTTTCCTTTCTACTCTTTTGCTTACATTGAGAAGTGAAGAAGTGCTAGGAACCTGTAAAACTGATTTTCGTTATGTTTTCATGATTCGGATCTGTGCAATGGAATTACCCAGAGTAATGGAAAGACCATGATGAAACTTCCAACTGGAAAATGGATGCAACAGTTTCTAGTTTTATTCTGTTTAATTATGCTGCTGTTTTGTAAAGGCCAGAGGTTGGAGGTTTCATTATTTGTATTACTGTATGTCTACTTTTGTGTTATTGTGAAATGCCTCAAGGCTATTATGTAAAAGACTAAACAAAGGCAATTTGTTGTCGTTGTATGATCCCTCCAAGCAAAGTGGTAGCTTACCCTACTGACTAATGTGGCCCCATAGACTCACTATATATAATAATAATAATAATAATAATAATAATAATAATAATAATAATAATAATAATAATAATAATAATATACATGCAGTAATATAACCCCTGTCTTTGGAACTAATATCAGATACTGAAAACACTTCTGTATACACTCAAACTCTCAGCTTCTGTTGTACCAGTCTTGCCATAGTTTATTGATTATTACACAAGAGCACTAATCTTCTTAAGGTCATTAAGAGCACTTAATTAAAAGGTAGTTAGCCTCTCTTTTCCTCACCAAAGCAATAACAGCTGTTAGAAAGAGATTTGTAGGTTACAAACATGCCAGGTCATGTGTTTCCCTCCCTTTTACATTTTTGTGAGGGAAGCAAGTTTCAAGGGGGGTGGGGAGGGGTCCGTACAGCTAAAACTACATTTGGTCATTGTAAACAAACTTTGAGTTTGTTAAGTGCAGAAAAGCCTAAACTATAAAAGACTAAACCCACCAACTAATAATATTTTAGTAAAAAAAAAAAACCCAAAAATGAATTTGTTTGTTAAACGCTGCAGCTTGAAAAAGGCATTCATTACACGATGTAAAGCACACTAATCCCCGATTCCCAATGTTATCTACTATACATCACGTTTATTATAAATTTATTTTTATTCTTTTTTTGCTACCACCTTTTATGATATCTGCTATCATTCTGAGTGGTTCAAATGATTCAAATGATGTGTTGTTGTTTTTTAAAGACCTAGTTGAGATTCAGGAGCTACTCTTAGCACTAGCTACCTGCCACTGATGAACTATGTAACAGGCCAGATTATCCAAAGTGTCTTTACAGAAGTAAAAAGCCATTGCTATCTAGTGATCGGTCACTTTGGATCTACAGTATTTGTCTTTATTTTTTGTGAATACCCTGCTGTGCACTTGATGGGTCTGGTGCCTACTCTTATAAAGACACTTTGGCGGCTCTAGTAATGGCAGGCAAGTAGATCAGATCAGGTGAAAGCACCTTGAAAGCACTATCAAAAAATTGCAAACATCATAAAAATTTTAATAAATTTAAATAAAAGATTATACTGAAACAAACTGTTAAAATGAAAAGTAGTAAATGATTTTACAACAAAGATTTTAAATGGTAATTCAGCTTTAAACTGTTGTATAGCAAACTGTGCTCTTGTAGTGCTACATTATTAATTAAAAGAATATATTTTATTTGAATCTGCTATTCAAATAAACATTTGCTTACCTGTCTAAATGTTGCTCAGCATTGGTATTTTGCAAATCAATCTGTTCATTTGCAAGCATGCAGAATTGCATATTTCTTGTTGACTATCACAATTGACATTCCCTGGTGTAAACAATGCAAGCACATCAATTAAAATACAGAGAATATATTTTATGTAACAGAATGCTGAAAAAGTAAGTACAAAATATTTGCTTTGTAGGCACTTCAAGTCATCCCTGCATTACAGGGTCTAAGGACTTGACATTTTTTGCAGCTTTTCCAAGCAATCATGCTTTTAGATTTGATGTCTGAAACCATTAAAGTCCTGTCTTAAAGGACTCCACTCAGATTGGGTTGAGTTACAGTATATTACTTAAAGTAACAACAGTTAAAATTCACATATTTTCAGATTTGTTTAGAAAAAAAAGTCTTATCACATATATAATTAAATGATGTACCATAACTTACAATACCAGGTATTAAAACCAACAAGAAAATGTATATTTCAAAAGACAAAGGCAAGCAAAGTTAACAAATTATAAATGATAACAAAAAGAGGGAAGCTTTTTGAAAGCACCGAATAATAGCCTTTATTTTTAAGCAAAATGTTCAGGGTTATGTGGCCTACTCCCCAGTATACTGTACATTGACTCAAACTAGGTAATTTGTACATGTGGGCCTACTCATATTTCACATACTTTTGCACTTTATCATGCTTTTCCTAGGGAAACCAATAGGTCTTGTATCAAATCATAAATACATGTATTTAGTTTAAATTAATCTATTGAATTAAAGTAACAAAATATACACATAGAAAATTATGTTATTGAATACCAAGTTGTAGTAGATTTATGTTATTTTTTGTACCAAAAAAAAAAAAAAAGAATGAAAAGGATTGGATTACTACAAATGTTACTGTAATAACCGTTTTTAATTTACAGTTACTATATGTAAATACTGTTGATTTACACAGTAACATATCTACTGTAGGGGATGAAATACAGTCGACAAAATAGCTACAATTCAATTATATATTTTTTATTACTAATGCTTTAATTTAGGTCATTTATTTAACCAAACACTACAGAGGAAATCGACTGTTTTTAATTTAGTAAGTGCTGCTTGGTCTAAAATGAAATGAATAGTAAAAGAAATAAGCCTTTGTCCTTTTCTACTTGAGCACCTCATGTAGTGCCTTGTCCTGGCCAGGGTTGCCTAGTAACAGCGGACAGCGTTCCTCCAGCAAGAGGTACTTGTTGTCAAACCGAGGCACTCTGACAATATCATACATCACCTGACAGCCATGGTAAAAAATGAAATATCTTCTTCTTATTTTTCTTTTACTGACTTACTTTAAATAGTAATTAATAGACTATAGTTGTCTAAAACATATAATTGCTTTATACAATGTTCGTCTACATTTTGTTTTGTTTTTAGCAAAGGCTGTTGGCCAGATGGCAACGTTCTATAATCAGCTTTACTCGAAGCTGAGCTGCAGGGTGGTTCATGAATGCACAGCTACATTCGGGTAAGAAAGAAAAAATGTATTTTTTTTGCTTTAAAATTACATTGTATATTATTTAAATTCATGTGGTGTTTGTTGTGATCTAAAATTATGTTAACCAACTTAGCCAACGCGTAGCCTACAGATGCAGTGCAAAATACAAAATAAAGCATATTTAACCGTGTCTAAGAAGCATTGCATATCGCGCACAAAATAACTTCGATGTTGTTTTAAATTGCAAAATAAAAACAAAGTATTGCTATGTGAGATCCTTACTTTTCTTGTGGGCTGCAACTTGTTGCGTGTGCACAATACTGTATGTATGTGTAATGTCTGCAGAGTCATAACGTAAACTGTTCTGTACTGTTACAATATTCGCAACACAACAACTAATGCATAGAACGTTCTTCTGCGTAGATTATAAATAATGTTTTAAAATTCATGAAAGGTTAAACTGTAAAATTCATGAAAGGTGTTGTAAAATTGTATTTGCTTTGCAGCAGCCCACTAGTCTTTAGCGCTAAGATACCTTTGAATGAGGAATGTAAAATGCAGCACGCAGACTAGTGATAGAGGCGAGGTATTTGTTTGTGCAGTACCATAAATTATTAATAATAAGAATTTAAATAAACTTGCTGTGAAAAGTACACTTATCAATATGGTCGTCTCACTTTTGTTTGTCATTTAAAAGCTGACTTTATGGTGCTATGCAACACATGGTGTTATATAATAAATATATAACAGCACAAAGGATTTAACCATGTTTAACTAGAACCTTAATGATTAAGCTTCTGTTTAGAAAGGTCATACATGGTCAGCATTGTGTATGTGTTTTTTTACGTGCATCCACTGCACATATTGTGCTATACTTTCTATAGTGTACTTAAAAAAATATATTATATAATAAATACATTTTTCCTATTAAAAACATGTTATTATTTAGAAGATGTAGTGTTGTAATGTGTAAAGTTGCAGGTCATATTTCCTAACAGTGAGGAAATGTTTTTCAAATCAGAAACAACATGTATCCACATAACTTTATCCAAAATAAATCATTATTACAACAGGCCTGTATAAGGGTGTATTACAGTAAAGAAGAACATTTGTGTGTTTGATGTTTGATCTTTTCTTTCAATTTTTTTATTTGGCTTTCAGATGACAGTCTTTCATACCCACGGATTAACTGTCTGCAAAAAGCGTGGATGTCGTCATAGCCACAGGTTTCCTTTTGGACATTGTGTAATTAGGTATTGCAGCCTTATCTAATGCGCTGGACTGTGAAGATGTCACCTCCAGCATGGCCATCATTATTTATTTAAGATTACTACATCAAGAGGAACCCTTTCTATCAAGAATGAATTGTCCCTTACTTCAAAAAGGAGCAGTGCTATTATTTTATACAATTGCCTGTTACATCTCTACAAACCAAGTCCACCCCCAGGGTCATTTTCCACGGCTCGAAAACATAGGAGCTTATAAAAATGTTACCACTGTGCCAACTCAATCTACCTGTGGCTCACCTGAAAGGAATGCCTTTTGTCAAAGCACTGTTGCAATGGAAAGCCTGCAAAGCTGTACCCAGCAATTTTGCATCCAGGAATGTGCTTATCGTTCAGCCACATCTTCCTCTGCTGATCTTCTCTCTGCAGGAATTGGTACCTGCATTACAGAAGACAAGAATAATGTGCACCCAGGCTCCTTAAACAGCTCTACAAGTTTTATTTTTCGAAATCAGAGGGATTGTTTTGTAAAACCTTCATTTCCTAATGTAGGGCTCGGAAGTTCATTTACTTTAACAGTGTGGCTGAAACCAGAGCAACGTGGTTTAATGTAAGTACTGTAACAGGTGTTTTTTGTTTTCACATGCCCCTAAAAATCGCTAAAACTGTCAGTGTGTTATCAGGAATATTGAACTCCCATGACTTGTAATGACTTTTGATGTTGTGTCATTTTAACCATTTTTAATATTGTCCTGTATAGTTTGGGGATGTTAATTGTCTTTCATCTTAAAACTGCAGTGTCTTTTAATCCCTTACAAATGTTAAGTTTTGCACAGAAATAATTTTATTTGTATTGTTTTTTTGCATTCCCAAAGGTAGTTTTAGCTTTAGGGCACAAGGGAACCTGACATGTTTTATCACTCTTTATGGCTACTGTGTAAGGTGATCACCTTTTTTGTTATATAGTTGGTAAAAAAAGAGAATACAGGATAGTTAATTTACTTTTAAACTGTATTTTTAAAACTGCACGCCTTGTTAACTCTTGTTGAAGTTCACTCTGGAATATCATCCTAAAACATATCAAAGTGTATTCTAAAACTGAGTTTCAGAATGCTGCATGCTGATTGGTCAATCAGTTTTCCAAGCAGTGACACTATCCAGCACAATGTCATGATTAGGAATGACTTCGCAACAATGGCAACTCACTGTACCTGTGCTAACTATTTAACATTGTGCCATGCAACGTCAAAGAAAACACCTGTCAAAATACCTTGTTGTCATACATAAGACATCACTTTTAAAATGTTTGCGCCCCTGACAACTGAAGAATCGTTACAGAAAGAAGTCGCATCAATTCATAAAAGCAACTTTCCTGCAACTGAAGAAAAGAAAATGAAAAAGAAAAAAAAATGTACCCGTCATGGCGAGGTACAAAAAAATGCTAGAGAAAACTTGAAATTAAATTAATACCACAAAACAAACAAATGGGGCAGTTAAAACCTTCAATGACTGGCTTTCTGAAAAAATATATACAATTTGACTTGAAATTAATTACCAAAGAACAGTTGAATAATATCCTCAGAGACTTCTAAAGTCAGAAATTGTAAAGGCAAGCAATATGGAATAAACAGACATTTAAATGACCCCCAATAAGTTTATCCTGGACTCAGTTTAATGAGTGACAGAATCCACAACTTCAAACAATGTGTTTGTGGATACAATTTAAAAAAAAAAAAAACAAGTCAAGAAGGCTGGGATACACATCGCCCCGCAATAACAAAAAGAGACATTCCAATAATTAGACATTCTGATGCCCTAAACCCTGACACAGATACTGGTCTTGTTGGTAAAGTTGGGTTCGACATCCAGTTACACTGCGGACGCAGAGGAACAGAAGGAAATAGACAACTAAAGAGTATTCCTTTATTCCAAAAACAAATGAAAACAGAGCTAAGTATGTCACCATGACCTTTAATGAAAGTGCAAAAAATCACAAAAATCCCTACGAACGGAACAAAGAATCTCACCACGGATTCATGTTTGAAGAGCCCGGAAACTGCTTGTGCCCAGTAGCTTCACTGGAGAAGTACGGAAAATCCACCTGCCTTTTATCTTCATCTCAACAAAGCAAAACAAAGTACCTTAAACTCTTTTGTTGTATGGTATACGCTAGAGCCAAAGGGAGTGAATTACCTGGCAACAATGTTACCTAGACTATGTGGGAAGGCAGGCACCTCACAAATGAACATTAACAATAGCATCCATAGTACCCCAATACACAGCAAATCACTAAAGCATAGTGAATCACAGGTATGGAAATGCATAGCAAAAATGACAAAACATGGCACTGCAAATGCATAGAATAAGAATGGAGAAAACCATTAATTTGATAAGACAATATTTATATTCACGTAATTTTAGTTCTGTGCCTGAACTGAAACTCTGTCCCATCTAGATGTTGCCCCATAGAGCACAAAACCATAAGGAATTGACTTACCCCACATTACACTACCGTGAAGGTAGATACACTATAAAGAATTACAGTGCCGTGAAAAAGTATTTGCCCCCTGTCTGATTTTCTGCATTTATGCATATTTTTGACACTGAATGTTATCAGATCTTCAACCAAAACCTAATATTAGATAAAAGGGACCCTGAGTGAACAAATAACACAAAAATTTGATACATATTTCATTTATTTATTAAAGAAAGTTATGCAAAACCCAGTGCCCCGTGTGAAAAAGTAATCTCCCCCTTAGACTCAATAACTGGTTGCGCCACCTTTAGCAGCAGTAAATGCCACCAAACGCTTCCTGTAGTTATTGATTAGTCTCTCACAGCGCCTTGGAGAAATTTTGGCCCACTCCCATGTAGAACTGCTTCAACTCAGTGACATTTGAGTTTTCGAGCATGAACTGCTTGTTTCAGGTCCTGCCACAACATCTCAATGGGTTTTAGGTCTGGACTTTGACTAGGCCATTCCAAAACTTTAAATTTCTTGCTCTTCAACCATTCTGATGTAGACTTGCTTGTGTGTTTCGGATCATTGTCTTGCTGCATGACCCAGCTGCGCTTCAGCTTCAGCTTCAGCTCACGGACGGATGGCCTGACATTCTCCTGTAGAATTCTCTGATACAGAGCAGAATTCATGGTTCCTTCAATAATGGCAAGGCGTCCAGGTCCTGATGCAGCAAAGCATCCCCAAACCATGACACTACCACCACCATGCTTGACCGTTGGTATGAGGTTCTTACTATGGAATGCAGTGTTTGGTTTTCACCAGACATAACGGGGCCCATGTTGGCCAAAAAGTTCCACTTTTGACTCATCTGTCCATAGAACATTGTTCCAGAACTCTTGAGGATCATCCAGGTGCTTTTTGGCAAACTTGAGATGAGCATTCATGTTCTTCTTAGTAAGCAATGGTTTCCGCCTTGCTACTCTGCCATGAATCCCATTTTTGCCCAGTGTCTTTCTGAGGAGTCATAAACACTGACCTTAGCTGAGGCAAGAGAGGCCTGCAGGTCCCTGGATGTTGTTCTAGGGTTCTTTGTGACTTCCTGGACGATTTTACGCCTTGCTCTTGGAGAGATTTTGGCAGGACAGCCACTCCTGGGAAGATTCACTACTGTCCTCAAACTTTCTCCATTTGGACAATAGGGCTCTGACTGTGGTTCGGTGGAGCCCCAGAGCCTTAGAAATGGCTTTGTAACCCTTTCCAGACTGATAGGCATCAACAACTTTTTTCCGGAGGTCTTCAGGAATTTCTTTTGTTCATGGCATGATGTGTCTCTAGAACCTGTGTACTGACAACTTCACTCTGATGGTAAGGGCCAAAGTTAGTCAGATTTATATTGGGCAGGGCTGGCCCAAATCAGGCCTGGTTGTTAACCAAAGTACTCAAACAGCTGACCCTAATTATCCCTTTAATTGGGTTGAGTTAACTGGGGGGGGCAAATAACTTTTTCAAACCTGAATATTGCATGTTTGATTACCTTGCACACCAAACAAATGAAAGAAGCTCCAAACTTTGGTGTCATTTTTTCTATCAGACTCCCTCTGTATACTACTACAACCCACAAAAAAATCTGACCAAATACAATGTGAAAAATGTGCAAAAATGCAGAAAATCAGACGGGGCAAATACTTTTTCATGGCACAGTATGTGTGTCTGACCTGAACCAAGCTTGTAATATTAGAATACAATTAGACAAAGCTTTGGGTCATTGTGCAGTAACAATTTTAAATCACCTTGCTCCCAGTTACTCAATCATATATTTAATTTGAAAATTAATCCAATTAAAAAGCAACCTAATAACACCCTGCAAATGTTACTTTAATAGGTTAGGCCAGCAGCACAAAAAAATGTAAAAATAAATAAATAAAACTTGTAAATTCTTAATTCCATTGCTGAACAAAGCTTTTGGGAAAAATCAGCACCAAAAGTGTCAGAACAAGAAAAGATCATAATATAATGATGAAAGAATATGGTGAGAAGAACAAAGCTTCTTTCCTTTTAAGTTTTAGAGTGTCTGGTGTTGTGACTGATGAATTGTACAGTAGCTAACCATTGTTGGTTTTGTGTTGTAGAACAGACTTATTGAAATTCTATGTACTGGTAACATTCTTTACTGACCAATGCACATTTTCTAATACATTGTAATAAGTAAATCATACACTACAGTACAGTAGTGTTCAAAAGGATGAATACATTTCAACACAAAATGCTCCAGTTTCCACTTAGGATATCTGATATGTAAATTCTTCTCAGCACTTTTAATTAAACTAAGAACTAATGTGTAACATCTGAACTTAAAATGACGTAGCAAAATGTAAAATAGTATATATCAAAAAAAGAATACAAAATATAATTGTACAGCTTTTGAAAACAAACTATGTTTTTAATTTCTTGCCTAATACAATCTTAATTAAAAAATACAATGTTTTATGGAATAGTTATTAGTCAAACTAAAAACTACAAGGGTTGAGAAAGTGTTCATACAGTATAATAGACATTTTTCTAATAATAGCTAAGTGAATTGGAGCATTTTTCATTGAAAATATAAGGGCATTATTCCTTATGGGCACTGTATTATACTTTTCAAAAAGACTCCACCCCAAAACTATCTGTTTTTAATTACTACTAATAATACAATATCTTATTCTGCTTTGAATTTAAGGACTGTTATTGAAAAAAGTGCCAGCCGGCAGTTGATCTTCAAGCTGGCAATCTCAGAAGAAGAAACTCAGTTTCACTATAACTCACTGAGTGGCCTGCAACCTCCGTTAAAAGTAAAGACACTGGGAAGGATTCCTTTATATCAGTGGACTCATTTGGCATTACAGGTACAGATTCTTGTTAAATAGTATTTTGCTTTTTTTTGTATTTTGTAGCGTAATACTGTTTGTGTTTGATAGCTACAGTGTAGAATGGCATTTACGTGCCTTTTTAACAACACAGCTGCCCTAAACTTTCACAACAATCTGATAGCCTTCGCAAAAAAGACAATTTATAGCTCATGCAATATGTAGAACATACTTCTGTGTAACTGGGCTACCCCTCAAATGACTGATTGGTTTATTATGCTATCCCTATGGCAGGGATCTCCAGCCCTGGTCCTGGAGAGCCCTAATCCTGCAGGTTTTAAATCATCAGTGGCTAAAGATCTGGAACACCTGTTAATCTTGACTAATTAAGCCAATAATTGGTGCAATGAGAGCTTGGTTGAAACGAAAACCAGAAGACCCATTAACTCTCCAGGACCAGGGCTGGCCTGCCCTGTGGTATCCCTAACATGTTGGTTTCTTATGCATATGATATTCCTGACATGTAAAAGTATCTAAAAGCTGCATATACCTGTTTCAAGTTTGTGTTAACCATGGTGGGCTCGAATGAGTTCAAAAAACAGGTGCTGGGTTGGCAAGTTATTCCACATACATGTCTGATGCCCATTAGTAATGTTTCACCAACAGTCCCAATGTGATTACTCAATACAACATTCTGTAGAGAAGACTTTGATACAATTGGAGGTGGAAATCTTTGTGGAACGGCTCATGTCATAGAGGAGTAGTTACCTTGTAGATTTGTCACGTCCAATCAGTGCCACCTTGGCAGCCAATGCTTGCCCTACACCCTACTGACAATGGTGATTAACTTTTCTTTTCTTTATTTCAATCCAATCACTTAATATTCAAATGTGAAGTTCATAATGTGGTTCAGAAATAACTGGAAGGAAATCTGGGCTGTATACATTATACTGGGATAAGGCGTTTAAATGGTTCATTTTGTTGTTTTGTCAAATACTGTAGTTCATGTACATGTGAATAGTTGGAAACACTGCCTAAGCACCTGATATCAACATAAGGAACAGTACTGTATTTTGTTAACTTCACAGCTTTGTCTCAATGCCCTCAATAAGTATTGATTTTACTGCTGTAACTAAAACCCACCAAATGCTTACATTGAAATTATGTAATACCATTTTAAATGTTGGCAAGATCCATACATTTATTTTAATGAGAATTAAGAGGTGGATGGGGAAGCATCTACTTCTTCTCAGGGTTGTGGCTCTCATTTCTGGATAATTTCCATTGCCCATGTTTTCGCATTACTAAATAAGAATGTATATAGCAAAGTCCCCGAACAATCTTATTGTTCAATGGGGTAGTATTGGACGCTACATTTTGTTGGAATAGGATCTCTTCAGGTGACTCCATTTTCAAATCCCTTATGGTAACTATTGCATTCTATCTATATTTTGAATCCAGATCTCCTTTTCATGGGCATCCTGAAACATACATTGACATTTGCTCTTCTGCTTTCATCAGTAGATGTCCCTGTAATTGATACATTGATTCCCTGGTTCCCAGCCATCATCTGTAACTAAGTCCTCATTACTTCTCTGATAAATATTAAATGAACTCCTACCCATATGAAAATCAACTACAGGCAAACGATAGTAAATGTTTTAACATTAAATAATAAAGGGGGATACGCATAGAAACAGTGTTTCCAGATAATCTGGTATTTCATCATAAGGTTTTTTTTTTTTTTAATCAAACAACAAGTTATGAAAAACAATTTATGAAAATAGACAAAACAACTAAAGCAACCCACCTGTTGCAAGAGAACTGTATCAAGGATTATATTCTACATACAGAGCTCATTTTACTATCTAGAAAAATCAAATGCTATTATGTTATTTGGGGAATTAGTAGCCTGTTGGAATTAGGGGAAACAGCCCAGTATGCAGTAGCCTCCTTTTTTGAGGAGAGTAAAAGCTGATCTGGTTTACACTGGTCATGTGTCATATTGAACATTCCCTTCATTATACAGTGCAATTATGCCACTTGTACTATTGCTATACTGCAAGAATATTCTGGAATTTCAAGTGGTAAGTCCACATTTACTTCCTGTCCTCTGTCTCTCTGGAAAAGCATTCTAGACTCTTTATTCAGGTAATTTCAAGAACATACACCATAAATACCTGTATGATGTAAAGTAAGACTACTGATATGTCAATATCTTTGAGTATAATATTAATTTCCAAAGCTTGCTATGTAAATTACAATCAATTTAACAGACCGACAAAGTAGTGAGAAAGTGGGATGCCTGGTTGTCAATGACAATGTATTGTCCTAATAAAATTCAGGGTTTGCAAAAACATGAACACTAAAAATATTTTAAAAAATCTTCTCCATAACCATATGAAGTTCAAAATCGAAAAGCACAGCATAGAGCCTTTTGATACTGTGTTGATCTGCCAGAATAAATTCTGTGCATTGCCATTACAATAATAACAATAAGAAACACAAGGCCGGGGTTTTATATAAAAGGTTTTACAGTTGTGCTAAGACATCCATAGCTGTAGGAAATGAAAATGGTTAGATGCAGTGTGTTTGTAATATACTGTTGGTTGTCCCTCACTGCATATCTATTATCCTCAAGATCAAGAGTACTATGAAACACAGGAGGAAACACAGTTACATTTTAGTGTCTGTATTTTCAGATAGCTCTGTTTTATCCCATTATACCAGAGTAGCATTTTCAAGTTTTGGCAGATACCAGCCCATAAAAAAAAAATGTGGAAGGAAAGTTCAAAATCTAAATGCAGAGAGGTAACTGTGATTGAATCACCCTTGAGGGACAGAGACACTTAGAGTGCCTATTGAAATCTGCATTATCATATCAATACATGTCAAATATGAGTAATTTGCTAGTCGAGGCAAAATTTCTTCATAAATGTTTAAAGTCGTACAGTTCTTTCAAGTAAAGGTTGAAATACTTTTGATTCAACGTGATTTCCTCACATTGCAAACTTTTAAGATTATCAGGAGGGAAGCTTGTCCATTTCATTTTATAACACAGAGACTATGGTTTTGTCTACATATCTGCATCAGACTAAAATAAGGACGTTCATAAATACGTATTCTTCCTTACAAAAAGAGGCAAAATGTCCTATTGAGTTTTTTTCAACTGCCAGCAAAAACTGGAAAGCTCTTTGAAGTAGCATTGTGTTTTATAGTAATGCAACCAGACAGTGATAGGTTTGAATAGCTAGAAAGTAAAAAAAAAATCAATGTTCATTCTGTAGATTCAGTACATAGTGCATTCATAGAGAATATGTAAGTAAAGATGTAAGTAAAGAATAGAACATGAGTCAGGGAAGGCTAATCACAGAGTCATGTTGAGCAACTGCTGTTTAACAATTTATAGAAAATAAATCATTTCAGTGCACTTAAAATTAAAAGCTTTCCCTTTTAAAGCTGTATTTCCTTGTAGATTTGGCCGCAAGTACAGTATATCCCATGTTACAATGGGCGGACAGGAAATAGGATTTCTCTATACCCTCCTCCAGTATGCATGGCAGCGTTTCCACGCAGCTTCGAAAATCGTCGCTCGCTCTCCACAGTCATTATTTATGTGACGTAGCATGTGCAAACCATGCACATTCCACACGTTATAGGAAGTGCGCATCTAAAACATTGGACGACTTCAAAGGCAGGGTAAATCACATTCTCATGCTAAAACGCTGTGCAATTGACCATGGAAACATATCCGGAAGTCGTACCAAGCAGTCCTATTGACAAGCTTCTTTGACCAAATAGGATACAGTACGAGGGGCTTAGTGTTTTATTTTGTTTTTAGTTTTTGTTACGTGACACCATTTATTCAATGTTTCAGATTATTGTCATTTGACTCTGCTTTATAGTTAAGTTATTTTATAAGCAAGGTTGTAAAAAATACTGAAGCTACTACAAAAAAAAACAAACCTTTGCAATAAATACATAAATAAATAACGATGCCCATTACACTTACTTTTGTTATCTTCATGATGATTGGTTATCAGAGAGCTGATTGCTTTAGCCTAGATTGTTCTGTCCCTTAGCAGTAGGATGCAATTCATTGTACACTAGCCTTAAGCAGCATCTATCATGGGTACCTTAACAAGGGGAAAAAAGTGACGTTTGTACCAAAATATGTATTAAATTAGCATAGCTGTGTTATTGCTGCGGGCTACCGACAACATCAGGCTTGAGCCTAATTCACTGAGCGATATTTGTTTTAAAACAAACCTTGCTCAGTGAATTAGGCTAAAGCCTGATGTTAAGCAGCACTGAACAAGCATTTTTTAGTATGTGCCAGGTATGTTAGGCAGCAGAGAAAGTGTTAAAATTATGAAAACATGAAAAAGAAAAAAGAAAGCTGTTAGTTCCACGAATTTACACCGTCCCTGTGGAATTTGGATTCACATATTTATTATTATCACGTATTTACTATTATGATGATGATGATGATGATTATTATTAATATTATTATAAGAACGTCTTTATAAGTGGGAAGTGCGGGCATCTAGGGTAGCCTATTATAGATATACTACCAATATTTTAAAAATGCACTCTACTAAACATTTTGATATCATTAACCTAAATGCTGGTATTTTAGCTTTGTTCAATCAGAATTGTTGAAGCTACGGTTCTGTAGGAAAACTTTGTACATATTATTATATGTACGTGTATAATAGGTTTGTAATAAATATGTATATGCAGTCAACAAATGTTTAGCAAATAATTTTAAAAAATTGGCCAAATGAGGCCGGCTGTGTTTTAACTTAAGACAACCTAAAAACTTAATGGAAATCCCGGTTTAAGAAAGCTGTATGATATCAGTAAGAGGTATTTTAATTAATTAGGTTATTTGCATTTGGAACAAGAATTTCTCAGGTTAAAAGAAAACTACATGGAAACACACACTACCCAAAAATACTACCAAAATAGAGTTAGAAAAAGGCGAGACTTATTTTTCTTTTTCCATGGAAATTGTCCCTATGATTGGCTCAGATAAGGAAAAGTGGGTTTCTCAGTAAGTGAAGACCCAGGTACTGTAAGTGTCTGCTGTAAACAAATTGAAAACAACTGAGAATGTGATGAACTAATCGAATACTGTTACTGTGGGATAAATCAGTGCTAAGGGACAAATGCAGCGACGCATGGTCCGTCCGGATGGTGAAGTGCTGCCCATACAGGTAGGTCGGAAGTGGCGGACGGCCATGACAGCGGCCAATAACTCCTGGAGGGTGACGCAGTAATTGCGCTCAGTCTTGCTGATGGGCCTGGCTGTATTAGCCGACCACCTGTTCCCCTCCGGGGCCTTTCTGGGACAGGAAGCCCCCAATTCCCACATCACTGGCGTTGGTGTCCAGGATGAACGGTAGGTTGGGGTTGAGATAAGCCAGCACGGCGGCATTGGCCAGCGCGTTGCACAGTTCCCGGAACGCTCCCTTGCTCCCTTGCACTGCTAAGTCTACTTGACACAGCAGCCCTGTATCCCTTCACGAACTGCTGTTAATAGGAGGCGAAGCCTAAGAACCCACAAACCTGGTGGACGGAGGTCGGTATGGGCCAGTTCTGGCCCAGGAAGCGTACCTCTTGCCTCATGAGATAGCACTTCCCAGGGTGCAGCTTCAGTCCGGCGGCCCGAATCCGATCCAGTGCCTCCCGCAGGTGGTCCAGACCCTCGCCGAACTTGGTGGCATGCACGAGCAGGTCATCCAGATAAACCACGCAGTCAAACCATGGCACCCCTTGCAGCACCCTCTTCATCAACCTCTCTGGCACGGTAGCTGGCAGTCGGGTCTGCAGGCGAACAAGCAACAGGGTTGAGTGGCAGGCTGGCTTTTTGGGGGGGGCAGGGTAGCTGGCAGTCAAGTGTGTCAGTGGACAGGCGGTAGGTCGGGGTGGGGGCTTGGTTGGCAAGTGTTGCAGCCTGAGGGCAGCTGTGTTAGCTGGCAGGCGTTGGGTGGTGGGGCTGACTTATAGACTGATTGTGTGGTGGACGGTCTCTATCCTTCTACACGGCTCCCTTCCAGTCACAACTGGAGTGTGCAGACCCCCTTTTTGGTCCGCAACACGCCTTCCTTGAGGTCAAGGATGCCGTCCATGGAAGACAGAACGTCAGCCCCCAAGATGCACTGCTCCCCAATGTCGGCTAGCCACACAGTGTGTTGCATCCCCACGGGCCCAAGGTACACGGAGAGGGGGCTCATGGGGGCTACCTGTCCGGATACGGTCCTCATGCTGGCATGGGTGGGTTCCCAAGTTTCCTCGCTGGCTGCCCCCCGCAGTGGCAGCATCCCCAGCCGCAAGGTCAGGGCCTGTGACTGCACTGCCTCTCTCTATGGCCAGGGGCCTCTCCGAGTCCTTGTTGGGGACTGGGCCAGCGTCGTCGCCCTGTAGGTTTGAATCGCTAGGTCGGCGGGTCGTGGCTGGGCCTGGGCTTGGGATGGCCTGTGGTTGCCCCCATGGCTGACAGCCTCTCCGGGCTCGCGCCAGGCCCACCGCCGTTGTTAATGTCACATGAGTCCCCGACTCCACCAACATATCCTTCTACATCACATCCTCACTACCTAAGCCATCTTTTCCCTTCCCGGCTTCTCTTACCACCGTGGCCCGTCTTACCCCATCCCTGACTCTGCTCCCCAGCCTCCCATCCATTTCTCCCATGGCCACCTCCAACTCAGCTTCTTTTACTGCCAGCGGACAAAATCACATGTAATTCAGATCGGTCTTCCGCCCACTGAGCCAGAATGGCTGCCCTTACCTCCCTCCATTGTTCTTTGTTGAGGCCTGAGTCGGTGTAGCTGCACTTGCTGTCATGGAAACTGCAGTCGCTCAGGTCGTCATGAGAACGGTGAGTTGAGTTGGCCATTTCCTAGCTCCAGGCGGTCCCCTTGATGCGTCTGCATAAAGTCACTTTTTTTTTTTATTCTGCTTATTGGTTTTATAATAATAATGACAAGAGACAAATGTTACCATCAATTACACACATAGTTATAAGAGAAAAGAGGTGAAAGAGAGAAAGGAGAAAGGTAGAAGTCAGAAAAGAATGACAGAGGGAAACAGTAGGTCTTCTAAGTGCGAAGCAGAGAATGCATCAACCAACCAAAACGGGAGCATCAAGAAAGGGATGGGAGCTGGAGGCAATCAAAATAAGATAGGAAAGGTTCCCATGCCATATAACATTTATCAGTGGAGCCACGAAGAGTAAATTAATTTTTTTCTAATCTAATCTCTAATCCAGCAGATGTGAGTGGGCGGGGCAGCCCGCTTCCAATCCAGCAAAATTAAGCGTCTAGTCAGGAGAATTACAAATGCTACCGTGTCTGATTTTACTTTGGGCAAACAGATAGTGTTAGGTACCACACCAAACAAAGCAGTAAGTGGTATTAGGTCAATGTGCAGCTGCAGAATTTGTGAAATAGTGTCAAAAATAGAGGACCAATAACAGTTTAGCTGGGGGCAGGACCAAAACATATGTAAAAGTGTGGCAGGGGCTTGTTTACATCTGTCACATGTTGGGTCAGTTTCAGGATAAATCTTGGAAAGTTTAAGCTTAGTTAAATGAATGCGATGGAAAATTTTAAATTGTATTAGCCCATGCCTTGCACAGATAGAAGAGGAGTGTATGCGGGACAGCACTGCCTCCCAGTCCTCATCTACAATATCTTGGCCTAAATTTTGTTCCCAGTGTATTTTTAATGTGAAGAGTGACGGGCAATGTAAGGCAAACATTTTTTAGTACGTTTCGGATATTAAGCCCTTAGAATTTGGAATCAAATTAAGAATTGAGTCAGTTGGGGAATTTGGAGGTAATGTGGGAAACTGGGGCATCCTGTTACGTACAAAGTCACGTGCCTGTAAGTAGCGAAAGTAATTAGTTCGAGGGAGGTCAAATTTATGAGAAAGCTGTTGAAATGATGCAAAAGTGCCCTCAACACACAAATATTTGATGGAATTAATACTGTGATTACGCCAAATATGGAAGGCTTTGTCTTGCAGGGAAGGAGGGAATAAATGGTTTGCATGGTTTGGACATTACTGAGAAGGACTGCAGACCGAAGTATTGTCTAAACTGCGTCAAGACCTTGAGGGTCGACCTCACCAATGTATTGGTGGTGTAGTGTGAAGTTGGTAGAGGGATGGGAGAATATGTCAAGGCAGGTAAAGAGGTAGGGGCGCAGGAAACTGATTCCATGTGTTGCCACGCTGGGGTAGTTTGCTGGGGGTGGATGTGCAGCCACTGTAAGACATTACGGATATTAACTGCCCAGTCATACAATTGAAAATTGGGTAAAGCCAGGCCTCCTAATGGTTTCAGATTTTACGAATGCGTGGAACTTTTGTATTCCAAATAAAGGCTGAAATGATTTGATCAAATTTATGAAAAAAGGATTTAGGGATAAAAACTGGAATGCACTGAAAGAGACAGGAGAATTTAGGAAGCGTATTCATTTTAACAGAATTAACACGACCAGTAAGTGATAATGGAAGTAAAGATCAGCGTTTAAAATCTTGTTCAGTGCGTGCTAAAAGAGGAGTAAAATTTGATTTAAAAAGATTAGAAAAATTACCTGTAATACAAATGCCCAAATAGGTAAAATGATCATATGTAATCTTAAAGGGGAAGGTATTTAGTGGATACTGATGAGCAGCTGCATTAATTGGAAATAATTCACTCTTATGCTAATTTAGCTTGTAGCCAGAAATTACACCAAGTTGTTTTATAATGGAAATGGCATGGGGTAGAGAAGCAACAGGGTCAGAGATATAAAGAAGTAGGTCATCAGTATACAAAGAGACCTGCTGCTCCTTTCGCTGGCTCTCCTCCTCTAAATATCCCTCTTAGATGTTGACTACTCCAAAAAGCTATCGAAAGGGGCTCAATAGCAACTGTAAAAAGGAGGGGAGAAAGAGGACAGCCCTGCCTAGTTCCACGCTGCAGTGGAAAATATTTAGAGTAAGGGCTATTTGTACAGACAGAGGCAAGAGGGGATGAATATAGCAATCTAACCCAGGAAATAAAATTGTCACCAAAGCCAAATCTGTGCAAAGTTTCAAAGGAATAGGCCCACTCAACATGATCGAAAGCTATCTCTACATCGAGAGAGACAAGTACCTCTGGGAAGTGGGAGGTCGAAGGAGTATACATAATGTTAAACAAGTGCCTGAGATTAAAAAATGAATGCCTGTTTTTCATGAATCTGGTTTGGTCTGGAGAGATAATAGAAGGCAAAACTGATTCAGACATTGTGGCAAAATTTTAGCCAGGATCTTTACATCGGCGTTAAAGAGGGAAATAGGGCGGTACGATCCGCACTCAAGGGGGTCTTTATTTTTTTCAATATCAAGTATATGGATGGCTCACAAAGAGTTTGGGGAAGGGACGATAATATAAATGATTCTGAAAACAAGGAAATCAGCAGAGGGCTGAATTTTTGGTAACATTTTTTATATAACTCTATAGGGAAACCATCAATGCCAGGACACTTTCCACTCTGCTTGGTCGTAATAGCCTGAGTTACCTCCTCTAGTGTAAAGGGCTCCTCCAACATGGTTTTAGATTGAATGTTTTGAAAGAAAGAGTCTATTAATGAGGTGTCAGGACAGGATTCAGATATATAAAGGGAGGAGTAGAAATCTTTAAATTGGTTATTTATTTCCCTCTGGTCTACTGTTGAGCCTACTGGTGTTCGGATCTGCGTAATTAAATTTGAAGATGCTGATTGCTGAAGTTGGTGGGCTAGAATTTTACTAGCTTTGTCTTCATGTTCATATAAAGCATGTGGTGATTTGTACAACATCTCTTCTGCCTGATTGGTGGATAATAAATTCCGTCTGCAATGTAAGTCTCTCTTTGTATGAAGCAGAATATGATGAGTTTGCATAAAGGTTGTCTAATTGTAAAATAAGGGTTGTTAATTCTGACAATCTTTTTGTTTGTTTTTTTCTTTTCATGGGCAGCATAGTATATAATCTGTCCTTGTAGGTAGGCTTTCAAAGCCTCCCACAGGGTGGAGGAGGAGATATCAGGTGTAGCGTTTGTACTAATGAAAAAATCTATTTGTGAGGAAATTAATTGTGCAAAATTTTGATCGGAAAGTAGCAGTGAATTAAAGCACCAAGGAGGACAAGAGTCTGCCTGAACTGGAAACGCTAGTTCCATAACAAAAGCTACATGGTCAGAGACCACAATACTATCATAAGAACAGAAGCAAACAGAAGATAGAATTTATCTAAAAAAAAAAAATAGTCAATGCGGGAGAATGTATGGTGGACATGGGAAAAAAAGAATACTCTCGGTCTGTAGGGTTAAAGAAACACCAGGGGTCAGAAATTGTACAATTATCAAGGAAGGACTGAATAACAAGGGCGGATTTTGAGGGAGCAAAAGATTTTGTGGAGGAGCGAGCAAGAGTGGGGTTTAGATAACAATTAAAGTCCTCCCCCAGGATTAAAATGTGGGAATTCAGATCAGACAAAGATGACAAGAAGCTAGAAATAACTGGAGTGTTATAGACTTTGCCTGTGACAATGATATAGCGGCCATTTGATTCTGCCATTACTTTACTTGCAACAAAAGGTACGGACTTGTGTATTAAGATAGTAGCTCCCCTAGTTTTGGTATGCAACGCAGAGTGAAAAAGCTGCCCCACTGAGCCTTTGTGCATTGTGATCTGATACACGGAGATGGTTTCCTGAAGAAAAGCAATATTTACACCTAGCTGCCTAAGGTGAGACACCTTGTTACGTTTAACAGGGTGGTTAAGGCCCTTCACATTCCAGCTGGCAAATTTAACTAAACACTCTCCAGGTCTCCCCCCCTTAAGTTAGCTTGAGCCATGGTGGTTTAGGAGATTGAGAACAATGATATTCATACTGGCAGTTGGCTAGAATAAAATGTGAAGACAACATAGAGGCCTTTCCCATCTCACATCTAGTGAGCCCCTGCAACAAAACAGGAAGACCAAAGGTAGTCCAAAATAGTAAGAAAGAGACAAAGAAAAAGACAGACCCTCCACCCCCCATAGCACCTCCCCAAACGAGGTGAATGCAAACCCACACAACATGGAAAAACATTTGCACAGTGCATTCCACAAAACATAGTCTCCAAGGTGTAGGTAAATGTTAACAAAGTAAAGTAGGCAATCTTATTAATAGTAGCCAGGTAACTAAATACATCTCATTAAAAAAAGAGCATAATTACTCAGTCCAACAAGTATACTCATGCATATAACGCAAATACAACAGTAGCACAGAACCTACTAATAAGCTACTGCATGGAAAAATAAATAAATAAATACAATAAATAATAATACTGCATTAATAATAATAATAATAATAATAATAATAATAATAATAATAATAATAATAATAATAATAATAATAATAATAATGATAAATAAAGACATTGTTATGTCAAGTGATTTTGATTAGCATAAATTGTTCATGAAAATTACAGTGTTAATAATAGTAATTTAGTTTACTATTTAAAAAAAAAAGAAAAAAGAAAAAAGATTGCAGGGAAGGAGGGAATAAATGGCTTGCATGGCTTGACATTACTGGCTTAAATGGCTTGACATTACTGAGAAGGACTGCAGACCGAAGTGTTGTCTAAACTGCGTCAAGACCCAGAGGGTCGACCTCACCAGTGTATTGGTGGTGTAGTGTGAGGTTGGTAGAGGGATGGGAGAATATGTCAAGGCATATTTCTGACAGGGATAATCCATTGCTACAGTCCACCTGCTGCCGTGGAGTCCGCCGACACCACCCGCTGTTCAATGAAAGCCATTGCATCTGTAGGATTATCAAAAGTGCGGTGGGCTCCATTGACTGTAAGCCTGAGGTGTGGGAAATGTCCATCCTTCCTGAGTATCTATCATTGATTCGAGCTGAACACTTTAAACCGACCCCAATTACTGGGTGGCAACAAATTCCTACATTTCTATACATCTTTGTAAAACATTACCAATAAATAATGCAGATATCAGATGTAGCATACTGTTTATAATGTTTCAGATACTGTATATGACCCCCCATTTATTATTTACAATTTTCAAAAAGTGCAGATAAGAGACATAGGACCCGCTGAGTTTGCCCTAGGTGAGCGGAGCAAATCTGGCAGAAGATTTAAAACCATGTCAGCTCTGTTCAGTGCCACGCAACGTGGTATGGTTGATTTCCAAAATAAGTGGTAAATCAGTAGGACGGTGATAAAAAAAGAAAAAAAGACTGCAGGCTCTGCCAATCTGCTGCCTAAAACAGGAGCTGAGCAGTCAGTAAGGTAGGAGGTATGAATCAGATGTGGCAGGTTTTAGGGGATTTGCCTGATGGAGCCAGATCGCAGCAGCTCAACACTTGCAGTAGTGCATAGCATGCAGGTTTATGTATATTAAATTGGAACAAATGCAACTGTGTGTTAAAACCCAGTAAAATTGAACACAATGAGGGAAGCATATATACAGTGCCTATAGAAAGTCTACAACCCCTTTTGTTTCCTTATAGCCTGGAATTAAAATGCATTAAAATAGTTTTTTTTTTTCATTTATCTACAAATCCTACCCCACAACTTCCAGGTTAAAAAATATTCTAGAAATTTGTAGAAAATTAATTAAAAATAAAAACTGAAATAGCTTGGTTGGATAAGTGTCCACCCCCCTTGTAATAGCAATCCTAAATTAGCTCAGGTGTAAACAATCGCCTTCAAAATCACACACCAAGTTAAGTGACCTCCACCTGTGTTAAATTGTAGTGATTCACATGATTTCAGGATAAATTCAGCAGTTCCTGTAGGTTCCCTCTGCTGGGTAGTGCATTTCAAAGCAAGGACTCAACCATCAGCACCAAGGCACTTTCAAAAGAACTCTGGGACAAAATTGTTGAAAGGCACAGATCAGGGGATGGTTATAAAAAAATATCAAAGACCTTCAATATCCCTTGGAGCACAGTCAAGACGATTATTAAGAAGTGGAAGGTGTATGGCACCACCAAGACCCTGCCCAGATTAGGCTGTCCCTCCAAACTGGATGACTGAGCAAGAAGGAGACTGATCAGAGAGGCTACCAAGAGGCCAATGGCAACTTTGCAAGAGCTACAGGTTTTTATGGCCAAGACTGGTCAAAGTGTGCATGTGACAACAATATCCCAAGCACTCCACAAATCTGGCCTGTATGGTAGGGTGGCAAGAAGGAAGCCATTACTCAAGAAAGCCCACCCTGAATCCTGTTTGAAGTATGCAAAAAAACACAGGAGATTCTGTAGCCATGTGTCAAAAAGTTTGTGGTCTGACAAAACTAAAATTGAACTTTTTGGCCTAAATGCAAAGCGTTATGTTTGGCGCAAACCCAACACAGCGCATCACCCAAAGAACACCATCCCTACTCTGAAGCATGGTGGTGGCAGAATCATGTTATGGGGATGTTTCTCATCGGCAGGGACTGGGGCACTTGTCAGGATAGAAGGGACAATGAATGGAGCAAAGTACAGAGAAGTCCTTGAGGAAAACCTGCTGCCCTCTGCAAGAAAGCTGAAACTGGGACGGAAGTTCACCTTTCAGCATGACAACAACCCAAAGCACACACTGGAGTGGCTAAGGAACAAAAAGGTAAATGTCCTTGAGTGGCCCAGTCAGAGCCCCGACCTAAATCCAATCGAAAATTTGTGGCATAACTTGAAGATTGCTGTCCATCAACACTCCCCAAGGAACTTGACAGAGCTTGAACAGTTTTGTAAAGAAGAATGGTCAATATTGCCAAATCTAGGTGTGCAAAGTTGGTAGAGACCTATCCCAACAGACTCACAGCTGTAATTGCTGCCAAAGGTGCTTCCACCAAGTATTAACTCAGAGGAGTGGAGACTTATCCAATTATGATCTTTCAGTTTTGTATTTTTAATATATAAGTTTTTTCTCAATAAAAACTTTTTTCCTCTTAACAGTGTGGAGTATGGTGTGTAGATAAGTGGAAAGAAATCCTCATTTAAATGCATGAAACTCGGTGAGGCACTGACACAACAAAATGTAAAAAAAGTAAAAAGTTCAAGGGGGTGTAGACTTTCTATAGGCACTGTGTGTGTGTGTATATATATATATATATATATATATATATATATATATATATATATATATATATATATATATACAGTACTGTGCAAAAGTTTTAGGCAGGTGTGAAAAATGCTGTAAATTAAGAATGCTTTCAAAAATAGACATGTTAATAGATTATATTTATCAATTAACTAAATGCAAAGTGAGTGAACAGAAGAAAAATCTAAATCAAATCCATATTTGGTGTGACCACCCTTTGCCTTCAAAACAGCATCAAGCATCAATTCTTCTAGGTACACTTGCACACAGTTTTTGAAGGAACTCGGCAGGTAGGTTGGCCCAAACATCTTGGAGAACTAACCACAGTTCTTCTGTGGATTTAGGCAGCCTCAGTTGCTTCTCTCTCTTCATGTAATCCCAGACAGACTCGATGATGTTGAGATCAGGGCTCTATGGGGGCCATACCATCACTTCCAGGACTCCTTGTTCTTCTTTACGCTGAAAATAGTTCTTAATGACTTTCGTTGTATGTTTGGGGTCGTTGTCATGCTGCAGAATAAATTTGGGGCCAATCAGATGCCTCCCTGATGGTATTGCATGATGGATAAGTATCTGCCTGTACTTCTCAGCATTGAGGAGACCATTAATTCTGACCAAATCCCCAACTCCATTTGCAGAAATGCAGCCCCAAACTTGCAAGGAACCTCCACCATGCTTCACTGTTGCCTGCAGACACTCATTCGTGTACGCTCTCCAGCCCTTCAACGAACAAACTGCCTTCTGCTACAGCCAAATATTTCAAATTTTGACTCATCAGTCCAGAGCACCTGCTGCCATTTTTCTGCACCCCAGTTCCTGTGTTTTCGTGCATAGTTGAGTCGCTTGGCCTTGTTTCCACGTCGGAGGTATGGCTTTTTGGCCGCAAGTCTTCCATGAAGGCCACTTCTGACCAGACTTCTCCGGACAGTAGATGGGTGTACCAGGGTCCCACTGTTTTCTGAGAGTTCTGAGCTGATGGCACTGCTGGACATCTTCCGATTGCGAAGGGAAGTAAGCATGATGTGTCTTTCATCTGCTGCAGTAAGTTTCCTTGGCCGACCACTGCGTCTACGGTCCTCAACGTTGCCCGTTTCTTTGTGCTTCTTCAAAAGAGCTTGGACAGCACATCTGGAAACCCCTGTCTGCCTTGAAATTTCTGCCTGGGAGAGACCTTGCTGATGCAGTATAACTACCTTGTGTCTTGTTGCTGTGCTCAGTCTTGCCATGGTGTATGACTTTTGACAGTAAACTGTCTTCAGCAACCTCACCTTGTTAGCTGAGTTTGGCTGTTCCTCACCCAGTTTTATTCCTCCTACACAGCTGTTTCTGTTTCAGTTAATGATTGTGTTTCAACCTACATATTGAATTGATGATCATTAGCACCTGTTTGGTATAATTGTTTAATCATACACCTGACTATATGCCTACAAAATCCCTGACTTTGTGCAAGTGTACCTAGAAGAATTGATGCTGTTTTGAAGGCAAAGGGTGGTCACACCAAATATGGATTTGATTTAGATTTTTCTTCTGTTCACTCACTTTGATTAATTGATAAATATAATCTATTAACATGTCTATTTTTGAAAGCATTCATACTTTATAGCATTTTTTCACACCTGCCTAAAACTTTTGCACAGTACTGTATATATATATATATATATATATATATATATATATATATATATATATATATATATATATATATATATATATATATATATATATATATATATATATATATATACAGGGTCATCTGTATATATTATATAAATATGCAGATAACCATGTTTTATATTACCTCACTTAATATCATACCCCGTTTATTATCACGATTTTTCAAAAACCACTCGCCATGCACCATTGGTTCTTCGAGAAATTACCTCTCTTAGTATCATCTCACAAACCCGCTTATTGTCACGTTTTGTGCAGGCTCTCAAAGGCTGCATGGCCGGGCTTTACTAAGTAACCACAGGATCTAATTAATTTCCAACGCAACTAGCAACCAATAATCTTCTCGGCTGATAAACTGACATTTTGTGCAGCCTGTCAAATGCTGCGTGGGCGGTCTTAACGGGATACAATTTGGTTACAAAACACCAACCTCACCAAATTTTAACATAGTCTTATACAAATGCACACAAAAAAAACACCAAGTGTAATGCCTAATTGATAGTTCTCATGCCTTTTTTAGATAATGACACAATCTGTTTCGTTCCAGTTAATGATTTGTCCTGTAGTAAACTGTATGCATTTGTTTAAATGTCATAACCTGCTTTCACAAATTATGCCTGCACGGCAATCATGATATAAAGCGAGTTCATCTGTATATATATATATATATATATATATATATATATATATAAAATAGATGGGCTTCAGTGAGTCACAGGGAAATAATTTCATCTAGGTTTTCTGTGATGTCATAAATTACGAGACCAAAGGTTGAGTAATTTATAAACTGTCACAAGAAACCCGATCGGTTTATATCTTTAAAAGTATATATCTTTTTTTTTATAGATATTTTTTATAGTCAGTCATGGACTACCTGATTTATTTTGATGTTGTTTAATTTGAGGGTTATTACTCACTTCAAACATACATATATAAAAAAAAGTCTAACTCCCGATTGCAGACAACTGCTTTTTTATATCCAACCCCTGTTCATTATGCATAAAAAGTAGTGAAAATGAGTTGCCTGTAAATGTATCAGGTATGATATATCAACCTGTGGCAAAGTGGTTAGCAGTATGCAGGTGCAGGAGTGATGCGGTGATCAATAACAGACAGACAACGATAATCCAGGTGCAAGGGTATTTTATTTATAATCCAAAATCTGATGCCAAACAGTAAATAATAATGAATGGTAGTACACAAGGCTGTGTACTATGCAGTTTAACCCAGAGGTTCAGTCCCGAAACAATAAACACAGTCTTTAATACACCCACAATATTCAAACACGGTCACCAGCCCAAAGTGAGTACTGTAGTGCTTATGGTGCAAATGCAATTTATCGTGAAACAAAGTGCAGTGTTGTCCGGGTTTTGTGCTGGCCTGTAGCGACAGCTCCGGATCGTGTTAGCCGTCTAAATAACAAACAAGTACAATTAGACACGACAAAAACAAACAAAACACTCACAGTACGGTACTCCTTCCGGTTAGCATTAACCATAACAAAGGAACAGATCACTTCGCTACGTCCCCTTTTATACTGTCAATCATGACCCCTTGGTTAACACTTACAGCTGCTCCTCCAATCCGCGGCTGCCACATCGTTTCCCTTCCGGGTCGATGATTTAGTGTACGGTAGCTCTGCCCCCTTTCTAGAAGGCCGACTTCCGCCTTAACCCTGGGAATTAACTGTCTGGCCATCCAGTCCAGGGCACTCTGTTCCCTTTACACAGCGCCCTCACAGGTCGGGAGGGAAAGCAGGTTTAAAAGGCACTGCATATCAACAGGACACTCTCCAGCCCCGCCCCACCCCTTGTTCGCTGCATTTTTCACATACCTCTTCATAGACGTGCATACTGATAAACCATCTCCTGATCACTCCTTTTATCACAAAACTCCTCAATAATGCGATCCAAGTCATTATTTTATTACTGTAGCATCTCAAAAAGCTCTGCAAATGTCTGTGATATTCTTTGAGCGCTGGATGTGGAAGCAACTATCTTGTTTGTTTATGGCCGTGTTATCTCTGTTGTGCCGG